>CM063244.1:22262814-22735329 GCA_032158295.1 Pycnopodia helianthoides
GTGGATGCTCACCATGCTGTCCATGTTGTCTCCTACTTTAGGCAGGTGTTTTACTTTGACTGTGTTTCACTTTGACTGCGTTTTACAAGACTGATCGGTGTATCACTAAAAAATCCACGTAAATATGTCCACAATCTAGCCTTTGGCTTCAAAATGAAAATCCAGCCTTTGGTTATCTTCTACACAAAAAGCAACATACATTTTGCATATAAATGTTTGTGGTGAATTCGAAGTATTGACGGCCTTTCTCTGTATTCGTAAGCTAGTCTTTGAGCTCTATGTTATCTGTCATGACTTTGATCTTTTGTCCTAGTCTGTAATTCAGGAGATGTTGAACAGATTATCAAGTCATTTGAATTATTTCTCTGGGTTTTGATCCTAGGCGAAGTCTGAAAATTCCCCCGAAACTTTGTTCTGTTATCATCATAGATCTCTATTCATTTTAATTTTATTCGTTAAAAAAAAAAGTTTGTTTAAATAAAACGAATCAAAACATGAGTACGTGCTTAAAGCACTGGCAACCGGCAAGTATCAACAAAATTGAAAAATAATGTTTTTGATCGCCATAGCACCAATAAATCAAACACAACCCCTGAGCACAAAGGCAGACCGCGACCTGCTTCTCTTGTGTTTACTGTTGTCAAAGCAAAATGTACACAAAACTTGTGTAAATTACATTGATTTAAAAGCTGCTGGTACTGTTTGAGAACCTTTACAGCATTATAAAGAAGGGGATGGTTTTTTCGACCTTTAGGTTGTAAATAACATCCCTTCAAGGGATGGTGCAATATTTCTTTCGAGAGAACTTTCATCGCAATCTTCTATATTTCATATATCGAAACAAAAACCATAGATTCTATGGTTACGGGATGTGAGATTAAACACAACTACGAGTACACGTGTTTTGAATTGATGCGCTTCCTGTGTTGGCCTAGTCAGTCAATATTTAACAAACAGAAGAGCAGTACAAATATGACCGCCAATTAAACCACAAAGAGGCCTTCCGATGTCCCCTCTACATTCATAAAAAACATGAATAATTTACAACCAGACAATGAGTCAACCTCTATGGTGACTACTCAATGTGACCATTATCACTTTGAGAAAACCGAGCAGAAACATGCATTCTTTAAATATTTATGGGAAGATGTCAACAATTTAGTCGGGAAAGATGTCAAAAATTTAGTCACACAACAGAATCAAAATAAGAAAATATATGACCTCTGGTGCGATAGAGACCGTGCATAAAATACAATTCCCATAAAACAAAGATTAATACCACGTACGCTAATAAGCATGCAAATAGCAAGATAATAAATAAAACTAAACCAATATCAAATGAAAAGAAGAAACAAAACCCACACTCTAAAAAACAATCAAGGGTCAGAATTGACCCGGATTCCGTGTCCCGTGACCTTCTTAAGGGCCAGTTTGACCCGGAAAAATGTGTCAAACCATGGTCAAACTGACCAGAATCTGTGACTCAAAAGCCGAGTCCAAACCACATTTTTAACCACGGGCCATGCAGTGTGACTCAGTTTCGGGTCAGTTTGACACAGATTTCTGGTAATACTGACTCAGGAATGGGTCAGAACCCTGGGACTTGGAATCAGAGTCAATTATGAGCCGGGAATTTGTAGAGTGTGGAAAACCGAAAAAGGTGGTTAAAATTATGTTTATAAAAAAAACAGCACCTCAGTGTCGAAGTGAGAACTACAAAGCAAAATCTATGCATGCGAAAAATAACTTTTGTTTGTGAAAAGTTGAAACTCAAACTTTCAAAACTGTCCTATTCCAGCAGCAATATAAAGGCTTGTTAGCGCTTGTGTAGTTGTAGAAATGACCACACCTACTTTGGAAAAAAAAAGTAAATTTGGAAGAGTACTTTAGTTTGATAAAAACAAATATATCCATGCAGGAATTTCTAAACGGTACATAAACACAAACAAAACACTTTAAATCATGATAAGCAAATAAATATAAATCCTAAACGAAATGAAAAGAAGTTTGTTTCTTTTCAGCCAATTAATATTTTACTGTGTGTGAAAGATGGGTTTGTTTACAGGGATGGTCCTTTGGTAATTACTTCAAAAATTAATGACCATAAAAAACATACTTGGTAAGAAGCACTGCAGCTGTGATAAACGATTCCCTTCTAAGGAATGTGGTTTTAGCAAAAAGGGATTCAACAAAATTCAATCTGAGAAACGTTTTATGCATGAAACGTTTCTCAGATTGTGTATTCCAACTATGGATTGTTCTTCCAATGTGGACATAACTGCTCCAGATTTTTGGGATATCTCAAAAACGTAACGATCTTTTGAAATGAAACTTTTAAAGTAGGCCTATAGTTTATTTTACATATATCAATATTTTTATAGGATTGAAACAATCGAACGGTTCAACAAACAAACAAAGGTATACTTTGCCTTTAATAGCAGCTCTCTCTAATAATAATTTTTAAAAAATTGCACAATCTGCTTGCCGTTTTAAAATTTTTATAAAATTTCTATTCCAGACAAGTGACATGCAAAAAGGTGTGCTTTTATACACCATGTATTTACGCACATTACTTTCTGCAATACAATCATGCGTATTATACAAATCCAACATTGATAACCCCTGACCTACACAGAATCACAAAAAAATGTGGGAACAGCGCACACATGCCAGACTAGCCTTTTTCTGAAGGAACTACAGTATATATACATGTTCACGTATAATGTACATCATTGGTTTTTCTGAATAATTATTTTCTGTAAATTGAAATTTCGTCCTCTGGAAAAACTGTCCATATTTTCTACTAAAAGGTTGTATGTCATTGCATTTCCTTCCTCCGTGATATAACTTCATTATCAACGTGGACCCAAACTGGGAGCTTTTTGACCTTCATGACGTAACCATAAGGATGCGTGCCACCAGTAACTAAATCATTGTGCCAAGGGGGGGGGGGGGAATTCGTGTTTTGGAGGCCCCTCAAAACTTCTGTTAAATTTTGTAGAGAAGAAACTTTTAGGGATTGTACCGTGGGGGTTGTTGACTCTCAGCTTCGGGTGCTTGAGGAACGTTAGGCCCTGAAATTTGGTCCTTTTTGCCTTGGTAACAATCGTAAGGTCTCTTTTCAAAGATGGTCGCTTTTCTATTTGGAAATTCAACTTGCAATAATGATTGTTTTTATTTGTGATGGGCATATCTCGAGTGACCTATGGACAACTGCAATATAAGTGAACATCAAACTGAAGTTTAGGTTTCACTGCATAGTTTTCTGTTTCATTTCAAGAGGCTGTGAGACTTTTCAAATATTTTGCGTAGGTACTTTTGAGTTGTTAGTATTCATCGTAGGTTGCTACTTTGTGGGGTGCCAACCATGCACTGCTATTATTGATTGACCTCGATCGAACGCTACACGTCCGCGTGGGGACTACTGCGATCAATAGCCTCTTGCAGAATGAGAAATTTACATGTAAAAGCTGCATAGCAACAGCTATTCGATCATCATTGAACCATTGAACCGAAATCACTCAACGAGAAAAAAATCCTCAAAAGATAAGTCCCAGCCATTGATGCGATTTTGTTTACAGATGTTACTGTGGAAACAGTTGGCAAGGTGGAAAGGTCACATGATCATCATAAGTGTAAACAGAACAGGTCTTCACCTCTAGAGACAAATAATGTAACGAAGAGCAAATACTGAACCTACATGAACTTTTAATTTAACAAAAGGTCGAACAAAAGACAGTGGTTGCAAACTGCTCACTGACATAAACGACATGTGATATAATTTTATTATGGCCTCGCTTATTTTTGCCAGGCCGTGCTGAAAGCCATTACAGTTTTCAACTTTCAATCATTATGATATATTAGGCTAGGTTTTTATCTTGCTGCCGATATAGTCGATCGCGAAGCAAGGTCACTACATGCTGCGAGCTAGTCAAACACCGATGAGAGTAGCCTGTATGAATTTAGACTCACAAATTGCACTGAGCTGCAGTACAAATCTGCAACTACACCTGTATGTACGACATACATGTTGTTTTGTGTGCATATAGACGAGGAAGTAATGTAATGTACCATTGAAGCCATGACTGGTAAACTAATAATGGGCCGTAATAAAAAACATGACTGTAATAACCCCACATGAACGGCATGGGTTGCTCAACTTTAACCATTGCGGAAAAATATATTTTGTCAGTCCATGCTTTAACATAATTGCCATTTTCTGGCTCGAACAAAGATAATTCCTTCAGAAAAGTCCAGTCAAAAGAAAACACATGACAATGGTTTAATTAAATTAGAAACAACCCAGTAGATAATATTGAAACCTTTGTTGGAGAATAAAACATGCAAACGTATATATAGGCATTACTCATAAAAAAATTATAATTACTACAACGGCTGACGGAACAGTGCATGCATTCAACGTATACGACGATGCTGTGAGACCATGCATAGGACAGCAATTACACAGAAAATGGTTATATGAAAATGCGAAGGAGATAATGTTCGAGGAAACAACTTACTCGATGTAGTTCTGATGACAGTATTATATATTATTTTGTAGAGGTTGCTGTCAGGTGTTAAGAAAAAAGTGATTCCATTAAGAATAAATTGAAGCCCGATCTTGAGTACACAATTGGGGAGATACCAGAATCAGATGAATAGATTGCTCATTAATTATGCCCCCCTAAAAAAACGTTATCTCATCTGAATTGCTAAAATATGATTATGATAATGTGACGAGGCGTGAAACGTGGCAGGTTGATTATGCAGTCGTTCCAAAACGTGTTTCAAGATTTTAATCGAACAAAATTTGCAACACTTGAAAATATTCACATTTAGATACCTCGCTATTGAAATTGTCTTCAAAGCAAAGGTGCTCCAACCGTGAATGACGCGTCACCACAGATAAACCGAGCTGTGTAGGAATATCATTAGAATCGGTCTGAAAAATTATCGGTGCGGTCTACACATAATGCATAATCTTAGCAATCTAATATCTAAATTGGTTGACAAATTTGCATCGAAAAAAAATGTATACATAATATAAATACAAATCCGCAGACGCATTTTAATGCATCGGACAGTATAGTGTCTAATCTAAATGAGCTGATTGTTGTGCTCTCGGCAGGACCACTAAACACATAAATTATTTCACCCCATCTCGTTTGAGAATCCCGCAAATAAATAATGAAATATAACCACAAAATCTGCTAGATAAGCCTTGCAATTATTGGGGAAAAAATGTACATGAAATGAGCTTTTTATTATAAATAGTATCTAGATGGATAAAGGGAAGAGTAACTCACCCATAAAACCGTGTGGTATACGATGTCGACGAAAGCTTCACAGCTCGTCAAACCCGGCGTCTGAAAAAAAGTATTATAAAAATAATGGGGCGTGTCTTAGTGGAGGCCGGGTGATGCTGACTACAGCAGGCAAGCCAGATGATTCGTTGCGTATATTTCCTGATCGAACGAACGTAGCGTCATGTACATGTCCAAACCACCGGTTCAATAAAAGTGATCTCTCCCACGTTGAAGCACACCTACTATGGCCCTCAATTAAAAAGCCCGACGTTCAGCATTAACAACAAAAAAGCCAGCACCCAGACAACGCCAGTATTGCCGATTCAAATTTATTCATGCGTGGTTATTGGGGACCGCTTGATAATAATTCACGACGGGTTTCAGACTCGGCTGTGAGGGGCACTATATAATATAGTCTTTCCCTCGAGGTTCAGAGAATGCAGACATTTTAATTATGAATAGGCTCTATAGATTACAACGAGGGAAGCTTTCTACTGCATGTAGAAACGGATATGCCCGTCCTCCTCTCGTATTCTGGCGGTATCTATTCCGAGAAAAATTATTTTCTTTTTTCCCCTGTTGTTTCGTTTGATCTGTGCACCGGGAATTCCCAACTCGCTACTTGACGATGAACTGTTACTGACCTTAGTGTAGACACTGTCGTCAACAACCGTTTACATAGTTCCATATTAATCATGTATTAGGTGACATTGAACGTTGGTTGTTTGCATAAAGTTGAAATAAAATAAGGTTGGGTATTTCGCCATAAGGTCAGGATAGTCTAAAATTAAGAGAATACTTTTAAGCAAGATTCATGTGCATGTAATGAGCACACATATAGATGTCCAAAAACATAGCAAAAAAAAACTTTGCAGAGCACATTTATACAAAACCCACTTTAAAAAAGCACTTATATTATGGAATACGGGTTAATTTGGAATACTCTCAGATCATATCCACTGTCGTAAACAACAATTCATTTATTCAATCATCCATTCATGTTTATTCACTTAATTTTATTATTCAACACAAATTTACAAGACTGTAATTCAAAGGACTAATATTGAGGTGTTTAAAAAAAAAAATATCATCCACAAATAACAAAAACAAAATGTTAATGTTGTATCCTGCGGCGTCCCCCCATGGATGTCCGTGTCAACCTGGTGCAAAAATTTGCAATCTTGAACTTTGAAATCAAACGTTGCCAGTGCGTAGACTAAGGTATTGTTTTAAGAAAAATCCTGTCTTTTTAACTACATACCGTTAAAGGAACATTACAGAATTGGTTTTTGCTAACAAAACAGTTGCTTGCAGTAATGTAATCCACCATATATACATGTACATAAACTGACAAACCTGTAGAAATTTGAGGTCGATCGGCCATCTGGGTCACAAGAAAATAGTGAAAAACCGATTACACATTTGCATGAAATCATATAGATTCAACAAATGAATAAAACGCTCACTGAGCGATAAACTCCAATCGGAAAATTTCTCATCAAATATGGCATTTCAGACAGAACTATTTCAATGGATGTTTTCTACTATCATCATCATTAGACCGTGTAAGTTTTATGTAAATCTGTGATCAAAAAGTATATTTTACAAGTTTTTTCTTACCAATTCTGTAATGTTCCTTTAATTTACTGGAAGTGCGCCCCCTAGAAAGAAGAAAAACAAAAAACAAAACCACCCCCTGATGCACCCCTTATACCCACTTGCAAAGTTTACCTTTGGCTTTATCCAGACCCATCATTTCTTTCATTGTTTTTTCTGTGAACAGTAGAGTAACAAGACATTTTCTCATCCCCTCCTTGCCCCCCCCCCCCCCAACCCCCGCTTTCTACACCACTGTCTGTAATAAAAATGGTTGGTACATGTGGTAAATCTATTTGGATTAACAACCACAGCAACTCGTATGGTGATAAAGGATTATTATGATTGGTCCAGAGTCATGGTCACTGCTGGTCACCGTAAATCAACGCTCACAAGCACTGACTTATTTTAGAAGAGATTGTGCGTCAGCCTTTACCCGGTTGCCCAGAGAGCTCGAGCCCCCTCCTTCTCCCCAATAATCCGAAAATTGTTTGTGTTACCCGAAAACAGACGTTGGAATAAATCTTACGCATTGACGTCATCATGCTGCCATCTTATTGGTAAAAAGATGACATAACAATGGAAAACGCACATTTAAGTACGCGCGGCGCACAGAATCGGCCAATGAGTAACCTTCTTTTGACCTCAAGCCGAGGGCGCCCTTACTCAAATGAAGTCTTGTGCATAAGGTCTATTGCCGGCGGCAACGCTGGTACAGCCAAACACCTGTCGTTCCTTAATAGTACTTTATATTATACTTGACTATTTTTACAACTTTACTTATTTTCTGTATCCACTCCCGACCGTCGGGATAGTATTTCTTTCTCATCCTCTCCTCCAAAGACAGTTTCTGGGTGCGTGCGCCACTGCTTATCGCCAAACATGCGTTTGGCATTAAGACGGCCACTACCATAGTCGGTGTCCCCATTGATCTACATTATACTGAGTATAATGTAGATCAATGGGTGTCCCCGTGTAGCGCCCTCATCCGTCAAAGTATAAGTGTGAACGTTGTTTCTGAGCTAACGCCATAATAAGAACACTTCATGGTTTTTTGTGTCTTGTTTCACATTGTTTATTTTACATTCAATGTTTGTTTACTTCAATTTAAGAATAGAGTTGAAGGAAAATTGGCTGTTTTTTTGGACGAAAATGCATTCAGTTTGACCGTAGTTTGTGAAGTTTGAGTTTCCAGTTAGATTCAATTGAATTACTTTGTTTAAATCCTTTATGCGTGATGCTGCTTTATGGGCCCCATTTCCAGTGCTTTCCGAGTCAATGGAACCCCATAGAAACATGCCCCCCCTCACACCTTGCCCCCAATGAGGTAGAAAAATGCACAAATAAATGGTTCGATACACTAAATAGCCCCCTAAATATTGTGTGTTTGCCCCGCTTTCTCCCCAAACGTCTGTTTTCGCCACTGCACACACTGATTCTGTGATGAGCACTTTAAACTCTAGTGTGTAGTTTCCCGAGTCCTGCGGAATAACACCGACAGGCATTATGCTCTTCTCGCACCATTCTGTCACGGTTAAAAATGTCCGTAAACTTTCGGAAAAGTTTTTTCATTCCTAAAAAAATAGAAAGACCCTTAACATGAGTTTGTACATGTGTACACGGTTGTGGTGAAATAACAATATGTACTTACATGTACTATATTATGTGTAAGGTGTTTGGGCAAATGTGGTTTATTGTAATTAAGATAATTAGCATAGTTATATTTGCATTTACGGAGAGTCCGTAAAATTACGGCGAAAATACGGAATATTTCACTTTACGGAGTCCGTAAATTTACGGACATTTTTAACAGTGTAGCTCTCGAGAGGCAAATCTTGTACGTTCTCGCCTGTGAAGGAACCTTCTGGTGGAGGCATAAGGTCGAACAGGTTTACTATTGAAGTTTAATTATATCACTGTAAACGAAAAGAAAAGATTACCAAAAGGTAAAAAAAACTGTTTAACCTGGTATTAGAAACTTCCCTCTGGGACTTTACCAGTTGTACACTATGCCTGATTTATAATACTGTCACATGTAATAGTTACACAAAATGGTGTTGGTCCTCACTGCGTTTCTCACAACATTGAATACAGGACTTACATAAATCTACATTTAATTAATAAGATTCTTTGAATCTGACTACCATTGTGCAAATGGGTGGACAGTGCCTCATTGAGTACGGCGTTTTTGTGTGTGTGTGTGTGAGTCCCCCAGAGAGGCCCGTGCTGCCAGGGGAAATTCCTGCACAACTCGGGGACAGAATCTCCGGAGACCAAAATCTCCCGCCACACCAGAAGTAAAACCTACCCATCCAATGTAGTGGTATGTTTTTCATATTATTCTTAAAAAGCCGTTTTTATCCTCTACATGAACATCGAGTCATGTTCCTCGGAGGTTGTCCGACTTTCTGGAAAGCGAGATCGTTATGTTGGCGCTTGGATCATTTCAGCAACAACAGAGGGCGTCCTTCTCGAATACATACCAGACAGCGATTTTTTTCCCCCCAGCGCGGTAAAGCAAAATTTGCATACCTCACTCCCCCACCAAGCCCCCAAAACTGATCCCTCCTTGTAGCATTCGCGCAACTGTCTCAATACAAAGCTCTGCCCACAGAGGCACTCTTTGAAACCATGGCTTGAGGGCGCACTTTCCTGACAGGCTTTACGGGTGCACCCCACCAAATAGGAGAAAACAGAGCGTCGAGCTCATTAATTTTTTGTAGGCCCTTTAAAATATTCTATATTAGACAGATTTGAGAGCCCCCAGAAAGTGTTTCAGTGTAAAAATGGTGCCCAATTGTGACCTGTGGGTTGTTGACTTCCAACTTGAGGTATTTTGAATGACATAGGCCCTGAAATAAATGGTCCTATTTGCTGAGAGGGTAGGGGCATTTTCCAAGATTGATGCTCGGACGTTTTGAAAATTACACCTGTGTAGGGGTGTTTTTATTTGGAAGGAGAATAACTCGACGGGCCCAGGGACTCCCCATATTAAATTGCAAAGAATAAAAGTTCAAGAGTCAATTAATAATTTTCCCTTTACTGTTAAAAGCTGTGAGACTTCTAAGTGTTTTTCGTGTATTTTTGAATTTTTTGTTAAGCATTTTGCACTGTGTATGCTATGGGAGATTATTTGGTGGGGTGCACCCTTACAGGCGGACAGAGCCCAAACCACCAGCCGCGGTTTGAGAAACGGCCGTGGAGGACGTCAAACAGAATTGTGGCGTAGTTCATGGAGCAAGCGTAGTTGTAGATGTTGTAGGAAAAATGAATGGCATACAAACAAAAGGATGTGTTTTTCTATAAGATAATTAATTACATGCTGTGAGATTACCCTCTCCTGAACCCCAAAGCGTTTCACTGCAATCTGAATGGACTGTTTTATGTCCTTTCTCTATGGATGAATATAGTATGTGTTTATTTACATGAAACTCACATTAGACACAAGCAAAACGTTCACAGTATAAGCCTAATATTGATTTCGTTGGTCAATTCCTTTTGCATTTAGACATTACGTTAAGACAGTACGTCAACGATTTGTGTCAAAAAGCCAAGATAAGTTTAATAAAAAGCATGTACAAAACACGTGATTTGTCATTTCAAAATTAAGTACGTACCGGTATTGATATGAAATTATCACAGGTACGTTTGATCTTTTTTGAAGAAAAGTTTCTTGTGCTACTTTTGGGTGTAACTTTTCAATATAACCTGAAATGGGAATTATGAGATGGGTGTTATGGTCAATAGAAAATGATTTATGCTCAGGAAACTTAAAAAGCTCGGATTGTCTTCTACTAGTACAGTTGAAATAAACAACGGGTTGACTTTGAAAAGAAAATAAACCTCCCTGATAACTTTCAAACACTCGTCTACACTCATCGTATACATGGGTTATGTCAGACCAATCTTTTAGGCACATTATGTCATTTGAGAAGGGCGCCCAGTCAATCATGTGCGCCATCCATCATCGGTTTACCTCTAAGATGGCGGCTTGATGACGTCAATGCATGGTGTCAATTGTTGAATAGACCTTTCCATTGTTGATAAACATAGTGGGCCGGTTGGCATGGTCGGCCGAATGTTAGCAAAACATTCAATAGTGTTAAAAAATGTTGTGACCAAATTCAACATTTTCTAGTGTAAACATTCATGAACTGAAATACCTTCCATGAGTGGTTGATTTGTTTTCTAACAAATCAAAACTATTTTTGAATATCTGTGCAACATTGCTACAAACTATGGCTATCTGTTTTTGATTTGCAGTAATGGCTTTCCATATTTTTCCAACCTCGGTTGGCAAAAACTCGGGCTGTGACGTTGCAATAGAAAGGTCTGTGTGCAGCCCCTGTTTGGCATCCCAGCATCGCACTCCCACAATCCAACCGTAGGGGGCCTATTGAATATTATTAAACAAATCAGGGAAATCAGAGAAACATCAGGGAAATGTCACCCATTGTGATGAAGCGTTATCCACTTAAGGTCTAACACCCCTCTATATAGATAGCCTCTCTGTACCAAACTTGCCATTAAAACTTACAATTCGGGTAGATTAAAGGCACTGGACACTTTTGGTAATTACTCAAAATAGTTGTTAGCATAAAAACTTACTTGGTAACGAGCAGTGGAGAGCTGTTGATAATATAAAACATTGTGAGAAACGGCTCCCTCTGAAGTAACGTAGTTTTTGAGAAAGAGGTAATTTCTCACTCATTAATAAAAGACTTCTAGCTGAAGCATTTTCTTATGCATCTGAAAGCACACAAAATAAGGCAACAAGGGTGTTCTTCTTTCCTAATTCTCTTGCAAATTTGATGACCAATTGAGCCCAAATTTTCACAGGTTTGTTATTTTATGCATATGTTTGGATACACCAAGTGAGAATACTGGTCTTCGACAATATTACCAAACGTGTCCAGTGCCTTTAAAGGGTGTGTACAACATTATTGTAAGATTGAAAATATAAATGTTGCACATAACTTACATTGTATAAAGATGGTCATGGTGGAAAACTTCACTTGAAATAGTTTGGCTCGAAATGCACTTTTAGTTTTTAGGAAATGAGTAAAACAGTTAGTCTTCATGACTTGGGATAGAATCCGATGTTTGAAAATAGTGAAAACATAATTTCCACTGTTTTCTCATAACTCCGAAGACCGATTTAGCTGAAACTTCCACAGGTTTGTTATTTAATGAATGTATGAGTTGGATTAAATCGATTATTTAGCTCCCCTTGTTCTTTCGAGTACCGTTTTATGCTGTTCTTGAGTGTAAAATGTAGCCTAGTGACTGGAATGTCATTGACGTCATAATATACTGGTTTATTGTGTTTCATTTTTGTGTGTAGTCTAGTTCACATGCTGTCTTTAGTGTGTAGTCTAGTTCACATGCTGTCTTCAGTGTGTAGTCTAGTTCACATGCTGTCTTCAGTGCGTAGTCTAGTTCACATGCTGTCTTTAGTGTGTAGTCTAGTTCACATGCTGTCTTCAGTGTGTAGTCTAGTTCACATGCTGTCTTTAGTGTGTAGTCTAGTTCACATGCTGTCTTTAGTGTGTAGTCTAGTTCACATGCTGTCTTTAGTGTGTAGTCTAGTTCACATGCTGTCTTTAGTGTGTAGTCTAGTTCACATGCTGTCTTTAGTGTGTAGTCTAGTTCACATGCTGTCTTTAGTGTGTAGTCTAGTTCACATGCTGTCTTTAGTGTGTAGTCTAGTTCACATGCTGTCTTTAGTGTGTAGTCTAGTTCACATGCTGTCTTTAGTGTGTAGTCTAGTTCACATGCTGTCTTTAGTGTGTAGTCTAGTTCACATGCTGTCTTTAGTGTGTAGTCTAGTTCACATGCTGTCTTTAGTGTGTAGTCTAGTTCACATGCTGTCTTCAGTGTGTAGTCTAGTTCACATGCTGTCTTCAGTGCGTAGTCTAGTTCACATGCTGTCTTTAGTGTGTAGTCTAGTTCACATGCTGTCTTCAGTGTGTAGTCTAGTTCACATGCTGTCTTTAGTGTGTAGTCTAGTTCACATGCTGTCTTTAGTGTGTAGTCTAGTTCACATGCTGTCTTTAGTGTGTAGTCTAGTTCACATGCTGTCTTTAGTGTGTAGTCTAGTTCACATGCTGTCTTTAGTGTGTAGTCTAGTTCACATGCTGTCTTTAGTGTGTAGTCTAGTTCACATGCTGTCTTTAGTGTGTAGTCTAGTTCACATGCTGTCTTTAGTGTGTAGTCTAGTTCACATGCTGTCTTTAGTGCGTAGTCTAGTTCACATGCTGTCTTTAGTGCGTAGTCTAGTTCACATGCTGTCTTTAGTGTGTAGTCTAGTTCACATGCTGTCTTTAGTGTGTAGTCTAGTTCACATGCTGTCTTTAGTGTGTAGTCTAGTTCACATGCTGTCTTCAGTGTGTAGTCTAGTTCACATGCTGTCTTCTGTCTGACTGCACACTATGTACTTGCATTTGGCAGTATTGCCAAAGCATGCGGCGTTCCATGCCAAAAATACAGCTGCATATTGTATCTTTTAACAAAAACAAAAAATGTTGTCAACGTACAAATTGTACAACTATACTCAACCAGAACGTACTTGTTGAAGTTAGGGAATGAAGATGCATTATTAATTTAAAATGGAATTTTAATACTTTGTGGAAAGGGACACTTCGGTGCTATCCCAGGCAGACGTTACACTATGGATCGGGGAAATACGTTTTTAGTCTGACAGCTTACGATTATAAAGTTCATGCTAGAACCGTTTTTTCTCTGTGAATTTTGTTCCCTTTGAAAGAGTCATATTCGAGAAAATTGTATCTGAAAACCTAAAAAACGATATATATATAAAAATCACAACAATCAACTTAGACCCGAAGTAAAGTGTAGGCCTACGATAGCATTTGTAATTTACTCAAATTATTATCAATTCCTCAGGTTTGTGACCGAATCACCGGTTATGACTCAAAAGGATGACTTACCGGGACTCTTAAAAAGGGTGTCTGTAAAAACATTGTTAAGAGTAAAAATATAAATGTTCACCATTTCACGCTTAACTTACAATGGTATAAAGATGCTCATGATGGGAAACTCTCTTTCAAATATTGTTGCTTGAAATGCTTTAGTCTTTGGGAAATGTGTATAATAGTCAGTTTTGATCTCGCGAGTCAGACGAGAGACATTTCTCATGTGCGGTTTTCGCGTTGATATTGGGATAGATCTGCTGTTACAAATATTTATATATAAATGTTGGATAAAAAAAAGATTAAGCTATTCACTAATAACATGTGAAGTGATTAAGTAGAGTCAAGTAAGTATAACTGGTGGGTTGCATGACGGATCTGTTACTATTTACCACCCTTTTACAGGAGTACCCCCATAAATCCTCTAACAAATTACCGAGAGTCCAAGCACCATGGCCCATATCGACCACCATTGAGTACCAGCTCCAGTCATTGCGTAAATTGCGGCTTGGCGAATGGAGCGCTTAACATACCTAGTGTTTCATTGTGTGGAAGTCTAGGTCACGGTATAGCTGGCTTTTGTGTCCGGCATCATGCTTCGTCTGTCATGTAGACCTACTTTTCTTCGGCAAACAAAGTGTTCGGAAAAATTGCGAGCAGCCTTTATAAGCAAACAAAAATAAACAAATAACATGTTAGTAATATAAATTACCAGGCGCGCATCCATGGATAAAATTTGAACAAATCTAAAGAAAATATATATAAATATGATTTTTTTTAATTTTTTTATTAGGCCCTATTATTATTTTGTTGTACTACTGCCTGCTTAATTAAAAAATTAGCCACAAGTGTGTGTAGTGTAGTCATTCCCCCACCCAGAACAGCTCTCCATTGCTCGTTACCAAGTAAGTTTTTATACTAACAATTATTACCAATAGTGTCCAGTGCCTTTAATGCAAATTGAGGTTGTGACTCTTGCGTGTTTTTGGAATTTTCTTTCTTTCAGTTTTTATATATTCTATTTTGCCTAATGAATGTTTATCTTCTAACTGGAGTTCCAGCAGTTTTGCTGTCCCTTTTCCCACATTGTTGTATATTCTATTTATTCAGCCTGTACAAAGTTTTCATGTTTTTGCAATTTTAAAATCAAGTTATTTTTTATGTAAAATTCGTTGCAATTTTGCCTCTGGCAACAAGTTCGTTTTTTTTAAATTTTTTTTTTTATAATAAATCATGAATAATAATAATAATGATAAGTAGACTCCGAAACAGAAGTTTGAAAAAATATTGTTACTTCAATCGCATTTGTTTTTTTTAAGTGGACAAAACGGGACGAGCGGCATGTTTAAAAACTGGGCCAGTAAAACTTCACATGGGTTCTATTCCGTTGGGTCCCTATATAAAAGCTAAGCGCAAGGCCTGTACTGGTTGAAGCATGCAGAAATGGTTGAAGTAGGGGGTTTTGATGCTAATGACAAGTTTGTGCTCTAGGCCTAACCCTGACGTCAAGGTCGATTTGTTTATGTTTGAAAACAAACAAAGGTAGGGGCCTTTTATGGCGCAGTTCAACGGATTGCGTTATTGTATATACAGGTATTAACAGAATTGGTAAGGATACAAATTTTTAAATTTTATTCTCTGAGAGTTTACTGATTATGAAGTTCATACTAGAACCATTCTTTTCGGTGAAAATTTTTTCTTTGAAATGACTGAGTCATATTCGAGAAAATTGCAGGCCTATCGCAACAGCTAACTATGGTGCATAGTTTTTCACTGTTTTCTCACGCGACTCACACAACGGGTTGAGCCCAAATCACAGGTTTGTTTTTCTCATGGGAATGGTTGATCACACACAAAGCATGAACACCGACTAGTTCGACTTTTTTGTCAGCTCTCTACCAATCCTGTATACATTGAACATGACCCCCCATTTATGGCGTAAACAATTATAATGTCAAGACCAAGTTCACGGCCGCTGTGTATTTTTTAATGTCCCTGCTATAGGCCAGACGTGAACTCATATTTTGTGCACTCGTAAAAATGCAGAGATGCTTTTCATCAGACACAATGAAGGTCTGTGCTTTTTCAATTGCCGTGTTCAAATACCGTATCGGTGGTTAGGGCACGTAGACACTTGTTTACCTACGTCGCCATCTTGATGTTATGTGTTTCATGACTCGCGACCTACGACCTGCCAAAATGCTCTGATAATTATGGGTAAATAATTATTGTTCACATTACGAATGACTCTAATGACATTATTTTTTTGCACCGATAAAGATAAACAAAATAGTTCGCTCTTTCGAGTTCAGAGGAGAACAAAACTGCAAGAGCAATGTAAAAACAATTAAGATTATTAATCTATGGCAAGTTGTATGCAGATAGAGCAGTTAATTCTGCGAGTGCTGGAGCGAAATGCCAAGAACTGATCATAATTCTGCTGATATGACGTCATAATGAGGCAGTTGTCAATCCCTACTACAATACGCACCTTTATAGCAGCGCTTTGATATAACCCTGGTTGTAATACACAAGTGCGTCATTTCGAACGAGAGACTGGTGAGGTATTTTTCCACCGTGAATCAAGTGTGACCAAAAGATTTGAAACCCGTATATGACATGGATCCCAACGGTGGTGCTCGAGCCGCTCGGCCGGGGAATACCGCCAAGCCCGAGCCGCGTTTTGGCTGGCGGCGCTGGTTCCGTCCCGTAGTCTACGTGGTCTACGGACTTATCGTAGTAGCTGCATCAGTATTCATCATCATGGACTACATCAAGGCTGATGAACAGGACAAATTCAAGAGGACACTTTCTTTAGTGGGATTCTTTGCGATGGTCATCTCGGTACCGATATCATTCTGGGGCATCATCAACCACACGGTCTGTTTCACTCGACCCACTCTTCAGAAATACATCATCAGGTAGGCTACAATTCAAAATAGTAAACAATTATTTGGTTTGCATAATTTAAGAGGGTAGGCCCTCTATGCTTTGCAGCAAGGACGCGACACGCCCAGAACAAGTGACGAAGTTTGATCATATAGTGTCTTTTTAGGGCTCAAAATCATAGAACTGCTTAAGAACAAAGTATTGCTTAACAAATTTCTGCTTAGCAGAAATGAGCAGGATAACAGTCACAGATTGTACATGTGACATGGTAGTTTGGCAGGTAATCATATTCTGGAAAGCATATTTTTGTTGTGCTAAGCTTCTTTTTGTGCTTAAGCAGCTCTATGAAATTGGGCCCTGAGCTTTGGCAGATAATGGTGATCTAGATGGAAGTCTCGATAGGAGACAATCTGCATTCCGTGGTCACAAGACAGAAACGAAACAAATGACTTCATGCTTGCCTTGTGTTTAAAGGCACTGGACATGTTTGGTAATTGTCGAAGACCAGTATTCTCACTTGAGGTGTCCCAACATATGCATAAAATAACAAGCCTGTGAAAATTTTGGCTCAATTGGTCATCGAATTTGCAATGAAATACAAAACACCCTTTGCATTACTTTGTGTGCTTCCAGATGCATAATAAAAGGCTTCATCTAGAAATCTTTTATTATTTGAGTGAGAAATTACCTCTCTCTCAAAAACTACGTTACTTCAGAGGGAGCCGTTTCTCACAATGTTTTATACTATCAACAGCTCTCCATTGCTCGTTACCAAGTAAGTTTTTATGACAACAATTATTTTGAGTAATTACCAAAAGTGTCCATTGCTTTAATGCTTTCGTAACATTAGGATTAGGCCTAGATAGACTTGTATAATTTTTGTTCTAACGAGGGAAACTCCGCATGGATCGAAAAGTCAGACCACTAACGATTTTGTTTATACATTTATAACATCGGTCCTTTTGATTGATAAGCCGTTTGCTAATTGTATTTTCTACTTTTTTTCTCCCCAGGATTCTTTGGACGGTTCCGGTCTACGTCTGGATGAGTGTAAGTTTCAAACTACATATTGAAAGACCATTACAGGATTTCGGCATTCTCACCGGATCGATCGTCAAAAATGCAACTAGCTCAGTTTCAAAATAAACAAATCTTGCCAGACGTATTCAATCTGTAAAGCAATCGACAGAAACATAAAATTCAAGTTCGTGACAGTTGCATTTGACAAAAGCTGAAATCTTGCAAATGCGAAACTGCGTTTGCAAAAACTGTCCTTAATCTGTCTGAAAAACGGCAATCTCCGATCATAAAAAGTCTCTTTAAAGGCACTGGACACGTTTGGTAATTGTCGAAGACCAGTAATCTCACTTGGTGTATCCCAACATAAGCATAAAATAACAAACCTGTGAACATTTGGGCTCAACTGGTCATCGAATTTGCACTAGAGAATAATGAAAGAAAAAACACCCTTGTTGCCTTACTTTGTGTGCTTTCAGATGCATAATAAAAGGCTTCAGCTAGAAGTCTTTTATTATTTGAGTGAGAAATTACCTCTTTCTGAAAAAGAGCCGTTTGTCACAATGTTGTATACTATCATCAGCTCTCCATCGTTACCAAGTAAGGTTTTATGCTAACAATGATTTTGAGCTATTACCAAAAGTGTCCAGTGCCTTAATTGACCTAATCATCTCGGTTACTGGTTTAGCATAATGCCGTCGGAATTAATTATTTATATTGCCCTTCATTATTGTGTGAAAAATATGGTCTTGGTGTATATATGTTGTTGATATGTGTTTGAGTGCACTGGTGAGAATATTAAATGAATTGAAAGATGAAATATTTCAGTCAACGAGGCGAAGCCGTGTTAATGGAACATTCCATCTTTCATCTCATTAATATTCTATGCATTGCACGAATTCAAAACGTTTTTTTAAATGTTTTATATAGGCACACAGTACCCAGGTAGTCCCTTTGTCATTTGGAGGGAAAAACCAATCCCCAAAATGTATCTTGGCCGCCACAACGAGGTGGTTTTGTAGAACCCAGCCTGCTAATATAACCTCTGAAAGGCGCGGCATGTGCTGAAAAACAATGCCCAAAGCCCGGTTCATACTTCCTGCGAATGCGAACGCGAATGCAAAGCGATAATTGACGTCACAACTCTGTTTTCGCTGCGAATATTTCGCAACCGCTGCGAATTATTCCTTGCGAATTTGTGACGTCGACATTCGCTTCGCAATCGCATTCGCAGGCAGTATGAACCGGGCTTTAGTGACTGCTTTCCGCACACGCTTGTTAAAAACTTTCCAGCGCTTTTAATGACACTTGAAGGACGCTTAGTACGTGCTTGTGAAAACTCAAGCCCTTTGACGTAATTCTATTACAAAATGAATCATGTTTTTATATGGTCACCCTAAAGAACGAGAAGAATGAGAGAGGACTAGTTTCAGCGTCTTTGCCATTGGCCTTTTGTCAAGGCCTTCGTGGCTTGGACATCCCAGCTTAAAGCCCGGTTCATACTTCCTGCGAATGCGAATGCGAAGCAAATTTTGACGTCGCAGCTCTGCTTTCGCTGCGAATGTTTTCGGTGGAGTTGAGCACAGCTCAACCCCTGCAAATTATTCGTAGCGAATTTGTGACGTCAAAATTCGCTCCGCATTCGCATTCACAGGAAGTAGTAGAGGGAGACACGAGTGGCAGTCGCTCGGTCGCTCCGCTGTTTCACGATGCTGTCCAAGTCACGAAGGCCTTGACAAAAGGCTACTGTATCATGGATAGAGATCGATACCTCTCGGCATGAATGGTTTAAATAATGAAAAATGAATGCCGCGTGACCCGCCAATCCTCCAATCAAATGACAAGGATCTACTTGGCTGTAAACACCATTGAAAAATCCTCCCTAGACAGAAAACTGCCACACCTACAAATTAGTTATGGCAGGATACCACATGGGAGTGACACAGCAAATCGACAAAACACGGGATTGAGAAGGTTTTGAGTTCCAAATTTGAACGATAACGGCGCAGAACTTCAATAAAGCCAAATTGTTTCCTCTCGCTGACACCACAATCTAACTTAGGTTTGCTAAAATAGAATTGAAACTTAAGTAACACGTCTTCTAAGTACGGTGGTATCTCCTAAATAACTAAAATAAGCTCACACCTTGTATGTTGTTCACATCTCCGCAGTCCTTTGCTCTTCGGTTTCGGAGCGGCAAGGTGTATTTCGACGCAATACGTCAGCTGTACGAGGCCCTCGCAGTCTTCAATTTCGTCTTCTACATTGTGGCATACTTCGCTGACGAGGTGCCCGACTTGGAGCGCAGTTTGGCCGAGAAACCCAAGACCGGGCTCCCGATCCCATTATGTCGGGTCAAGAGGCAACCAACGCTAGGGTGAGTAAACACAACTATAGATAGGTTGCAGTATGACGTAAATCGGCCATCTTTACGGGCAGTTTAGAACAAACAGTCGTGCGTTTCGTGTGAGAACGGCGTGCAACACGCGCGCATTTCACGAAACTCATTGCAGGATTGGTCAGTGAACAACGCGGCTGCGTTAATAAGTTGAGCGTTTGACGCACCTGCAAGCCAAAATGCACTTTGCCCGTAAAGATGGCGTCTACTGGGAACTATCTATGGCCCTTTTCGAATTCACGGCTTCGGCTTCAAAATCGGCTCAGGCTAGTTTGGCTCCCTCAATTATTTTAACTTACGCATGCTTTGCAGTCAGAGTTTCAGACAAGAAAACTGGGCCTGAAGCCGAATCCGGAGCCGAAGCCGTGGATTCGAAAAGGGCTATAAATACAAAGCAACAACGGATAGCCACAGTTTCTAACAATGTTGCACAAATAGCACTGTGACCAATGTATGGAATTTGTAACCCTTTGGAGGAAAAGTATGTTTGGCTTAATCAAAGATCTTTGGTTTAAATGTAGTATACTTTTGGTAATTGTTAAAGATCAGTATCCTCACTTGGTGTGCCCAAACATATACATACAATTACAAAACTGTGACATAGGCCTATGGGCTCAAATATTGGTCATCGTAGTTGAATACAAAATAAAAATGAAAAAGCTCCCCAAAAACCAACAACAACACCCTCGTTGCCTAGATTTATGTGCTTTCAGATTCTTGACTTTGTTTACCTCTCTTTCTAAAACTACGTCACTTCAAAGGGTGTCGTTTCTAACAATGTTTTATAATATAACAGCTTTCAAGTACTCTTTACCATGTGTAGTTTGTATGGTCATTAGCTTTTGAAGTAATTACCAAAGGTTTACACTCCCTTTAATGTGCTTCTCTCTGTAATGAAAAAGTACAAATTCGGGAATTGACATTCCACAGCCATTAACACACTCCTGATTGTAAAGCTGAACATTTATCTCCCTTAAATAAAACTTTCACATAATTGCCATTATATTCACATAAATTCAACCCTCCCCCCAAAAAAGAATAAATAAATAAAATAAAATAAATCAAAAATGTTAGAATTTATTTGAGTGCGTTATTGATGCAAGTAGAACAATAATTAAGTTTTACGAACAAACTTCTCTTCATTTCTATACCGTCTTTCTCAAAATTATATCGATTTCAGAAATCTTCATAAAATTAAGTATAACTTTTCTTATCTTGTATCTTGATATCACTAGAATGGTCCACAAGTGTAAAATAGGTGTCCTCAACTACACTGTCATCCGAATAATTTCGACCATAGTAATACTGTAAGTAGTAACAACATTATCTTTATGCTCTCGATGTCATAAGTAACTTTTGTATTGTATAATAAGTAGGATTTAAAGCTTTGCATGGTGGAAGTATATTAACTAGGAGAGGTTTGCGGTGACACCATGTTAAATCTCTTTTGAGTAGTGTTGGTTCTGAAAAGAACCGGTGGTTAAAGGTACACGTTGCCTTGGATCGGTCTATAAAAAGCGTTTGTAACCGTTTGTTATAAAATGGTTAGAAAGATGTTTTAAAAGTAGAATACAATGATCCACACAAATATGCCTCGAAATTGCGTGGCTTTCCTTGAACTTTGCGAACTAGCACGGTCGGCCATTTTGTAGAGTCAAAAGTTTGACTCCATAAAATGGCCGACTGTGTTTGTTCACGATGTGAAAGGAAAACCACGAAATTTTGAGGCATACTTGTGTGGATCATTGTATTCTACTTTTATAACATCTTTCTAACCATACTCATTTTAATATAACAAACGGTTTACAAACGCTTTTTATAGACCAACTCGGCCGATTCAAGGCAACGTGTACCTTTAACGACTCAACGTTTCGATCAGTATGCTCTGATCGTCTCCTTATTGTTGTATAATAAGCAACCTTTAGTTCTCTATTGGTGGGACAGACGTATCCCCCATACTGTAGTTTGGGGCACTGCAGCCTTGTGACAGTCGCGTTTCTCTATCCTTTTCTTCCATTCTGTGCATTTTTTAATGTGCTATTCGCTTCTGTTCATAATGTAAGGGGCGCGATATAAATTGTCATTATTAATTATTTTAATATAGTATCACATAAATAACAACTCGTAATAAACCACAAGGGAGCTGACTGGGTAAATGCTCTTAACATTTTGGGTTGAACATAAACAGAATGAGATTTCTAGCCTTAATGTTGCCGGTATCCCTACTCTGTCAATATCTTTGTTGAGTGTGCCAGTCAGAATTCATTGTAATAATAATAAGGACCTCTTAAAGGCACAGTACACGTTTGGTAATTGGAGCCTACTGATTGTGTTTTAATCCTATATAAATGTAGGTACACACAATAAAACTAACCTGTGAAAATTTCACTTCAAAAGGTGGTCGCGTTTTTGAGATACCACCGAAAAACCGGAGCGAATATTTCCACGCAGGAAGAGTAGGCCTGCTCAGATGCAAATTTTGGGGAATAAAAAGTGATGGATTTTCCATAACCGTAGTATACACTTCGAAGTTAAAAGTTTCTCAAAATGCATTATATTACCCGAAGCTGCCGTCCTTATTACCAAGTAAGTTTTTATTGACATATTACCAAACGTGTACTGTGCCTTTAAAGTACTCATTATACACGAGGTGTATGCGGAGCCATGCTCGAAATGTATTTATTACGTTGCACGATGTAACGGAATGCAAGATGCTGTGGCACAGGGTCGCATGCAGAATCTAAATGTACTTTTGTTGTGTTTGTTTTTCATTTCTTTTAAAGAGTCGCATATCTTGTCGGACACTACACCGGAGAAGACTTATCCCCAAGTAATCCCTATTTCTGGGTGTGCATCATAGTTACAATTACACAAGTCGTAAGTACCCGGGGGTAACATGTGTCAATAAGATGGTTAACGGCATAGCTTAAAAGTTTATAGTATATGGGCGTGTCTTAGAGGACCATTCAATGGTGGGTCTTGGGGGTGTGGTGTGCCTCGGCAGGCATCACCACGGGGAGGATCATATAGGCGTGTCTTAGAGGACCATGCAGTGATGGGCCTTGGGGTGTGGTGTGCCTCGGCAGGCATCACCAAGGGGAGTATCATATAGGCGTGTCTTAGAGGACCATTCAATGATGGGTCTTGGGGGTGTGGTGTGCCTCTGCAGGCATCACCAAGGGGAGGATCATATAGGCGTGTCTTAGAAGACCATTCAATGGTGGGTCTTGGTGTGTGGTGTGCCTCTGCAGGCATCACCACTGGGAGGATCATATAGGCGTGTCTTAGAGGACCATTCAATGGTGGGTCTTGGGGTGTGGTGTGCCTCGGCATCACCACCGGGAGGATCATGTAGGCGTGTCTTAGAGGACCATTCAATGGTGGGTCTTGGGGTGTGGTGTGCCTCGGCATCACCACGGGGAGGATCATATATAGGCGTGTCTTAGAGGACCATTCAATGGTGGGTCTTGGGGTGTGGTGTGCCTCGGCATCACCACGGGGAGGATCATATAGGCGTGTCTCCGAGGACTATCAAGGGTTTGGCTTGGGGTGTAGTTTGCTACTACAGGCATACTAAAGGGAGGATATCAATGGTGCGTTTTAGAGGACAAGAGTGGGTCTTTGGGTGTGGTGCGCCACTGCAGGCACCACCAAGAGGAGGATCATAATATGGGCGTGTTTCTCACTTCGGGCAAATCTTAGTTGAAGGTTCATTGTATATTATTGTCTCGTGGGTAATATTACAAAATACAGGATCACTAGACTAGTCCTGAGTTTACTGGCCCAAAGCACTGTAAATCTTAAATCTTGCTAAAGTTAAGTTAAGTATGCAGTGACAGTTAATCTGTTGCATAGACACAGGATTAAGTAATATACCCAATGAACCCCCCCCCCCCCACCAAAAAAAAAATTAATTAAAAAAAAACAAAAACAAAAAACAAAAAAAACAACAACAACAACAAAAAACAACAACAACAACAACCCCAAAACAAGCTAACAAACCACACAGACAAACAAACAAAGTTTGCAAAAAAATACTTAAAAAAACACATATACACAAAGTAACTGGAAAGTCGTAATAAAGATTATGGATACCACACAATCTGGCAGTTAGGTCTATATTATTTTATTCACCCTACTATCTCCTTTTTAATTCTTTTTTATTTTGCTGTCCCTCAGATTGCCATGTTCAGTCTGAACCTTCTCCGTATGGCAACCTACGAAGAGCTGCAACCGCTACCCAGGTTCTTCAAGCAGTTCGTGGGGATTAATCTGCTGATCTTCGTCACCAACTACCAAGGTTCAATCCTCAATCTTCTTGCCAAGACTGGCGTCTTCGAACCCGACGAATCATGGGGTTTCGAGGATAAGTTTGAATTCTCTTCAATGCTGCAGGTTCGCTTTAAAATTGTGCTTTCTTTTGCTTGCATTATCACTTTTATAAACTGTGTCGTTGGTATGTTTCGTATGTCTGTCTGTAAAGTCTATTAAAGGAACATTACAGAATTGGTTTTTGCTAACAAAACAGTTGCTGGCAGTGTAAGCACTTTATGTAATCCACCATATACATAAACTGACAAACCTGTAGAAGTTTGAGATCGATCTGCCATCTGGGTCACGAGAAAATAGTGAGAAACCGATTACACATTTGCATGAAATCGTATAGATTCAACAAATGAATAAAACGCTCACTGAGCGATAAACTCCAATCGGAAAATTAGTTTATTCATTTCTCATAAAATATGGCATTTCAGACAGAAATATTTCAAGGGATGTTTTCTACTATCATCATCATTAGACCGTGTAAGTTTTATGTAAATCTGTGATCAAAAGTATATTTTACAATTACCAATTCTGTAATGTTCCTTTAAGTTTATGTACAATCCGTTTGTTTGTCTGTTTCTGTTTCATTGTTTTGTTTTGTTGTGTTTTGTCTTTTTGAATTTAGTCCTCCTTTTCCAGTATTGTTTACATATATATATATATATTTTGTTGTGTTTAAGGCATTCCGTGTAATGCCTCCACTTAGTAGTTTACATGTAATAATTGCTTTTTTTTCTCTAAAGTGCTTATTCATGTGGAAATAAACGTTTCTTGAATGAAATGAAAACAGTTTAACTTGAGTAACTTGGTTCAACGAGTGTAACCTTGCAGCTCGGTGGTGCCCACAAATCGGGGAGATTTACAAATTTGTTCATCAGAACATGAAAAGATTGGTTTATTTTCACCTGCAGAATCATGGAGGGCTGGCAGTTCTTGTAACTTTTAAAACAATTATCTGTTGTTACAGATATTGGAATACATCATTGAAGTGCCGCTTTGAAAACGAAATGCTCCTTTATAAAAATCTCTGAGAGTCTACACTCCAAGTAAATAAATACAAAAATACATACACAAGATTAAATATCAAGTTATAAAGCACAAGGGAAACTAACTGGGTAAATTTTCAATAATTAGGGGTTTGAACAAAGAAAAATTGACTAGAGCAGCATTTGAACCAACGACCTCCGGTTTACACGCACTACCAACTGAGCCATCTATCCCTGTGTTGGCGGTCTCCCTATTATTTGTCAATATCGGGGGTGCCAGTTAGATGCACTGCAACCGTTAGATTTATTGCTGTTTAGCCAGTGATCAAAACCCAAGTTAACGATACAACATGGGAAGCGGCAGCCAGGGGATCATTTTAAAGGGGATGCGACTTGTTTTATTTGAAGTATCAATTTATAAACCACAATGGAAACTGACTGGGTAAAAAAATTAAATAATAACCACACTGTTCGGATCTGGCTGACATCGTAATCGGGGGGGGGGTGTATTTTTTTCTTTTCGGGGGTGTAGGGTGGGAACTTCATAATCTTGAATAACTTTTTGGCAAAAGAACAGAAACTAATGTTTAACTATCTTTTATTTGATCTATTTTGTTTAAGGATCTTGTGATTTGCTTTGAGATGGTTGCACTTGCCGCCTTCTTAACTTATTCCTTTGACCATAAGCGCTTCGATACAGACGAACCAAAGCAGAGCTGCGCACAAATCTTTTTGTTTATGTGGACCGCAACCAGTTTGAAATCCAGCGTCATCGATCATCTCCCAGAAAAAGGTGGGTGTATATGCAAATGAAGCCTTTCCTGATGAATATTCATTATATATAATAGGCACCTCCCACTTTCAGTTGTCAGTCCATACATAAACCCGATGTGAAATCCAGCGTCATAGATCATCTCAGAACAAGAGGTGTCTGTATGCAAATGAGAAGTCTCAGATGAATATTCAACATAGCTTAACTATATATTTTAGATTGATAGGGATAACAACATCATTGTTAGTCTAAAAGCTTACCGATTATGAAGTTCATACTTTTTTTCTGTGAAATATTTCTCTCTGAAGTGAAATCATATTCGAGAAAACTGTATATGGATGTTAAAACCCAAATTAAGGACAATGTGTTTACATGCTGAAAAGAGGTTTTTTTAAGAACCATTTTCACAACGATCAAAGCACAAATTATTACAGGTTTGTTATTTCTTGTATATGGTTGATCACAAAAAACATTTTATCAGCTTTGCCAATCCTGTACAAAATCGCAGAGTATCTGAGAGGAAAATATGTGTGTATGCAAATTAAGAAGTTGTTTTGTGAATATTCATGTCATTGGATTCCCAATAGGGTCTGCATACACTTAAAGGTCGGTTTAATGGTCGCGCAATGATAATCGTTGAACGCTGATGACCGCAGGTGTGGCGAGAGATTCTTTCCCCCAATACGGCAAAATGTCTTTTTGATATGCACTGCAAAAACTGGGGTGTAAAATTGACACTATGGAATGGTGCTGTCACTTATACATAACAAACAAATAAAACGAATCAAAATCAGGGTGTTAAAATAACACTGAAATAAGACTGATTTCTGCCTTCACAATTACTTTAGTGTTATTTTTTACATCCTATAATATGTAAATTTTGGTGAATTTTTCGACACCTCTATAATATAATGTGACAACATCCTGGTGTCAATTTTAACACAAGTTTTTGCAAAGCAACACCCTCTTTTGAATCAACTTCCTTCAGCCGGTGTAGAAAAAACTGCCGTATGGGGGGGGGGGGGACACAAACACCGGGGGACACAATCCCCTGTGTCACCAGTGTCTTTTGAGATATACTTACTATACCTCAGCGACAAACTGTTTTTCATGATCGCGTGTCAAGTTTTCTGTGGCGTCCTTTATTTCAAAAACATATCAGGCCTCAGAGTCTACACGGGCTGGTAAACTTTTAGTTGATTTCTGAACATGTTATTATACAGGTTTACATTCTCTCTCAACAGGTACCAACGCCGGTTACCAGGATGATCATGTTCAATCACAGCAGCCCCCAGCTGCAGTTGACGGTGTTTATCCGTCTATACAACATGAACCTCGAACTTAGACATGGAGTGGTGTGAAAAAAAGTTCCAATCTCAATCACTTACTCCCAAGCTCCTATAGACCTTTCTATTGCAACGTCACAGCCCGAGTTTTTGACAACCGAGGTTGGAAAACTATGGAAAGCCATAAATGCAAATAAAAAACAGATGGCCATATTTTGTAGCATGGAAGGTACTTCAGTTCATGAATCTTTACAGAAAATGTTGAATTTGGTCACAACATTTTTTAAACACGATTGAATGTTTTGCTAACATTCTGCCGTCCATGCAAACCGGCGCACTTTGTTTATCAACAATGAAAAGGTCTATAGACCTTTAACATGATACCACCATCTTAGGCATGTTCCCTGTATCCAGTAACAGTATTGGGTGCTAATATTCATTGTACAAAAAGGAAGCAGAATATTTGTCCTTTCAGTCTCGGTTGAATTACACTGAGTTGATGGGAAAACAAATCAAGATGGCCACACCATGATAAAGGTTTTAACATTGGAGTTTCAAGAAGGAAGTAGCTTTAAATACACGGGTAGAAATAGTTGTTGTATTAGTTTGTTTATTTTGGATAATAATACAATTGTAAAGATCGTCATGGAGCAGAGCACGTTCCGAGGTTTATCAACCTAATTTGACTGGAAAGAACCACCATTCGAACGTCTTCAGGCAGGATACCTGGCCCTTGGGAGCCTGGGGGAGGGGGAGAGCATAGGACAATTAGCTAAAGAACAATGGCTGACTTACATGTACATGTTATGGTATGGGCTTTTATAAACTTTTCGCTAATTCATTTTTCTGAGGGCCAAATTGGAAATCAGACTCAAGTACGAAGAATATCATGCCTGCGTCTTACAGTCTGGCCAGCCTTAACGTGCTTTCCAGGTAAATATTTGGAAATACCTGAAACTAAAATAAATTTACACTGGCTTTTAAATACATTTATTATAAAACGTTAATGTTACTGAGCTACGAAGTAAATAGTGCCCACCTATTGTCCAAACCAATGCCTGGGGTCAGGGGTGAGATTGTATCAGAAAATGAAAACCCGGAATACATCGTATAAACATCATCAGTTTACTATCAACCAACTCAAATCATTGGCCTACTGGTCGCTGCAAAGTAATAACGCTCAACAAATGGGGCTATCTGAGCAACCAAGATGTGACCTTCATATCTGATTCTGAACCGCATGTCCTGGATCATCTACTCAGATGTTTCTTACCGGACCAAACCTGTGATGCTGGAGTCCTTGCTTAATCCAACGAAAGTGCCAAAGACTGTGTTCAGTTCTGGTGGCTGAAACCAAAATAAAGCTTCATGCTGAAACACAACTTCGAGTGTGTGTGGACACGATAAGAAGAAGTTTACTATCACAAAATTGCCCAACACACAAACAATATGAATACTTCCAAACTTTGACATGTAGCGGTCACAGAAAATAGCCAGCGAAAATTAGCCCAACATTGTATATTTGTTTACGTTACCTGTCCTTCATAATGTTCCCTGCTAACCACCTAACCTATAGAACCGGCATGAAACAGCAGTGGTGCACCATGGCGATCAAATCGAATTTGTGATTTTGTAATGCTGTAATCTTCAAGTTATTCTTATGACTGACTGAGAAATTATAATTTCCCTGTTTCTTTCATTTCTGGTGTGTGGGATTGATTCATATTAATAACGTAGTCATATTATGTGGGATTTGAGGCATTATATGGTAACTGAGGTATCAATGTATATTTGGTTTGCGGTAACACGATGTGTATATACTTGCGGGTAGATTATGTTCTTTTGAGAACTTGTCTTGCTATTTATTCTACTGCCGCGGAGATTTTTCCAGAATTTGGAAAAGTCTACTTCGCTAAAGTAAATTAACTAGCAAGACAAGTTCTCAAAAGAACATAATCTACCCATAAAGAACCGCATACAATAATATAGTCAATATAAAGGGGACCTAGATACTCCGTGCTTTAACTTTAACTTTAACTTTAATGAGATGAATTATTTTGCCTTTTTAAAATGAATATTTATTAATGTCTAAGCATAGGCAAAATGCTTTATACACGGCACACTAGTGCCTTGTAGTTTGCGCCGGGGCTAGCTAACGCGATTCATGGTAAGACTGGTTTTACAGTCTAGTTTTTTGTTTTATCAACAGCTTTAAAGGGACACACCGGCTTACTGTTTACCTAATTTATTGATGTGGAATCACAGACAATAATTTTCCGATGGTTGTTGTAAAAAGAAATCATCAAAATGTGAAAAAAACCAAAATGCGGTCAAAGGTCAGCGTAAACGCTTTTCCAGCCGTTGCAACGGTCAAGTTTACGTGACATTGTTTTAAGTAGAATAGTGATCTGTTTATTTATTAATTATAACAATGGCGAGGCATAAGGATCCAGTCTTCATATCCATCAAGCACAAATTCACGTGAAAATAAAAAACAGACATAAACGCAGTCCGATCCACACCGTGCAGCTATTTGTCGTCGTTCCGCCGCGAATGTAGCGCAAGGCATCACGTAACGTGACAATAGTTAGGGGATAATAGCTAGGGCTACAGACTAAAACCATCGTACAATAAAACGTAATTAATGGTCTGGATCCCTACCCCTCCACAGGCTCCGAGTTCATGCCCCGTGGTTTGTCTCTATGGCCCCACGGCACCGGCTGGAAGTAAAACTAACTCTGAAGATCACGTGACTTTTCGGAACCACATTTTGGTTTCGAAAAGTCACGTGACCTTCGTTTTTTGAAAAATGCTCGAAAACGGCAAAATTTGATGGTTTCATTTTATGAACCAATCTTCTCCATTCCAGGAAGACCTTTGGAATCATGTTTTTAGTCAATTTTGTAGCCCAAATATCCGAAGCCGGTGTGTCCCTTTAAACTATAATTTGTTGCATGTTTTAGGCGTTCAGAGACAAACCAGAAACAGTGTGACAGTGTGTGACGTCGACCATGCTCCAGTGCATGGTCGATCTAGTCAACCTCCCTGTGCTCTACGGCTTCTGGTAAGTCTAGTCACTCTAGTCGCCCACCCGAACTTCCTCTAGATGTATGTGGGTGCACCCCACCAATAATAACAGAGCGTCGAGCTCATTAATTTTTTGTAGGACCTCAGAATATTCTATATTAGACAGATTTGAGAGACCCCTGAAAGTATTTCAGTGTAAAAATGTAGCCCAATTGTGACATGGGGGATGTTGACTTCCAACTTGAGGTATTTTGGATGACTTAGGCCCTGAAATAAATGGTCCTATTTGCTAAGAGGTGTAGGGACATTTTTCAAGATTGATGCTCGGACGTTTTGAACATTACACCTGTGTAGGGGTGTTTTTACTTGGAGGGAGAATAACTCGACGGGCCCAGGGACTCCCCATATAAAATTGAGCAGAGAATAAAAGTTCAAGAGTCAATTAATAATTTTCCCTTTACTGTTAAAAGCTGTGGGACTTCTAAGTATTTGTTCGTGTATTTTAGAATATTTAGCATTTTGCTCTGTATGCTGAGGGAGATTGGCCACCCGTGTATACCATTCGTTTGCATTGCACTTCCGGCTCCACTATTTCGCTACTTTACTATCACATGTGTTTTTTTTCCAGCTGGTTTAGACCATGTTTAGACATTTAATAATCAGAATATTAGACTTGAAATATGTTACCTCTACTCTCTGCACTCGATTTTATTCATTTAAAAAATGCAGTAAAAAAAACAAAAACGATTTGCATAATTATGTGGTACGGCTATTAAATGTTTCACGTTCATTCGACTGAAATATTAAGTGTAAATAAGAAGTATTAAACATTGTGATTTCGGTAATAAACAGCTTTTTAAGCAACCTAGTTTCCATGAGGTACTTCTCAGTTTTCTCAGTGTCTCGTCATAATTTTTTTTCTCGTATGGTTTGATGTCTTTGATAGACTACTCTTATAATTAAAGACTGAGCTACTTTGCCCCCCCCCCTGTCCATGTCAAGTGTGTCGCTGACTCATATCAACCTTGAGAGCGTTGTGAACTATTAATTAGCAGTGTGCGCAAGCAAAATTTCACTGTTTGCATTATTTTACTGAGTATAGCTTTGCAGTTATTAAGCGAAAAATATAAATTTCTAAAATATGCTTAAGGTAGCAGAATTACTGGTACAACATACAAATTCGTGAAAATTGAATTTCGTTCATAGACGCAAATTGTTTCCCACAGGTAGTTTGCGAATTACGATGTCAACATAAAGTGTTGATTTAACTTTAATGGGATTAAACCTGGAGTGTTGGACAGGCTCATGAGCCGGACTGTACTTTTTACTTCAAGCCTCGTTGTGATTGCTTGGTTGTCATTTTTGTAAAACAAGATGGATGCACCAAAGAAGAGTCTCCTCATCAAATACAACAATAAGAGGATTAATGGAAACTGGACGCCGTAGGACCCCAATGGAAAATAGGTCTAAGTTATTGGCTTTTTGGGGCTATCCTTTGGAAAATTTTGTGCTGTCTTTCTTACTTGTGTTCTGTTTTGGTTAATCTTACTTTATTGTCTTTTCTCCTGTTGTTGTGTATACATGTATGTATTTTTGGCATGTTCTTGCTGTATTTTTATCCGAATAAATTCAATCAATCACTGACTCATTAGGACATTAAAACTGAAACTCTTCATCAATTGTAACTAGTAAACTATTTCATAAAAGCTATAGCACGGTTCGGTAGGGCTGCCTTGTTAGACGAATGCCATCAGGACTTGCCGTGTAGTATCTGAAAAAAACACCAAAAAAACAAGCTTGTTTTGAATTATGTGCTATCTATCCCACAACATTATAAAAACTCCCTGGTAAGAATTGACCCGGATTTTGGGTCCAGGGGGCCTGAACAGTTTCCGGGTAATACCCGGAAACTGGTGTATTAAAAAAGGGAAATATTTTAACCAGGATTACGTGTCAGTTTGACCCATTCATGTGCTGTTTTGACACAATTTCTGGGTCAGATCTCACGAGACGCGGATTCCGGTTCAAATCTGACCCGGAATTTTGTTTAGAGTGAAGGGCCATACTGTCCATAAGGTGACAAGTCAGATCCTTTGTGTTCAACAAACAAGTTCCAAAGAACTGTCTGCAACAAACCTTTTCAGACATAACGGTGAATGTCGCACTCGGTGACTAACACACGTTTTTCTTTTTTAATATCTTACGATCTTAAATGATAAACACCAATTAAGTAATACAGTACTTCTAAGACAATTCCAGCCTAAAAGATGTTTACTTAGCAATTAATGTATCCAGTCTGCAAGTGTATTGTCACAAAATAAAGTCACTAAAGAAATTTGGCTTTTCCACTTTCTTTAGACTTTGGCTCGTGAAGTGGAAGAATCCAGATTTCACCTCGTGATTATAATCTGTCACAATGCACCCACATTCATCCAGTATTTGTATAATCTTACACGTGACAGAAGACCTACTCCAAGGGCGGGCTCTCCCCAATCCCAGATTCCATATTTCCTAGAAATAAATATAGTAGAACAAAGTATAAGCAATTTACATATGCAAGAGAAAATGTAAATAACAACAATTTGACGAACAACAAGGGGGTGGGGGGGGGGACAGTTTTACTTTGATGTATGTTAATGTAAACCATTAGGGTCCAAAGAGGTCTCTCGTCTCAGGGCAAGTACGATAGCTGCTCAAGAATGTGGAAGGTCGATGGAATTTTCCCCAAAGGACTTTCAATGAAAGCATTAATATTCTGAGATAATTGTACATTTGTTGGATAAAACAAATCATACTGTTTTATTCCCTGTGCACTTTTTACAGATTAATCAAATCTTCAAAAGGGCCGGTCAGATTTCCACAATAGTTTATATTAGATCGATCGTCCTTGGTAGATTTGTGAGTTTGTATCGGGAAGTTGCTATACCGTTTTTCATTTATTCCCCGCTGATGTATTAATTGGTAATGCATAATGGTTTACAAAAATATCACAATATTGTACCTATTTCATAAGGGGGCAAATTTGTTCTAAAACTCAAATCGCTACGTTTATGAGATGAGATTACCTTGAAGACAGATGACTCCAGCAGTTTCTGTGCTGTTACATTTGGGCTCATCCCAGCAAGACGACGGGCAGTCGGTGATTTTTGCCTCGGAACCATCACACAAAACCCCTTGCATGACATTGATAGTGCCCTCTGGTTCGCCAAAGTAAGAACCAGACTTTGCCTCCGTGGCACCAGAGAAGCCTAGCTGTCGACAGACGACCGCGGCATCGATGATATCCCAGTCTGTATCGCAGATTGTACCCCATGTATTTTCCTTGTACAGCACAACGCGTCCTTGAGTCTTGTTTCCACCTCCAACCAGCCGGATAGTATCTCAAATATAAAGAGTTTCTATGAGGGTTATGATGATTGTTTTTTTTACTAAGATTTGTATGAAATTCCTTAATAAAACTTGTGAATTGTTGAACATTTAATTTGATTTTCGGCACTTTGATTTTTCCACAAAATCAAAAACCAAACATGGAAAAACACTTAAGCTAGTTATTGTGATCATGATATCTGCGATGCAACCTATTACTGTGATTTGTACGAAAGTCCTTAGGGAAAGTTTGAATTGTTTTAATATTCAGCTAACACAAATTTAATATCTTCACTATACACATCATTAATATAAACGGAAGATGAAGTTACCTTAATAACAAAATAAAGAAAAAGGGAAAAATTCCCAAACAACTCCCGGGTCAGAATTGACCCGGATTCTGGGTCATGTGGTGCCTGACCCAATTCTGAGACAGTTTGACCCGGAATTGGTGTCAACATGACCCGGAAATGGGTCTAGTTGACGCAGAATCCGAGTTAAATTTGACATAATGTAAAAACCGGGTCAGTCTGATCCAGAAATGGATCATGGCCCTTGGGACCCGGGTCAATTCTGACTCGAGAGTGTAACAGAATCTTTGCTAATTATTATGTACAACTTTATATCTATTCGATTTACATTGATCACATTCTTCTTAAAATTCAACTTCTGTTTGCAAAATAATTTAAACGCAGGAACATATTAACAAACCACAAATTAAGTAATAAGTATAGGAAAATGAATACTGAGAATAAAACTGATATTATCTCAAGAAGTGAACTTTAATCCTTACTTGGTTTACAGACAACTCCAGCTGTGCTGTTACAGGATTGAATGTCACTACAAACAAAAGCACAGTCAGACAGATGAGGCTCTGTTCCTTTACAGGCTACTCGATCCATAACGGTGGGAAAGTCTGTCGCTCCAAAGTACGATCCAGTCTTAGCCTCGCTTGCTTCTAGGAATCCAAGCTGCCTGCATACAGTAGTCGCATCCTTGAAGTCCCAGTTGGTATCACAAACCGCGCCCCAACCATCATCATGGTAAATCTCTACTCGACCTCGTAATGCGTCATCACCTCCCACTAATCGGACGATACCATCTTCAATAGGAACACAATAGTAATAACATTCAAAGGCTGATCTTTATATTTTATACTTGAAAATTGTTTTTTTTTGTCCCCAATGAGTTAAAAATTTTTTTACCCGAAGCCACGGCAGAGCGTTTGAGACTCCCGTCATTTTGTTGAGTAAAAATCCGTTATCCCAAAGAAAATTTTAATAAGCAAGTCTATAGTCGCGCTGGCTGTTCGATGGATTTTTTTTTGTATTTAACATTTTTTAAAAGATTAGTGTGGGTTCTAAGATATCTTTAATATATATCACTTGATTAGCTTCAAATTTGTTTCATTATACGTGTGTAACACCTCAGAAAACTTTCACAAGTGTGATCCGGGTGTGCTGATTACAAGTGGAGTTCTCGGTTTGATTTTGCGTACAAAACCACTGGGAATACAAAGAGTTGTCAATATTGGAGTTGTGGTGGCGGCATCTAGGCTGTCGTAGTTTATGATGCAGAGTTTCTGTGTGAGAATGAGGCTGCCGGAGTAAGATCACTAACGGCAGTACAGCTATGACCTTTGGGGGTCTTATTGCATTTATTATTTATTGTATTTAGCAATGAAAGACTGCCTTAAATCAGGTTTCTAAATTTCAGTTCCTCTAAGGAAGTCTAAGCCCTCTTATTTAAGTAATTATCAAACCGAACAGACATTCAAATACCCCTCATTTGATAGGGGTAACCCAACAGCTCTCAATTTATTCTCGTTCGGTTTTGTTTCAATATTACGTTTTGCCTCGTCGATAGCCCCAGTTTGTAAAGGCCCATCATGAATTAGTGTCGATCGATTCTTTTGTGACTTAAGGCTGCCGGTCGCCTCTGCAGTATCGAGTCATGTCTTCGCCCGGATAGGATTCACCGCAATCCTTTAAGAAGGGCTTGCTTGGCAATTTTGGTTTTAGCCCACGACTACCAACCTAAAACTTTAAAGTTTGGTACTCTAGTCACAACTTTGGTCTTTTAATGCACAAATAATTTTGTTAAAGAAGGGAAAATTAAAATAATATATTTTGAGCGTTACCTCGACACCCAAGGAATTCAAAATCCAGGCGAGGATACGTAGAAATCCAGGTGAGGGGCAGTATTCTGAGAAATCTTGTCTGCAGCACCACCGGGAAATTCACAGTCACTTGTTGTCCACCACCGACATTACCATTGAACTGAAATAGTCACATTGGATGGTTTTGGTTGAATTAGAATGGGTAATCAGTCGCTCATTGCGAACCAGATAATCGTTAAACAAAGGTTGTAGCATGCATGTCATTCGTCACCCTGATATGAAACCAATTATTCCACAGCTTCATGGATTTAGACGTTAACTGCTTAGTAATGGTATATATAATCCACATATCATTACTAAGCAGTTAACGTAAACATCTACATTATAGATACATCTATTATAGATTTATCTATTTTTTGTTCGTTATGCTTTTCGCCTGTGCCGTTTTGTTTTCCAGTTTGCATGGATGAGTGGAATTTGTTTTACAATGCGCTATCAAAATTGAGAAACGAACAAAACTTTTAATAGGATTTTCATAACTTCTTTAGGGCACACTCTTGCCTAAAGTCTAGGAATACGAAGTGACTAATGCGGCAGGCAAAAACTTGTTGGTTTGTTTTGAATAAAAACTGAAAATAAATACTTAGGTATATAAGACATGTTGCCTTTAACAAAAGCAAATGACGTTTATATATGAGATCTATGACTGACGTTCTTGCAAATATTACATTACCGTTAAAGTGTGATTTAAACTCATCATTCACATACTTTACATTATTTGAAATGTACAGTATCTTACCTGTATTGTATCTCCGTCGTGATTGACTAAATTTGTCCAGCTTTCTGAGCTTCCGTCGTCGCTGTACTGAATGCTGAATGTTGACACATATGTACTCGGCACACCCTGTACAATTACTCCGGTGACAACTGGACCTGGCAGTCCCAGATCAACTTGAATCCAAGAGTCGGGTACAGGTCTAGGAATCCAAAAGTTGCCACCTCCGTTCTCTTGTAATTGAAAATAATGATTACATGAAATGTACCGTAGAACCTAAACAATCAATTACGAACCCATCTTAGTGAAATGAAAGTCGTGTTTGAATATTGGGTTGTTTTTAAACCATCCCCGGCCCTCGGCCTGATTGCAAACTTAACTATTTTCAGATAAGTGATGGTAGTTAGATTTGTAACAAAAATTTAGATATTTTTGTCAAAACACGCAACTGTAACTGAGCTCAAACATTGGTGTTACAATCTGATCTATTTTGACAATTTCTCAAAAACGGGTTTTACTTTAAAAGAACTTTGACGTTTTAGGGTTGTTAGATAATTTGATATTAATTGGTTGATTGATGTAAGTGCTCGTTCAATTTTAATTATCCACCATCTGATCTGATTTGAACAATGCGCGTAAACTTTTTATTTTATATGTAGATTTTTAAGTCGTAAGCGGAATTCGCGTGTTGAACGGGGGGGGGGGTACCTCCAGACCACCGCTCTTTTTTGTCCTCAATGGAAACATTCAAAATGTACCAGTTCCAGTAAAGTGACGTATAAAATGGAAATAAGTGATAATGTAAGCCTACACTATAGTGTAACTGAGCTTAAAACTGTTGTGTTCCGATTCATTGCAATTGCATAACTGTGACACTTCCTCAAAAACGGGTTAAAATGTTTTGAATAAAGCCTGTATTGAGAACTTGTCTCAGGTTCTATTATAATACGATAGAACCTTGAAGGTTTAGAATTATGAGATAATTCTGAAATTAGAGAAGATTTTATTGATTATTCAGTATTCTTTCTATAGCCACACGATCAAAATAGTGTTGTGAAACTAAGAATGAAGATCGTAAAAATACAAGACAGGAGAATTTGTGGTTATTGGACTTGTTCGATGTCGGTTCATTTCAAATGAAATAAAATGACAATAGAATTAGAAGATGTTGAATTTGTGTTTAATGTTCGGTGCGAAAAAAACAAAACTTGTAGTTGACTTACCAATATTAAGTCGAGCGTATTTAGGAAGCCAATGTGCGCTGTAGTATGACGATGCAGTTATACTATCGTCAGGGATCGCTCCACTCTCCATTCCTAAAGGTCCACTTTTACAGGATTGTACTACTCAGGAGAAACACGTATTTTAAATAATTGGCATTCACAAAAAATAAAGAATTAGGTATAAATTGTATTAAATAATTAAAGAATAATGTTATTAGAGCCACAATTATGACAACTTGTTCACTTGCACGTGTAACATTGTATGCTAAAAACAAAACGGTTTAAATTGACACCTTGCACACACGTCACACATTACATTAGCTTTTTTGAAGTCGACAGGTAAGCGTGTAAACCCTGCGTCGCCTAAAATGCGCACTACACTGTATAACACATAGGGTCATTGACTTCCAAAATGGAGCAACCAAGATTGTTGTGATGATGACGTCAGTTGAAATGGGTCATTAAGGAGAAATTGTTTTGAAAATGAATACCACAGTAAAAAACAAAAATGAATTAAAAACAATTACTGAGCAAATTAATATAAAGTTATCATGATTTTTAAATTTTAACTACAGATTAAAGTAAAAAAACGAAAAAAAAACGAGTATTATTATTATTAAATCACCTGTTGTATATTGTTCTTGGGTTTCCGCACTGCTGATGGGATGGACCAAAGAAAGTCCTGAACAAGATTGACAAATAGGAAGTAGAAGAGCAAGGGGAAAAGTCACTTAATTTAGTCTTAATAGTTATTTTTTTAAAACTTATTTTTCTTTCTTTTCAGGCATAAAGGTGCTCAGGTTGAACAATTTACACTGCGTGCATTGATTTCACCGGATGCACATCAACTGCAGGCTCTAAATATAATATAGCAAAATTTAATGTATCTCGCTGCCAGTGGTTGTAAATATCCACGTAGCCTTACCTCCAGGATCGTTCGTTTAATGTTTTGTCTTGCACCGTTAAAACCCTGCGAGCTTAATGATATCAAATTACACAACTCATCTGCAGTGTACATGATGCCGGTTGTTTACAATCAAAATCAGTTATCTACATCTTCTTGAAGTTAATTCTGTTCTGAGGTTCTGTATATATATCAATCATTAAAGAATAAATTGAAAAAAGAAATTGTATTGTTATTCTTTTATTTTTATTTATTTATTCATATATTTATTTATTCGCTATTTGTAATTGACTCATAAGTTCAACTCATTCATTTATATTACTCTATGAGTACAGGTTCGTTTTCCTCGAAAATACACACAATTCTGGTTGGTCTTCAAGATGGTCCAGTACGCTGATCATTGAGTAACATCTCGTGTTCATATTAACCTACTATTGTGTTTTCGGTAGAGATGTACTGGTGTGGTTCCATGTTGAATTTCTCAAGGGACTAGGCCAGTAAGTTATGGCATATCGCAAAGGAACAATATCTTAAGCAGCAAACGGTAAGGGAAGGGTAAGAACCTCTATACACAAAATCCTTACCAGAAAATGACCACACCCTAAATAGGCTTCATTACTTAGACACGCCCAATTAAAGCACGCTTCCAACGGAGGTAATTGTCAAAAACCAGTATCCGCACTTTGTGTGACCCACCATATACATGACGAAAAAAACAAAACAAAAAATGATCATCACAGTCGCAAGAAAATATTGAAAAACCCGCCAATGATTTCATCGTTTTTTGGCCTCGCGAGATTAAAACTAATTGTTTTACTCAATTCTTTACTTATAGTAAAACTAATAGTTTTCTACCATGACCATCTTTATAGCATTTTAGTCAAGTGTAAATCTGTGAACATTTTTACTTCCCACACTTACAAATGTTGTGCAAATGCTGTTACGTAGTTTGCTCCAGTGGTTTATGAGAAGATCACAGGAAATGTATCAAGTTTTTTTCTTTTGCACTAGTAAGAAAAACGAATTCTTTGATCTTGTCTTTCCCATAATAATTGGTCTAGCATCATGTCCTTGTCAGAAGTGTCATTTTCTGTCATAAGAAATGCCTGTATAAATGATTAAGTGGTTTTGGGTAACGTTTTACACAACGAAAGACAGATTTGAAGCCGAAAGTGGTTCATTACCTGACAAAAAAGGATATCGTCAAAAAGTGTGGACGTTTATTCCGACTACAGTAAAATTACAGTAAAAACGAACAACGAATTCTGGAGTGTTTGATGGCCACAGTTTTTCTAGTTTTGACGACGTTATAGTGAATGATGAATTTAATCTGCCAACCGACTATCTACCAGAACTAGAAGGATATTTGTGTTGGGTGCAGGATGAATGACAGCTTTGTGGCTTGATACGTAAACCTTTACTCACCGATTAGAAGTGCATTCAGTAGGAGCATGGTACTAGCTACAGTAGACATCATGATGAGAAGAATCGACTATCGCAGTACTACAAACAATTAAACAACATATGGGCACGGTCCTACTTTTATAGAAGTCCCTTAGAAAATAATCTTACCACACGTATTATCTTGCCGGAAAGGATAGTGAGGGATGAAGATTTTAGTTTCGCGCAAATGTTGTCAAAGATCCAAGTCCAGGATACCATGAATCCAAGGAAGTCTCAAGAGAATGGCTGGAAGGATATACGGCCAGTTCTATTTCAAGATGGCAGTACAAAGTTTCACGGTTTTTGTTTAAAGTGACAGTTGCCTTTCATTAAAAGGTTTTATGTTGAAAACGCAAAAACTAGATGGAACCTAAAGTTGGTGCAGTTTGAGGAATAAAGTATACTTTGATGTCATCTTAAATAATACTATTGAGATCAAGCTCACCAATAACGATTACGAAGGAGTTAGGAGGAGAAGCTTTGGGGAAATAGAGGTGTGCATACTGTATATAAAAGTTATATATAAGTTGATGTTGGTATGTGTTTGGCTATATGCATGGTTGATGTATGCATTTCGGTTGACAGTAAATGTTTCAGATATTCATGGGTTCCAGCGGAAGAACTGTTCTGACAAATCAGACTTGGAGATAGTGTGACATTGAAGGTGTGTGCTGGGATCTAAATCACACATCGATCAAACACCATAATACAAAACAGCTCCATTTCTGATGATAATTGATGTAAGCGAGAAGGGGCCCTGGGGATGATCCCATGATCCAATGTCACGCTCATTGTCTACCACTATGGTCATCATTATTGCGTCTTGTAGGGCCTACTAATATCAAAACCAGTACCACATTAACCAACAGTGGTAAATCTTGTTCGGAATGTCCATCTGCTACTCGATGAAAAACAATTATATTAATAAGAATTGCGTCTACTGCTTCAATAAGCCGGGTTAAATGAAAAGCAGGTTACCATTGCACAAATGATACGTCCGCTGACTTCAAAAGATTTCTGATTGGTCAAATAAAACAAACCACTTCCTCCTAAATAATGGCAAAAAAATAATCGAAATGGTTTCAGTTTCTCTTGTGGTTTTCTATATTCAAAAAGTACAAACACAAATAAAGTACATTGGACTATAATTGTTTTGTACGTTTTGTATAGCAAGGGCTCAAGGGCACAGCTTAATAGCTAGCGACCAGGAACGATCGAGTAGTAACATTTTGTTTACTTCACGGTTAAAACCCTGTCATGAGCCCCATGTACTCCTACGGTAGTCACATCAAGTTATGTATTTCATCGTTTTCTCAGTTGTAAAGCCCACAGCGAGTTGAACGTCCTTGATATCCTAGACTGGACCAGTCAATTCCAAGGGTTGTGTGTCTTTTTTATTGCACAAAATCTGCCGCATGGCTTTGCGTGAGTGTCAACAGAACCCACACACATCCAACCCTCTGATAAAGTGGAACCATTCCAGCCATCTGTTTATTGTATCTGGTGGTGCCGTTGATGTATGGCAGGCACTCTGAGCAGATCTGTGGTTTCCAACACACCCACCCACAACACCAACACCACAGTTGAAGATCATTTTCACCTTAAAATTATAGATAACACTTCATGAGCATCCCATGGCCGATTACAAAATGCTGGGTGTTGAGTTTCAACAGTAAAAAAGTCGTTTTTAAAACTTGATTTTTGGTAATCATCCAAGGAAGACTCAACTATAGAAAAAAAAATTGTCCACACTTCCCAACACGTCTTGCGTTCGCTCGCGTTGAATGCACTATAAACAACCGCGTAACCAGGGCCCAATTTCATAGAGTTGCTTAAGCACAAATAGTAGCTCAGCACAACAAGTAGCTAAGCACAACAAAATTATGCTTACCAGAATAGGGTTACCAGCCAAACTGCCATATCACATGTACAATTTGTAACTGGTATCCTGCTCATTTCTGCTGAGCAGGCAATTGTTAAGCAATATTTTCTGCTTGAGCAGCTCTATGAAATCTATGAAACACCAGTAGCACGTTGTCAATATGTAGGCGGTATGCGTCATAAGCGCCCGTGCGAAAAACGCGCACCGCCGCGCACATGTCCGGAATAGTGTGTGACGAACGTCTTTTTTGAGTTACCGAACGATAATTCCTTCTACTTTTTGTCGTTTTGGAGAAAGTTTAGAAGAAATCGGAAAGTTTCGCGGCCGTAACCAATAACTGTTTCGGTCATTGCCAAGTGATTAAACAATGACCAAGTCAACCGAAACCGTCATTGTTTCCGACCGCGAAAACCCAGGAAAGGGAAGCACTTGGCTAACCGTAAGTGACTGCTCTGCGCTCACGTTTGTTATAACACGCAACACACTTAAAGGTATTGTACACTTTTGGTAACAGCTCAAAATCAGTGTCCACATTCTGTGTGATTCAACATATGCATGAAAAAACAAACCTGTGAAAGTTTGAGCTCAATTTGGTCATCGAGGTCACGAGAAAATAGTAAAAAGAGATATTATGTGTTTTCTGTTTTTTCAAATTATCGCGCGCGATAATTACTATTATTTTACTCGTTTCTCAGAAACGATAGCATTTTAAGCAGACATGTTTCTACCATTACTTACTTTAAATCATGTAAGTTATGTGTGAATCTATGAACATTGTGTTTTCGATCTTACCAATAGTGTACAGGGCCTTTAATGAATCATGTTTTTACATGGTCACTCTTAACTGCATACACTTAGACATATCACAAGATCAAAAAAGAGTGAGAGGGGACCATTACTCAATGACTTGAAGCGTATTTTGATAGAGCGCACTGCGTAGTCTCTAACAGAACGGAGGTTATGATCGAGCAAGGCAGTCTGGGAAAAATGGCGCGGCGAGATCATACACCACTGGGAACGAAGTCATATAGAGCAACTGGTTCTCTTTCATTTTTGTTGATCTCCCTCCCATTCTTTAAAAAAGCATGATTCATTTGAAGCGTCGAAAGTTTTTAACAAGCTTGCACGCAGAGCAGTCATTGGTTAGCCGATCAGCATTGTTTTTCATTGCCTCCCTTCCAGGGGTTAAGATCAAGCAAGGCATACTGGGGGGGGGGGTGGGAAATGGCGCGGCGAGATCTTACACAACTGGGAACGAGGTTGTGACGAGAGGTATCGATACGACGCGCTGCCCATGGTAGCAAGGCTGGTATTATGTCTTTGGTTTCAGTGCGCGACTGACTAGAGAGACAACTCTTGATATATCGCCCTCTTTCGAGTTGTGAAACCTCCAATAAACAGTGAGGCATAAAAGCCATAGATAGGTCTCCTGTCTTTATCAGTAAAAAGGATAAGACAGACACTCGTCCAACAAACCCAAAGGTTCCGTGGGATAGACATTATGAACGTAGGAAATGACGCATAACTACCAAACTGATATAAGGATACTATACACAACGAGTGTAGCGAGTACTTGATATTCAAACAGAGGACTTGTAACAAAAGAGACAATTAAAAAGATCCACGATTGCTATCACAAAGGAAGCTACCCACACAATGTTATGGCATCCAAGGTAAAAGGTACATCTAGCAGGTAACTGCCAGAGCCTCGAGGTGTGACGTCATTAGATGCTCGGGCTATTCTGTTGGTAAGTAGTGACGTTTTAGAGCTGGAAGTGCAGTGTAACGAATGTACATGTACATGTATACCATTCGTTTGCATTGCACTATCGGCTCGACTACTTCGCCACCTAATACCATGTGTTTTTTTCCCGGCTGGTTAAGACCATGTTTAGACATTCAATAATCAGAATATTAGACTTGAAATATTATGTTACCTCTACTCTCTGCACTCGATTTTATTTATTTTAAAAATGCAGTAAAAGAAATACGATTTGCACAATTTTTTGTAAGGTTTCGCGCTCATTCAACTCAAATATTAAGTGCAAATAAGACGTATTAGACATTGTGATTCCGGTAATAAACAGCGCAACCTAGTTCCCATAAGCTACTTCTCAGTTTTCTCAGTGTCTCATCATAATTTCTTTAGATGACAGAAGATGAAAGAAATTTATTTTCGTATGGTTTGGTGTCTAGACTACTCTTACAACATAAGACTGACCTATTTAGACCCCCCCTGTCCATGTCAAGTGTGTCGCTGACTCATATCAACCTTGAGAGCGTTGTGAACTATTAATTAGCAGTGTGCGCGAGCACAATTTCACTGTTTGCATTATTTTACTGAGTATAGCTTTGCAATCATTAAGCGAAAAATACAAATTGCTAAAATATGCTGAAGGTAGCAGAATTACTGGTTCAACAAAAAAATTGAACGTGAGAATTGAATTTCGTTAATAGACGCAAATTATTTCCTACCAGGTAGTTTGTGAATTACGAATGTCTACATTAAGTGTTGATTTAACTTTAATGGGATTAGACCTGGAGTGTTGGACAGGCTGATGAGCAGGACTGTACTTTTTACTTCAAGCCTCGTTTTGGTTGCTTGGTTGTCATTTTGTAAAACAAGATGGATGCACCAAAGAAGAGTCTACTCATCAAATAAAACAATAAGAGGATTAATGGAAACTGACTCATTAGGACATTAAAACTGAAACTCTATCAATTGTAACTAGTAAATTATTTCCTAAAAGCTATATAGCATAGTTCGGTAGGGCTGCCTTGTTAGACGAATGCCATCCATGACTTGCCGTGTAGTGTCTGAAAAAAACAAAAACTAGTTTTGAAGTATGTACTATCTATCCCACAACATTCTAAAAACTCCCGGTTCAGAATTGACCCGGAATTCGGGTCCGTTGGGGGCCTGAAGAGTTTCCGTGTAAGGTTGACCCGGAAACTGTTTTTTTTTATTTTTTAAAAAGGACAGATTTCAACCAGGATTACGTGTCAGTTTGACCCATTTATGTGCTATAGTTTGTCCAATGCACCCACATTCATCCAGCCTGACCCCGAAATTGTTCAGATTAAAATCTGACCCGGAATTTTGTTTAGAGTAAAGGGCCATACTGTCCATAAGTGACAGGTCAAACCCTTTGTGTTCGACAAACAAGTTCCACAGAACTGTCTGCAACAAACCTTTTCGGACATAACGGGGAATGTCGGACAAGGTGTCTAACACACGTGGTTCCAATCAGAAGTAGATTAGTCTTAACATGTTTTCCTTTTAATATCTTAAGATCTTAAATGATAGCACCAACCAAGTAACAGAGTACTTTTAAGATAATTCCAGCCTAAAAGATGTTTACTTATTAATGTATCCAGTCTGCTCGCAAAATAAAATCACTCAGTGAAATTTGGCTTTTCCACTTTCCTTAGACTTTGGCCCGTGAAATGGAACAATCCAGATTTCACCTCGTGATTATAATCTGTCCAATGCACCCACATTCATCCAGTATTTGTATAATCTTACACGTGACAGCAGACCTACTCCAAGGGCGGGCTCTCCCCAATCCCAGATTCCATATTTCCTAGAAGAAAATAAAATAGAACAAAGTATAAGCAATTTAAATATTCAAGCGAAAATGTAAAGAAAAACAAATTGACGAACAAAAAGGGGGGGGGGGTGGGGGTGGGGGTACAGTGTGCGTTTGCCCGAAGTCGATGTATGTTAATGTATACCATTAGGGTCCAAAGAGGTCTCTCGTCTCAGGGCAAGTACGATAGCTGCTCAAGAATGTGGAAGGTTGATGGACTTTTCCCATAAGGACTTTGAATGAAAGCATTTAATATGGTGACGTAATTGTACATTGCTTGTCGGATAAAACTAAATCATATTGTATTCCCTGTGCACTTTTTACATAATCAAAACTTCAAAAGGGGCTGTCAGGTTTCCAAAATAGTTTACATTATAGATTTATCGTCCTTGGTAGATTTGTGAGTTTGTATTGGGAAGTTGCTACTTTGCCACCTTGGTTTTGGAAAACACTAGATATTCGTAAGCCTAATTATGTAACCGTTTTTTCATTTATTCCATGCTAATGGATTCTCTGGTAATGCAACATGGTTTATAGTCTCATACAAAAATATTACAAGATTGTACCTCTTTCTCAAAGGGGCCAGGTTTGTTCTCAAACTCAAATCGCTACGTTTATGAGATGAGATTACCTTGAAGACAAATGACTCCAGCAGTTTCTGTGCTGTTACATTTGGGCTCATCCCAGCAAGACGACGGGCAGTCGGTGATTTTGGCCTCGGAACCATCACACGAAACCCCTTGCATGGCATTGATAGTGCCCTCTGGTTCGCCAAAGTAAGAACCAGACTTTGCCTCCGTGGCACCAGAGAAGCCTAGCTGTCGACAGACGACCGCGGCATCGATGATATCCCAGTCTGCATCGCAAATTGTACCCCATGTATTTTCCTTGTACAGCTCAACGCGTCCTTGAGTCTTGTTTCCACCTCCAACCAGCCGGATAGTATCTCAAAAATAAAGAATTTGAATAAAACTTTTGAATTGTTGAACATTTAATTTAATTTAATTTGTCAAATCCACGAAATCAAAAACCAGACATGGAAACACATTTAAGCTAGTTATTGTGATTATGATATTTGCGATTCAACATTTTACTGTGATTTGTACGAAATTCCTTAGGAAAAGTTTGAATTGTTTTAATATTCAGCTAACACAAATTTAATATCTTCACTATTCACATCATTAAATTGAAACAGAAGATGAAGTTACCTTAATAACAAAATAAGAAAAAGGGAAAAATTCCAAAGAATTGACCCGGATTTTGTGTTATGTGGTGCCTGACCCATTTCTGAGTCAGTTTGACCCGGAATTGGTGTCAACATGACCCGGAAATGGGTCTAATTGACGCAGAATCCGAGTTAAATTCTACATATTTTAAAAACCGGGTCAGTCTGACCCAGAAATGGATCATGGCCCTTGGGACCCGGGTCAATTCTGACTCGAGAGTGTAACAGAATCTTTGTTCATTATTATGTACAACTTTATATCTATACGATTTACATTGATCACATTCTTCTCAAAATTCAACTTCTGTTTGCAAAATAACGCAGGAACATAACATTATTAAGTAATAAGTATAGAAATTGAATACTGAGAATAAAACTGGTATTATCTCAAGAAGTGAACTGTCCTTACTTGGTTTACAGACAACTCCGGCTGTGCTGTTACAGGATTGAATGTCACTACAAACAAAAGCACAGTTATACAGATAGGACTCCGTTCCTTTACAGGCTACTCGATCCATCACGGTGGGAAAGTCTGTCGCTCCAAAATACGATCCAGTCTTAGCCTCACTTGCTTCTAGGAATCCAAGCTGCCTGCATACAGTAGTCGCATCCTTGAAGTCCCAGTTGGTATCACAAACCGCACCCCAACATCGTCATGGTAAATCTCTACTCGACCTCGTAGTGCGTCATCACCTCCCACTAATCGGACGATACCATCTTCAATAGGAACACAAATAGTAATAACATTCAAAGGCTATCTTTATATTTTATACTTGAAAATATACCCGAAGCGTTTGAGACTCCCGTCATTTTGTTGAGTAAAAAACCGTTATCCAAAAGAAAGTTTCAATAAGTAAGTCTATAGTTGCGTTGGCTGTTAGATGGATTGTTTTTTGTATTTCACATTTTTTGATTAATGTGGTTCTAAGATGTCTTAAGAATATATCACTTATTTGCTTCAAATTTGTTTCATTAGTGTAACACTAAAAACGTTCACAACTGTGATCCGGGTGTGTTGGTTATAAGTGGGGTCGTTCTCGGTTTGATTTTGTGTATAAAACCATTGGGAATACAAAGAGATTTACAATTTTGGAGTTGTGGTGGTGGCAATTAGGCTGTCGTAGTTTAGGAGGCGGTCGATTCTTTGGTGCCTTTTGGCTGCCGGTCGCCTGTGCAGTATCGAGTCTGTCTTCGCCCGGATAGGATTCACCGCAATCCTGAAGGGCTTGCTTGGCATTTGGGGTTTTAGCCTACGACACCAACCTTAAACTCTTAGGTTGGTACTCTTGTCACAACTTCGGTCTTTTAATGGACACATACATTTTTATATAAGAAGTGAAAATTTAAAATAAACATTTTGAGCGTTACCTCGACATCCAAGGACTTCAAAATCCAGGCGAGGAGCGTACCAACAAGGTGAGGAGCAGTATTCTGAGAAATCTTGTCTGCAGCACCACCGGGAAATTCACAGTCACTTGTTGTCCGCCAGCGACATTGCCATTGAACTGAAATAGTCACATTGCATTTGAACTCATTGCAAACCAGCTAATCGTTAAACAAAGGTTGTAGCACGCATGTCATTCGTCACCCTGATATGAAACCAACTATTCCACAGCTTCATGGATTTAGACGTTAACTGCTTATTAATAATACATAGCTGTATATCTTTCTTTATCTTTCGTTTTGCTTTTTGCCTGTGCGGGTTTGTTTTCCAGTTTGCATGGATGAGCTGAATTTGTTTTACAATGCGCTTTCAAAATTCAGAAACATTTAATATCATATTTTGCCCCACCGTTTTTGCCTGTAAAGTGTCTACAACTTAAGTTGAAGTGCGAACTCTATAATGTTATACCATAACGACTATTTCATGAAGACCATTGCAATGGACTCGAAAACTGAATTCAGGAGAATACTGTATCTTAGGCCTGCGCTAAACGTCGCACTTTTGCCGAGCCGAACTCAAATGTTTTCAGTTCGATTCGACACGGCAAGAGCGCGACGTTTGTCACCGTATCGTGCCGCTACCTGTAGCACGGCAGGGCTTGCCGTGCTACACGGCAGTGCCGAACTTAAATAAAAGGTTTGCGCTAAACGTCGCTCTTTTGTCGAATTTAATTCCTAATTTTACAACTGTTTGAGTTCGACACGACAAACGTGCGACGTTTAGTGCAGGCCTTACCTGTATTGTATCTCCGTCGTAATTTACTAAATTTGTCCAGCTTTCTGAGCTTCCGTCGTCGCTGTACTGAATGCTGAATGTTGACACATATGTGGTCGGATGACCCTGTACAATCACTCCGGTGACAACTGGACCTGGCAGTCCCAGATCAACTTGAATCCAAGAGCCGGATGCAGGTCTAGGAATCCAAAAGTTGCTGCCTCCGTTCTCTTGTAAATGAAAATAATGATTACATGAAATGTAACCGTAGAACCTAAAATAATTACGCACCCATCTTAGTGAAATGAAAGTCTTGTTTGAATATTGGGTTGTTTTTAAACCATCCCCGGCCCTCGGCCTGATTGCAAACTGAACTATTTTCAGATAAGTGATGGTAGTTAAATTCGTAACAAAAATTTAGATATTTTTTGTTAACCCACGCAACTGTAACTGAGCTCAAACATTGGTGTTATAATCTGATCTATTTTGACAATTTCTCAAAAACGGGTTTAACTTTGAAAGAACTTTGACGTTTTAGGTTTGTTAGAGTAATTTGATATTAATTTGTTGATTGATGTAAGTGCTCGTTCAATTTTAATTATCTACCATCTGATCTGATTTTAACAATGCACGTAATCTTTTTATTTTATATGTAGATTTTTAAGTCGTTAGCGGAATTCGCGTGTTGAACGAGGGGGCGGAACCTCCAAACAACTCTCTTTTTGGTCCTTTAATGGAAACATTAAAAATGTACCAGTTCCATTAAAGTGACGTATAAAATGGAAATAAGTGATAAAGTAGCCCACAATAACTGAGCTTAAAACTGTTATGTTCTGATTCATTGCAATGAGCTGTTGTGTGACACTTCCTCAAAAACGGGTTTAAAAAGTTTGAATAAAGCCTGTATTGAGAGCTTGTCTCAGGTTCTATTATAATAATACGATAGAACCTTGAAGGTTTAGAATTATGAGATAATTCTAGGAACTAGACAGGACTTTTTGATTAATCGTACTCTTTCTAAAGCCGCACGATCCAAATAGTGTTGTAAAATAAGAATGAAGTTCGTGAAAATAAAAAAGGGGATTTTGTGGTTATTGGACTTGTTCGATGTCGGTTCATTTCAAATGAAATAAAATGACCATAGAATTAAAGATTTGAATTTGTGTTTAATGTTCAGTGCAAAAAAGCAAACTTGTAGTTGACTTACCAATATTAAGTCGAGCGTATTTAGGAAGCCAAGATGGCTGTGGTATGACGATGCAGTTATACTATCATCAGGGATCGCTCCACTCTCCATTCCCAAAGGTCCACTTTTACAGGATTGTACTACTCAGATAAACACGTATTTTAAGTAATTGGCATTCACAAAAATAAAGAATTTGGTAAAAATAGTATTAACTAAATACTTTAAAGAATAATGTAATTAGAACCACAATTATGACAACTTGTTCACTTGCACGGGTAACATCGTATGTTCAAAACAAATAAATTTAATTCAAAGAGTCACAATGCCATTGTGATTTCTAATTTCGACATAAAACGGTTTAAATTGACACCTTGCACACACGTCACACATTACATTAGCTTTTTTGAAGTTAACAGGTAAGCGTGTAAACCCTGCGTCGCCTAAAATGCGCACTACACTGTATAACACATAGGGTCATTGACTTCCAAAATAGAGCAACCAAGATTGTTGTGATGATGACGTCAGTTTGAAATGGGTCATTATGGAGAAATTGTTTTGAAAATGAATACCACAATAAAAACAACAATGAAATAAAAACAACCACTGAGCAAATAAATATAAAGTTATCATGATTTTCAAAATGTGGTCAACTACACATGATAACAAATTAAAGGGTATTGTTAAACTAAATCACCTGTTGTATATTGTTCTTGAGTTTCCGCACTGCTGATGGGATGGGCCAAAGAAAGTCCTGAACAAGATTGACAAATAGGAAGTAGAAGAGCAAGGGGAAAAGGTCACTCATTTGAGTCTATTTATATATATTTTGAAATCTTATTTTTCTTTCTTTTCAGGCATAAAGGTGCCTAGGTTGAACAATTTACACTGCGTGCATTGGATTTCACCGGATTCACATCAACTGCAGGCTCTAAATATAATATACACAAATTGAATGTATCTCGCTGCCAAAAATCCACGTAGCCTTACCTCCAGGATCGTTTGTTCAATATTTTGTTTGCACCGTTAAAACCCTGCGAGCTTAATGATATCAAGTTACACTACTCATCTGCAGGGTACATGATGCCGGTTGTTTACAATCAAAATCAATTGTCTACATCTTCTTGAAGTTATTTTCTATTCTGAGGGTCTGTACATAATCAATCATTTAAGACCCCCCAAAAATTAGAAAAATAAATTGTATTTTATTATTTTTTTTTAAATTTATTTATTCATATATTTATTTATTCATTATTTATAATTGACTCATAAGTTCAACTTATTCATTTATATTACTCTCTTAGTACAGGTTCGTAATTTTTCTCGAAAATACACACAATTCTGTTGGGTCTTTAAGATGGTCCACTACGCAGATCATTGAGTAACATCTCGTGTTCATATTAACCTACTATTGTGTTTTCGGTAGCGATGTACTGGTGTGGTTCCATGTTGAATTTCTCAAGGGACACCTGCTAGTAAGTTATGGCATACCGCAAAGGAACAATGGCTTAAGCAGTAAACAGTAAGGGATGATTAAGAACCTCTATAAGAAATGTCGTTATCAGAAAATTACCACACCCTAAATAGGCTTCATTACTTAGACACGCCCACTTAAAGCACGCTTCCAACACAGGTATTGTCAAAAACAAGTATCCGCACTTTGTGGGACCCACCATATACATGACGAGAAAAAAAACACCAAGAAACAAAACAAAACGATCATCGGAGTCGCAAGAAAATATTGAAAAACCCGCCAATGATTTCATTGTTTTTTGGCCTCACGAGATTAAAACTAATTGTTTTACTAAATTCTTTACTTTTAGTAAAACTACTAGTTTTCTACCATGACCATCTTTATAGCATTTTAGTCAAGTATAAATCTGTGAACATTTTTATTTCCCACACTTACAAATGTTATGCAAATGCTGTTTTGTAGTTTCGCCCCAGTGATTTATGAGAAGATCACAGGAAATGTATCAAGTTAGTTTTTTTCTTTTGCACTTGTAAGAAAAACGAATTCTTTGGTATTGTCTTTCCCTTCATTGGTCTAGCATCATTTCCTTGTCAGAAGTGTCATTTTCTGTCATAAGAAATGCCTGTATAAATGATTGAGTGGTTTTGGGTAACGTTTTACACAACGAAAGACAGATTTGAAGCCGAAGTAGCAAAAAAGTCAATTTCCCTTGTGGTTCATTACTTGACAAAAAAGGATATCGTCACAAAGTGTAGACGTACATTCCGACTACAGTGAAATTACAGTAAAAACGAACAATGAATAATGGAGTGCTTGATGGCCACAGTTTTTCTAGTCGTGTTGACGTTATAGTGAATGATGAATTTAATCTGCCAACCGACCATCTACCAGAACTAGAAGGATATTTGTGTTGGGTGCAGGAGGAATGACAGCTTTGTGGCTTGATACGTAAACCTTTACTCACCGATTAGAAGTGCATTCAGCAGCATGGTACTAGCTACAGTAGACATCATGATGAGAAGAATCGACTATCGCAGTACATACAAACAATTAAACAACATATGGGCACGGTCCTCACAGTCTGATTTCAATAGAATGGCAGGAAGGATATACTGTCGGTTCCTTTTCAATGGCAGTACAGAGTTTAACGGTTTTTGTTTAAAGTGACAATTGCCATTTATTAAAAGGTTTTATGTTGAAAACGCAAAAAATTAGATGAAACCTAAAGTTGGTGCAGCTTGAGGAAAAAGTATATTTTGATGTCGTCTTGATAATACTATTGAGAAAAGTTTACTAATAACGATTACGAAGGAGTTAGGAGGATGAGCTTTTGGGAAATAGAGGTGTGCATACTGTATATAAAAGTTATATATAAGTTGATGTTGGTATGCGTTTGGCTATATGCATGGTTGAAGTATGCATTTCGGTTTACAGTAAATGTTTCTGATGTTCATGGGTTCCAGCGGAAGAACTGTTCTGACAAATCAGACTTGGAGATAGTGTGACATTGAAGGTGTGTGCTGGGATCTTAATCAAACATCGATCAAACACCATAATTCAAAACAGCTCCCTTTCTGATGATGATTGATGTAAGGGCGAGAAGGGGCCCTTGGGGCTGATCCCATGATCCAATGTCACGCTCATTGTCTACCACTACGGTCATCATTACTGCGTCTTGTACTAATATCAAAACCGGTACCACATTAAACAACAGTGGTAAATCTTATTGGGAATGTTCCATCTGCTACTCGATGAAAAACAATTACATTAATAAGAATTGCGTCTACTGCTTCAATAAGCCGGGTTAAATGAAAGCAGGTTACCATTGTACAAATGATACGTCCGCTGACTTCAAAAGATTTCTGATTGGTCAAATAAAACATACAGCTTCCTCCTAAATAATGGCAATATCATCGAATTGGTTTAAGTTTCCCTTGTGGTTTTTATGTTCAAAAAGTACAAACACAAATAAAGTACATTGGACTATAATTGTTTTGTACGTTTTGTATAGCAAGGGATCAAGGGCATAGCTTAGCTAGCGACCAGGAGCGATCGAGTAGTAACATTTTGTTTACTTCACGGTTAAAACCCTTTCATGAGCCCCGTTTACTCCTACGGGAGTCACATAAAGTTATGTATGTCATTGTTTTTCTCAGTTGTAAAGCCCTGAGCGAGTTGAACGTCATTGATATCCTAGACTGGACCAGTCAATTCCAAGGTTTTTTTCCTTTTTATTGCACAAAATCTGCCGCATGGCTTTGCGTGAGTGTCAACACAACCCACACACATCCAACCCTCTGATAAAGTGGAACCATTCCAGCTATCTATTTATTGTATCACGCGGTACCGTTGATGTCTGGCAGGCACTCTGAGCAGCCCTGTGGTTTTCAGCACCCCCAACACCACAAATGAAGATCATTGTAACCAGAGGAAGGTGTGATTTTCGGTAGACGGCACTGTAAAGGTTCATAGCAAGAACCAAGTCGACCTTCGACCCTTGTATTTAACTATGGACACCGGAAGAGTTGTCTCTCTAGGGGTGCACCCCACCAAATAGGAGAAAACAGAGCGTCGATCTCATTAATTTTTTGTAGGCCCTCAAAATATTCTAATATTAGACAGATTTGAGAGCCTCCAGAAAGTGTTTCAGTGTAAAAGATTTGCCCAATTGTGACCTGGGGGTTGTTGACTTCCAACTTGAGGCATTTTGGATGACATAGGCCCTGAAATAAATGGTCCTCTTTGCTGAGAGGTGCAGGGATATTTTTTAAAGATTGATGCTCAGACGTTTTGAAAATTACACTTGTGTAGGGGTGTTTTTATTTGGAGGAAGAATAATTCGACGGGCCCAGGGACTCCCCACATCAAATTGAGCAGAGAATAAAAGTTCAAGAGTCAATTAATAATTTTTCCCGGTACTGTAAAAAGCTGTGTGACTTCTAAGTATTTTTTGTGTATTTTTGAATATTTAGCATTTTGCACTGTATATTATGGGAGTGCACCCCTATAGGCAGAGCATAGACTGTCCCCTGTCTTTATCCGCAATGACAAAGACAGGTACTGGTCTACATGCCAAATGATTTCATTGGATACAATAATTTCATTGGATAAACGTGCAGTGACGGAAGCTTTCCATATCTGTGCTATGATTGGTCAGAGGAGTGATGTAGATTGTCACCTTGCACTTTCTATCGTCTGCATGCAGCGTGTGATTAATGTTTGTACACAATGTAATGTTGTTTTATTCACTATGTAATGTGTACATACGTGTGAAGTGACTGCAAATCTACACGTGAAATGAATGCAAGGTCAAATGTACATCTTGCAACATCCGTTCAGGCAGGTATCAGGCGTTAGTCACGAGCCTCAAAGTGTGACGTAAGATGTTCAGGCTAGGCAAACCATAGACTGGTCCCCTGTCCTTATCCGCAAGAACAAGGACAGGCAACGGTCTGTTAGTCAAAATGATGGTCACTGCTAGACTGGTCCCCTGTCCTTATCCGCAAGACCGCAACTGGATGCGAGGTCAAAGGTGCGTTTGTCAGGACTCCTCCAAACGCTCGAAGACGGTCTCTGGCGTTATTCACGAGCCTCGAGTGTGACGTCAGATGTTCGGGCTAGGCAAACCACAGACATTATAATACGTATAGACGGACAGCAGGGGGCGCTAAACTGAAATTTTTTGAAACCATGGGCAGAAGTAAAGGCACATCAATACTTTGAGGCAGCGCTCCACTTTCATGAATTTAATTCTGAATTTTCAGGATATATTGACCGATGATTGATTCTAAAAGAACTGACGGATTTTAGGAAATCCCTCAAAAAAGGAAATTCGCAGAAAATTATTTTGCAAAGCAAGTTAAAAACATCATTTCCAAACTGATTTGTTCACGTACAGAAGGTAAAATTAATTATATCGTCACTTGCCAACAACTGACGAGCAAAAGGTAATGTGGCGGAAAGTTTGTCCTGCTTATTGTGACTCGACCAATTTACATATTAAATAAGTTCAAACGGAATCTGGAGTCGTACAAAAGTTGTTTCATTGTCCTTTAGTTACTGATTTTTGGGGAGAAAATCGTAAGGAAATTGTATACAAAATTATTTCGGACTTTCACAAGCTTTCGCGTTGGTTTCAATGTGTGAAAGAAAAGCACATTTTCAACTTAAAATTAAAGATAGCACTGTATGAACATTCTATGGCCGATCATAAATGCTGGGTGTTGAGTTTCAACAGTAAAAACGTCATTTTTTACGACTTGATTTTTGGAAATCATCCAAGGAAGACTCAACCATAAAAAATAAAAAAAATCCACACTTCCTGACACGTCTTGCGTACGCTCTCTTTGAATTCACTCTAAACAACCGCGTAACCAGGGTGCGAGTAACATTGTTTTAAAGACTGTTGGTGAAATTGTTCACCCTTATCATCTCCGCGCTTGCCCATTGTTTTACACTTTTTTGGCTTGCGTTTTGACGGATTCGTGGCGGCCTGGTAGGACGTCAGTGTCTTTTAGAGTGCACCGAGTGTAAAACGTCTAAGTGTAAAACTTCTAATGTTCTAAAATATTTTTACATGGTTTAAGAAGCTGAAACTTTGTTTTAAGTTATATTCTTCATGTCCATAACTATACTTTTGACGGTTTCACAAATAACAAATATATCAAAGTATTTTGACGCGATTCCATTTAATCAAATAATTCATGTCTTTACACGCTCACCCTAAACTGCATAGTATTAGACATTTATGAGAGGGGAACAGTTGCTCTTGATGCCTGTTTTGCGGATTACCATACTTGAGCGGGTGCGTAAAGTGGATCGGCCACAGGCCTAATTAAAATGTGCCATATTCTAGCACATTTATTGAACCAATTCCAGGGGCTATGAGCGAGCAAGGCATGCTGGAAAAAATGGCGGGGCGATATCGGTCACCCCTGGGAATGAGGTTGAGTCAGACATATTACAAGATAGAAAGACGAATGAGAGGAGACCAGTTGCTCTTTGACTTGAGGCCTCTTTTGCGGGTTACCATACTTGAGCGGGCGCGAAAGGGAAGTACTGAAAAGCACGACTGATTGGCTAACCATAAGTGACTGCTCTGCGCGCACGCTTTTTAAAACACGCAACGCACTGCAAATGAATCATGTTTTTACATGGTCACCCTAAACTGCATACACTTAGACATATCACAAGATCAAAAAAGAGTTAGAGGGGACCATTACTCAATGACTTGAAGCGTATTTTGACAGCGCGCACTGCGTAGTCTCTAACACAGAACGGGGAGGTTATGATCGAGCAAGGCAGTCTGGGAAAAATGGCGCGGCGAGATCATACACCACTGGGAACGAAGTCATATAGAGCAACTGGTGCCCTCTAATTCTTGTTGATCTCCCTCTCATTCTTTAAAAAAAAACATGATTCATTTGAAGCGTCGATAATTTTTAACAAGCTTGCCCGCAGAGCAATCATTGGTTAGCCGATCAGCATTGTTTTCGGTGCATCCCTTCCAGGGGTTAAGATCAAGCTAGGCATTCTGGGGGGAAAATGGCGCGGCGAGAGTTAACACAACTGTGAACGAGGTTGTGACGAGAGGTATCGATACGACGCGCTGCCCATGGTAACAAGGCTGGTATTATGTCTTTAGTTTGTGCACAACGTCTGCCTAGAGAGACAACTCTTGATATATCGCACTCTTCCGAATTGTGAAACCTCCAATATACAGTGAGGCATAAAAGCCATAGATAGGTCTCCTGTCTTTATCAGTAAAAAGGATAAAACAGGCACTCGTCTAACAAAGGCCAAACCCAAAGGTTCCGTGGTATAGACATTATGAACGTAGGAAATGACGCATAACTACCAAACTGATATAAGGATACTATACACAACGAGTGTAGCGAGTACTTGATATTCAAACAGAGGACTTGTAACAAAAGAGACAATTAAAAAGATTCACGATTGCTATCACAAAGGAAGCTACCCACACAATGTTATGGCATCCAAGGTAAAAGGTACATCTAGCAGGTAACTGCCAGAGCCTCGAGGTGTGACGTCATTAGATGCTCGGGCTATTCTGTTGGTAAATAGTGACGTTTTAGAGCTGGAAGTGTAGTGTAACGAATGTTCATGTACATGTATACCATTCGTTTGCATTGCACTATCGGCTCGACTACTTCGCCACCTAATACCATGTGTTTTTTCCCGGCTGGTTAAGACCATGTTTAGACATTCAATAATCAGAATATTAGACTTGAAATATTATGTTACCTCTACTCTCTGCACTCGATTTTATTTATTTTAAAAATGCAGTAAAAGAAATACGATTTGCACAATTTTTATGTAAGGTTTCGCGCTCATTCAACTCAAATATTAAGTGCAAATAAGACGTATTAGACATTGTGATTCCGGTAATAAACAGCGCAACCTAGTTCCCATAAGCTACTTCTCAGTTTTCTCAGTGTCTCATCATCATTTCTTTAGATGACAGAAGATGAAAGAAATTTATTTTCGTATGGTTTGGTGTCTAGACTACTCTTACAACATAAGACTGACCTATTTAGAGCCCCCCTGTCCATGTCAAGTGTGTCGCTGACTCATATCAACCTCGAGAGCGTTGTGAACTATTAATTAGCAGTGTGCGCGCGCACAATTTCACTGTTTGCATTATTTTACTGAGTATAGCTTTGCAATCATTAAGCGAAAAATACAAATTGCTAAAATATGCTGAAGGTAGCAGAATTACTGGTTCAACAAAAAAATTGAACGTGAGAATTGAATTTCGTTAATAGACGCAAATTATTTCCTACCAGGTAGTTTGTGAATTACGAATGTCTACATTAAGTGTTGATTTAACTTTAATGGGATTAGACCTGGAGTGTTGGACAGGCTGATGAGCAGGACTGTACTTTTTACTTCAAGCCTCGTTTTGGTTGCTTGGTTGTCATTTTGTAAAACAAGATGGATGCACCAAAGAAGAGTCTACTCATCAAATAAAACAATAAGAGGATTAATGGAAACTGACTCATTAGGACATTAAAACTGAAACTCTATCAATTGTAACTAGTAAATTATTTCCTAAAAGCTATATAGCATAGTTCGGTAGGGCTGCCTTGTTAGACGAATGCCATCCATGACTTGCCGTGTAGTGTCTGAAAAAAACAAAAACTAGTTTTGAAGTATGTACTATCTATCCCACAACATTCTAAAAACTCCCGGTTCAGAATTGACCCGGAATTCGGGTCCGTTGGGGGCCTGAAGAGTTTCCGTGTAAGGTTGACCCGGAAACTGTTTTTTTTTTTTTTAAAAGGACAGATTTCAACCAGGATTACGTGTCAGTTTGACCCATTTATGTGCTATAGTTTGTCCAATGCACCCACATTCATCCAGCCTGACCCCGAAATTGTTCAGATTAAAATCTGACCCGGAATTTTGTTTAGAGTAAAGGGCCATACTGTCCATAAGTGACAGGTCAAACCCTTTGTGTTCGACAAACAAGTTCCACAGAACTGTCTGCAACAAACCTTTTCGGACATAACGGGGAATGTCGGACAAGGTGTCTAACACACGTGGTTCCAATCAGAAGTAGATTAGTCTTAACATGTTTTCCTTTTAATATCTTAAGATCTTAAATGATAGCACCAACCAAGTAACAGAGTACTTTTAAGATAATTCCAGCCTAAAAGATGTTTACTTATTAATGTATCCAGTCTGCTCGCAAAATAAAATCACTCAGTGAAATTTGGCTTTTCCACTTTCCTTAGACTTTGGCCCGTGAAATGGAACAATCCAGATTTCACCTCGTGATTATAATCTGTCCAATGCACCCACATTCATCCAGTATTTGTATAATCTTACACGTGACAGCAGACCTACTCCAAGGGCGGGCTCTCCCCAATCCCAGATTCCATATTTCCTAGAAGAAAATAAAATAGAACAAAGTATAAGCAATTTAAATATTCAAGCGAAAATGTAAAGAAAAACAAATTGACGAACAAAAAGGGGGGGGGGGGGGTGGGGTGGGGTACAGTGTGCGTTTGCCCGAAGTCGATGTATGTTAATGTATACCATTAGGGTCCAAAGAGGTCTCTCGTCTCAGGGCAAGTACGATAGCTGCTCAAGAATGTGGAAGGTTGATGGACTTTTCCCATAAGGACTTTGAATGAAAGCATTTAATATGGTGACGTAATTGTACATTGCTTGTCGGATAAAACTAAATCATATTGTATTCCCTGTGCACTTTTTACATAATCAAATCTTCAAAAGGGGCTGTCGGGTTTCCAAAATAGTTTACATTATAGATTTATCGTCCTTGGTAGATTTGTGAGTTTGTATTGGGAAGTTGCTACTTTGCCACCTTGGTTTTGGAAAACACTAGATATTCGTAAGCCTAATTATGTAACCGTTTTTTCATTTATTCCATGCTAATGGATTCTCTGGTAATGCAACATGGTTTATAGTCTCATACAAAAATATTACAAGATTGTACCTCTTTCTCAAAGGGGCCAGGTTTGTTCTCAAACTCAAATCGCTACGTTTATGAGATGAGATTACCTTGAAGACAAATGACTCCAGCAGTTTCTGTGCTGTTACATTTGGGCTCATCCCAGCAAGACGACGGGCAGTCGGTGATTTTGGCCTCGGAACCATCACACGAAACCCCTTGCATGGCATTGATAGTGCCCTCTGGTTCGCCAAAGTAAGAACCAGACTTTGCCTCCGTGGCACCAGAGAAGCCTAGCTGTCGACAGACGACCGCGGCATCGATGATATCCCAGTCTGCATCGCAAATTGTACCCCATGTATTTTCCTTGTACAGCTCAACGCGTCCTTGAGTCTTGTTTCCACCTCCAACCAGCCGGATAGTATCTCAAAAATAAAGAATTTGAATAAAACTTTTGAATTGTTGAACATTTAATTTAATTTAATTTGTCAAATCCACGAAATCAAAAACCAGACATGGAAAAACATTTAAGCTAGTTATTGTGATTATGATATTTGCGATTCAACATTTTACTGTGATTTGTACGAAATTCCTTAGGAAAAGTTTGAATTGTTTTAATATTCAGCTAACACAAATTTAATATCTTCACTATTCACATCATTAAATTGAAACAGAAGATGAAGTTACCTTAATAACAAAATAAGAAAAAGGGAAAAATTCCAAAGAATTGACCCGGATTTTGTGTTATGTGGTGCCTGACCCATTTCTGAGTCAGTTTGACCCGGAATTGGTGTCAACATGACCCGGAAATGGGTCTAATTGACGCAGAATCCGAGTTAAATTCTACATATTTTAAAAACCGGGTCAGTCTGACCCAGAAATGGATCATGGCCCTTGGGACCCGGGTCAATTCTGACTCGAGAGTGTAACAGAATCTTTGTTCATTATTATGTACAACTTTATATCTATACGATTTACATTGATCACATTCTTCTCAAAATTCAACTTCTGTTTGCAAAATAACGCAGGAACATAACATTATTAAGTAATAAGTATAGGAAATTGAATACTGAGAATAAAACTGGTATTATCTCAAGAAGTGAACTGTCCTTACTTGGTTTACAGACAACTCCAGCTGTGCTGTTACAGGATTGAATGTCACTACAAACAAAAGCACAGTTATACAGATAGGACTCCGTTCCTTTACAGGCTACTCGATCCATCACGGTGGGAAAGTCTGTCGCTCCAAAATACGATCCAGTCTTAGCCTCACTTGCTTCTAGGAATCCAAGCTGCCTGCATACAGTAGTCGCATCCTTGAAGTCCCAGTTGGTATCACAAACCGCACACCCAACCATCGTCATGGTAAATCTCTACTCGACCTCGTAGTGCGTCATCACCTCCCACTAATCGGACGATACCATCTTCAATAGGAACACAATATAGTAATAACATTCAAAGGCTAATCTTTATATTTTATACTTGAAATACCCGAAGCGTTTGAGACTCCCGTCATTTTGTTGAGTAAAAAACCGTTATCCAAAAGAAAGTTTCAATAAGTAAGTCTATAGTTGCGTTGGCTGTTAGATGGATTCGTTTTTTGTATTTCACATTTTTTAGATTAATGTGTGTTCTAAGATGTCTTAAGAATATATCACTTTATTTGCTTCAAATTTGTTTCATTAGTGTAACACTAAAAACGTTCACAACTGTGATCCGGGTGTGTTGGTTATAAGTGGGGTCGTTCTCGGTTTGATTTTGTGTATAAAACCATTGGAATACAAAGAGTTTTACAATTTTGGAGTTGTGGTTTACTCTGTCACAACTATCGGTCGTTGTTAATGATCAGATACATTTTTCTGTGGAACCTGAAAATTTCAAAACATTTTGACTTAAACCTCGAATCCAAACTTCAAACATGCATCAAAGCGAGAGTCAGTACCAACATCAATGTAGTATATGAAATCTTGTTACCTGGAATACAGTATGGCAGTCGACATTGCTATTTGCAAAAGCTCATTCATTGAACTCATGCTACCAGTAATCGTTAGGTTGTAACTTTTCTCACCACTTATTATTATCCACAGCTTCATTTAAACAGTTAACCTTTTTTCAAGCTACAACTTATGTTTCATTCTATTTCTTTTGCTTTTTCAACTAACTGTTTTATTCAAGATGAGCTGAATTGTCACTTTAAAATCAGAAACGTAAATCTATGTACTGCCATTGTAAGCGACATAATCTCGAATCTATTGAAAATCAGACTCATGAGGACCATTGCATCATATGTTGTTTAATGTATTGTATTAGGCCTGCGTATAGTCGATTTTCTCAGCCGAACTATGTTTTCGTCTATTACCGCAGCTGCTGAATGTCACCTAATCGTGGTAATTTGTAGCACCAGGCTTGCATGCTCCTGCACCCAACAAATAAAATTTTGTTCGTAAAGTGTCTTGCGATTAATCTCATAATTTTACAAACTGATTCGACACTAGATAAACTGTGGACCTATCACCTACCTTATTATTGTCGTTTTACTAAATTTTCAGCTGTTCGTGAGTGTACCGCGACTGTCTGTGCGAATATACACTTTGGTATGATGTACAATAGTACAACTGGAACCACAGATAACTTGGACTCCTAGATACATCGGCTTCAAATTGGATCGTTCTCGTTGAAAATATGTACAAACGTTACCGAACCAAAACATCAATCATTTATAAATGAGCATTTTTGAAAGTTTTAAACATGACCTTCTGATTAGGAAATGACTAGACAAGTGAAAGGATAAATGTACCAAAAATTAGTATTTTTGCTTAACACCAGCGCATAAGAGTAAAAAAACTAACTTAATACATTTTGACATGTCTCAAAAACGGGTTTACTTTGACAAAACATTTGAAACGTTTGTAAGTGTTGGAATTAATTAATTTGTTCACAGTAACTGTCAAAATGCTATAAGATCATTGTAACAAACTATTTTTTACCTAATGTAAGATTTTAGTGTAACAATTCGCTTTTGAATCGATGAGGCGGGCAAAAAACAATGACATCTTATTTGCAGGAAAATTAAATATTACCTTTTAATAGTGACTTCATGAATCAGTTTGAATGTTTCAATTGGTTTAAAGTTATTTTTCTGTCATTATATGGTGAATCCCACAAAACTGCGGATCTAATAAAGTTGACAAACCTGTTTTGAAGCTTGTTCTAAGTGCGTATCTAAATAAAGAAGAACCTGAAGTTTAGGATTGTGAGTAATTTTCTGCAGACAGGACATTTTGACTATATCAGAGCTTCTAATCCATCCACTAATACTTGTTTAAAATAGTTCTAACCATAATGATCTATTTGGTTAGACCTGTTTCTGCGGTGTCATTAGAAATTCAAATGAACTCACACCAGTATACATGCTATCAAAACATAATTGTAGTTGCACAATATAAACGAGATTTAGCTCAATGATCTGCGTATGACATCTTTAGACATATCAGGGATGATTTTCGCTAAAACACTTTTACGGACTGTACACTAGGATAAATATAATAATAAGTTGAATATGATCAATAAATAAAAATGAATAAAAATATTAATAAATATTTTAAAGAAAATTTAATAAGAAACAATATTATTAATTGTTCACTTGCAGGGTTAACATCGTTTGTACAACCAAATAAATTTAATTCACGTTCACAAAGATTGTAGACAATTGATTTTAATTTGACATACAACGGTTTACATTGACACCTGCACGTATAGTAACTTACATTGACTATTTTTGAAGTAACAGGTAAGGTTAACGGTGCAAACTAAATTTGACACACGATCCGAGTAGGTCCACTTGATCTCCATGGAGATACCATTCATTTGTGAGATTATATTAAGTGCAGTTGATGAGAAATCCGTTTGAAATACAATGGACGACAGGGTAAAAAGTCAACACACCACTTAGCAAAAAAAAATAAATATCATGATTTCAAAAGTTTCATAAATGGATCAAATGAAGTATTTTCAAACTTACATCACTTCTGATTTCTATTTGTCAATCTTGTTCAGCACTTTGCTTTGGCCCATACCATCACATGGAAACTCAAGGAGACAATGAACAACAGGCAAGGTAACAATACCTAATTTGTTAGTCTATTGTAGTGATCAATTTTGAAAATCTAGACTTTTACTTTCTTTGCCAGAGATAAGGTGTTCTCAGTTGAACAATTTTCTATGCGTGTATTGATTTTCAAAACATTTCTACATAACGCACCCGATTAAACTACGATATACACAACAGTCAATTGGTATGCCCTGCAGTGGTGTAAATCAATACCCGTATGTGTACCTATGATCAGTGTGTGCGCATTTTAGGCGACGTAAACGTTTCACTGCTTATCCTGTAACTAATCAAATAACTCTCAATGTAAGTGTGACTGATGGGTGTTATAAACAATGTGTCACATCTTAAACGTTTTTATATCGAAACTAGTAACATCACAACATTGTAAGACTCTTGAATAAATTGTATTTGTTTTAACATTTTACGATTTTATTGCAATAACAATTTACATAATTTGACTCATAATAACCATATTCTTTAACTTATTTTTAGTACATTACTAATTTGAAAATAACCAAATCTGTTGGTTTCACATTGTACAGAATGTAACATCTACTTAAAATACATGTTTATCGGTAGTACAATCTTCACAAGTGGATCCTTGTGTGAATTGCTGAGAGTGAGCACCTGTGATAGTAATTACTGGCATCGCATAAATGCGAACACCTTGAAGCATTCAGTAAGGGATGATAACTCACTAAGATAATGGTACAGTACCACACCCTAACAGTTGGCTTCATTTTATACACTGACTAAAACACAACTTTCAACATCAGGTAATTTAAACTTATATGCACATTTTATGTTCTACATATAGACGAACCGATACACAAACAAATACGACATAGGACCAAAAATTGAAAACCACCTGTTTATTGTTTTTGCACGAGACTTACAAACTAACTTGTTTTGACCATTTGAATCTGGGATAGTAAAACTACCTGTTTAATCTACAGAGACATCCTGTCTAGTTAGCAAGATTATCTGTGACATAATGTTACAAACCGTTCAATGTCAGTTCGTGATAAATGTATAATACAGAACCTTTGAGACAAGTCTTAGTACAGGCTTATTCAACTTGTTTAGAAAAACGATTTTTGAGGTAAGTGTCTACACCTTACATTGTCTAGCATCATTGCAATGATCAGAAGTGCATTTTAAACCATGATACATATAGTTGATGCCTTACAAATATATTATTCCATATGGGTATACGTTTTACATCAACTGTGTACATTTTTGAAGTTTCCGATTGTTAAGGCAAAAAGCAGAGTTGTCACCCTTGAGGTTACTCTGATCAACAGGGATATTCACGCGTTCATCGACTACAGTGAAATTACAGTATAAATACAACAGATTGATGGATTTGCATTGTTGAAACCACAGTTTATCTATATTTGGATGGCATGTAATTAAATTGAACCACATTTAGATCTCACATTAGATATTTGTAACAGAAGCTATAAGCAACGATTCTTGTACAGAGTTAAACCGTTTACTATGATAGACATGTGTCAAAATAGATCAGATGGTACTAACTACAGTTGAGACTCGATGAGTACGATTCGGTGGTGATTAAACAACATATGGGACTCTATTTATGTCCCTTAGAAATTAAGACTACCACACTGTAATTGAAAAATAGATTAAATTTTCATAACCGTTCTTGATGTAATTAAAAAGGAATGCTTCAATAAGCTACGAAGTAAACGTTTAGTTTAACAAATGGTCAGTCTACAATTTAATGTATCTAACGGTAAACATTCATGTAAAAGTTATTTCATTTGAAAAACAGAGAAATATGAAACCAGACGTTGAGTTTGGATGTCAATGTTGTTGGATGCAGTCATTGTAGGATGATTGTACAGGATCCATCCGACCACATAAGGGTACAACATTAGCATTGGAAGCACGAGAAAGTGTAACTGACAAATTTTTAATTACCGAGGAGATACAAACATTGTAGGCAAACATCGCATGTTTTGATGTGTCGAACCAAAAGTTTAATTAGAATTAAACTTCGACAAAGATTGCGAGTATAGGCAAACCTTTTATTATTGCACTGCCGAGTGAAAGGAAGCTCGTCAAACTACCATAACAACTGCGCTCTTGCCTGTCGAATTGACTAACATTTGACTTGGCTGCAACCAAATGGACGTTATCAGGCAGGTCCTAATTCATCATTACTCCTGAATCCATTAGTTCAGTTATTCCGGTACTCATGAAAAATTCTTATGGTAACTTATTAGAGATGTCGCACTCAACTATAATTGTATACACTTTAAGGGAAAATGCGGTGGGATATATTCAATAGTTCTGAATGAAAGCGCATTGTAAACAAATTCAGCTCACCTGCAAAAACTGGGCAAACGCACAGGACAAAACAAAACGAAAGATAAAGAAAGAAATACATAAGTTATTATAAGCATTACGTCTATCCATGAATGGTATAGTTTGGTTATATCAAAGTACGAATGAACATGCGTGCTATAACTTTGTTTACTGATACTGGTTTGCATAGTAGTTCAAAGCATGTAGACATGGTTTCAGGGTTAAATGGCAATGTCCTTGGGATCAAAAGTGTTTGATAATGTTCCATTGAGATGCTGCAGAAAGCATTTCTCAAATACAGCTCCTATTCCTTTGTTTGAACAATCTGCCGATTTTGAACTGATGTCATAACGCTCACAAATGTATTAAATTCACTTCATTATATAAATGTATTGTCACATGAAAAGACCGAGTTGTAGACAAGACCTACAATAAGACAGTTTAAGTGGTAGATTTCGAGGCATTAAATTCAATGCAAGCAAGCCCTTCAGGATTGGTGAATCCTATGGTCAAACAAGATGATACTCACGGGACGGCACCAAAAGGCAAAAGAATCGACCGCTCTCATAAAACCTACAAACAGCCTAATTGACCAACAACTCCAAAATTGTAATTCTTTGTAAATTCCCAATGGTTTTAACCTGCAACGAGGCATTTGTATAAGCCAACTACATCCGATCACCTTGTGAACGTTTAGTTTTACACTAATGAAACAAATTTGAACAATCAAGTGATATTTCATTAAGACATCTGAACCCAGACCCCACATAAATCAAAATGTAAATCAAAAACAATTATTAACATTTGTCCACTACTATAGAAACTTACTTTTGAATAATTCTGTATTTGATAACTTATTTTACTACAAATGACGGAGTCATCAAACGCTTCCTTGTACAAAAAAACATATTTCATCATATTTGGACAAAAAAAAACATTTTCAAGTATAAAATTATAAAGTCAGCTTTGAATTTTATTCTGATGTGTGTTCTTTGCAAGAATGGTATTTGTCCCATTAGTGAAAGTGTGATGACAGCATCTACAGCGTAGAAATTTACCATGACGAACTGTTAGGGGCGCGTTGTAACCACTGTGCTTAAGATGTCGACTGACTGTACTGCAAGCAGCTTGGATTCCTAGCAAGCAAGGAAGGCTAAACGGTCGTATTTGGACGACAGACTTTCCACCGAGATGATCGAGTATGCCTGTAGGAACGAGTCTTGCTTATCAACTGTGCTTTAGTTTGTAGAATGACATCAACTAGTAACATACACAGCCGTACGATTTGTTGTAAACCAAGTAAGGACAGTTCACTACTTGAGTAATACCATGTTTTAATTCCAGATCAATTTGCATACTTATTACTTAAATAACTGTTATTGATTCCGAAGTTTCTTTCAAACAAAGTTTAGACATATTTCCAGAGATTTGATTCATGTAATCGTATAATTATAAATTTACATAACAATGAACAAAGTAATTCTGTTACACTGCATTGTGTCAAAATTACACCGTCAAACAAGGACACATGATATTTCTGGTCAGTACTGATTTTAAAAATGTAAGAATTTACCTCGGATTACTGCGTAATTAGACAAAAGCACATTTTCCTCAAGAATTGAACATCAATTCCGGTCAAACTGAACTCCGTAAATGGGATCAGGACTCACATAACACAAAATCTCGTCATTCTTGATTTTACACTTTTCTTCATTTTGATTATTAGGTAACTCAATGTCTTTGATCAATTTAATTGATGTAATAGTAAATATTTAAACTTGTGTTAGCTGAATTATTAAAAACATTCCAAACTTTTTCTAAGGAATTTCGTACAAATCTATCAGTAAAATGTTGACGCAAATTCATATCAAATACTAGCTTAATGGTTTCCCATGTCTGTTTTATGAGTTTCGATGGTTTGACAAATTAATTAAATAAATGTTCACACAATTAAAATGTATATTCAGATCTTATTTTCGAGTATGGCATCATGCTGATTGGGTGATACATAGACTAAGACGCGTTGCAGCCTTTACAAGAAAATACATGGGTACAATTTGCTATGCAAGGACTGGGATATCATACGTGCGCGGCGTCTGTCGAAGCTAGCTTACTGGTAGCCACGGAGGCATAGTCTGGTTCTACTTTTAAAACACAAGCACTCATAATGATGCAATGGTTTTTATGGTCACACAAAATCAACCAGACTGCCATCACGCTGGGGGAAAAATGGCCAATGTACTCAATGACTTGGCGTCATTTTGTCTTGCACTAGGTAATCTCATCATCAACGTAGCGATATCTGAGTTGGAAAAATCCTGGATCTCCCTTTAGAAAGAGGTACAAACTTGTAATTTTTTGTCATAGACTTATAAAACTGTTGCATTACCATAGAAACATTAGCATGATCATGAACATAAGGTTACATAATTAGCTTTTCGAATATCATAGTGTTTTCAAAACCAATGGCAAGAGCACTTACCAATACAACTGACAAATCTACAGGCGATAAATTATAATTACCCTATTTTTGAAACCTGACAGCACCCTTGAATATTTGCACTTATGTAAAAAAAGTTCACAGAGGAATACAAATGATTTCAGTCTTTATCGAAAACAATGTAACAATTACGTCACCATAATTAAATGCGTTCATACAAAGATCTTAGGAAAAGTCCATCAACCTTCCACATTCTGAAGTTTCGTACTATCCGAGCGAGAGACCTCTTTGAATCCTAATGGTTAACAATTACCATACAATCGATTTCAGGCAACCAACTGTTTGCACCAAGTGCCGTAATCTTGCTGGTTCTGCAGAGCTGACTTTAGTTAATTGCCTTGAATATACATGTAGAGCTTTGGGCATGGTGTTATTTATCTGTACTAGGAAAATTACTTGAGGCAATTGATGCACGCTCGTTAAATGTTTCTGTCAGTGTTAATACCTTATGTTGATCTCATGGACAGATCTCGGGTATCTGATTTGTTCCTCTACGGCACTGTATAATTATCTTAAAGAATGAAACAGGCACATATGATTGTGCCCATAGTTGATGAATGGTTTCCGTATGTCAAGCTCGAATATTAAGTACAGTAAACTATTAGGCATGGTCGGAATAAGGCCTAGTAAAAGCTACACTCGTGGTATCACGTTGTGCTATCATTTAGATTCTGTAGGTATAGAAGAAGGAATATTGCAGTTCTTTGACTAATCTTACTCTGACTTAAGCCGATGTAATTAGACCCTGCCTGTGTGGTCCGATCATATCACCTGGACGTGTGAATATTAGATCGCAGTGGTCGCACATTTCCTGTTTGTGTATTACTGAGATAGCTTGTTTGTCAATCAAAAGCTAATAGTGAGTGCAGACATTACTGGTACAGTATGTACGTAAATATTCGTTAATGACAACATTTCCTACCAGGTATTTGTAACGAATTCCCTCCTGGTTGATTTAACTTAATTTGGGTCTAGAGCTGGGTTGACAGGGCTGATGACAGGACGTAACTTGTTACTCAACCGTTTATAGGTGCTGGTGTCAATTTTTACAGTGGATGACAGGAGCTCTTCAAAACAAGGTTTTGGAAATGCTTTGGTTTGAATATCATAACTTATAGCTATGGCAAGTTCGAGGTGCTTGTTAACGAAATGCTTCCATGAACTTTGCGGTAGACTAAAAAAAATTTGGAAGTAATTTACACTTTGCTATCCGTAAATGACGGTTGTCATGCCAATGGTCGTTTCCGATAATCCCCTTTTTTTAGGAAAAACTCAGGATTCTTGTAGTTCCATTTGGCTTTTATTAATCCAAGATCAGCTGACGAAAGTCAGTCCCACGTAGGGCGGTTCCGATAATCTGTACCAGACATTTGTCTTAGAGTGAAGGGTCTCCTCTGATAAGTAATCAAACCTTTTTACAAACAAGTTCACAGAACTCTGCAAATACTTTTGCGTCATTAACGAATGTGACATAGGTGTCTCACACGGTTCAATCATGATGTTGTAACAGTTCCCAAAATTAATCTAAGAAGCACCACCTTCAAATACTTTTAGCAATTCCGTAAATGTTTACTTAATTATCGCTATTTTTGCAAGTATCACTCAGTGAAATTTGGCTATATCTAAGATTGGCGGAATGCTAATGCATATTCATCACGCTTGAGTTATATATGAATCACACATTCATTATTTGTATAATCTTCGGACATGGATATCAGGGCGGTCCCAATATCAGATTCATGATTTTTAGAAGATCATAAATAAACCATACGAAAATATAAGAATTTTATATTCTGTCGAATGTAAGAAAATATTATGAGAACTGGAGACAATCACCCGGGGGGAGAAGTGTTGGACACATAGTTCGCTTTGCCCGTCGATGTCCGAAAACAATGGTCAAAGGTTCGTCTTATGCAATACATGTTCAAAATGTGAGTGTGATTCCAAAGCTTTGAATAAAGCATTTAAATTGTAGTAATGACATTGTCTTGGATCTAACAATGTTTCGTGCATTTTTACATATCAAAACTTAAAAGAGTGTCGAGGTTCAATAGTATATTCAATAGATTTGTTTTAATTGGATTTGGATATTGCTAAAGCGCAACCATTGCTTTCTTGTAGCATTTTAATCAAGTGTAAATTGTGAACATTTTTGTTTCCCACACAAACGTTATGCAAATAATGTTACGTAGTTTGGCCTCAGTAGCTTATGAGAAGATCACAGGAAATTTATCAAGTTACTTTTTTTTCTTTTGCACTTGTAAGAAAAACGAATTCTTTGCTCTTGTCTTTCCCATAATAATTGGTCTAGCATCATGTCCTTGTCAGAAAAATGTAATTTTCTGTCATAAGAAATGCCTATATAAATGATTGAGTGGTTTGGGGTAACGTTTTACACAACGAAAGAAAACTTTGAAGCCGAAGTAGCAAAAAAGGATATCGTCACAAAAAAGTGGACGTTCAATCCAATACAGTAAACTACAGTAAACACGAAACAATGAATATTGGAGTGCTTGGTGGCCACAGTTTTTTTTAGGGTTTTTATGACGTTATAGTGAATGATGAATTTAATCTGCCAACCGACTATATCTACCCGAACTAGAAGGATATTTGTGTTGGGTGCAGGAGGAATGACAGCTTTGTGGCTTGATACGTAAACCTTTACTCACCGATTAGAAGTGCATTCAGCAGGAGCATGGTACTAGCTACAGTAGACATCATGATGAGAAGGGAATCGACTATCGCAATACTGCAAACAATTAAACAACATATGGGCACGGGGCCTACTTTTTTTGAAGTTTATTGAACAGAATCTTACCACTGTCACGTGGTATTTTGCCGAAATAAATAATGAGGGATATAGGAATTTTGTTTCACGCCCAAAAGTTGACAAAGATCCAAGTACGGGTTACTGTGAATCCAGGGAAGTTTAATCAAAGAGAATGGCTGGAAGGATATAAGGTCAGTTCCTTTTCAAGATGAAAGTTTCAAGGTTTTATTTTAAAGTGACAGTTGCCATTCAATTTAAAAGGTTTATGTTGAAAACGCAAAAACAAGATGGAACCTAAAGTTTGTGCAGTTTGAGGAAAAAAGTATACATTGATGTCGTCTTGATAATACTATTGAGTCAAGTTCACTAATAACGATTACGAAGGAGTTAGGAGGAGCTTTGGGGAAATAGTGGTGTGCATACTGTATATAAAAGTTATATATAAGTTGATGTTGGTATGTGTTTGGCTATATGCATGGTTGATGTATAAGCATTTCGATATATAGTAAATGTTTCAGATATTCATGGGTTCCAGCGGAAGAACTGTTCCGATAAGTCACACTTGGAGATAGTGTGACATTGAAGGTGTGTGCTGGGATCTAAATCACACATCGATCAAACACCATACAAAACAGCTCCATTTCTGATAATATGTAAGGCGAAAAGGGGGCCACGGGGCTCATCCCATGATACAATGTCACGCTCATTGTCTACACCACTACGGTCATCATTATTGCGTCTTGTACTAATATTAAAACCGCTACCAGATTAACAAAAAATGATAATTCTTGTTAGGAAAGTTTCATCTGGCCACTAGATGAAAAACAATTGCATTTGTTCGAATTGCGTTTACTGCTTCAATAAGCCAGGTTAAATGAAAAGTAGGTTACCATGTGCAAAAAGTACGTCCACCGACTTCAAAAGATTTCTGATTGGTCAAATAAAACATGCCACTCCCGCCCACTAATGGAAATAGACTTGAAATGTTCTAAGTTTCCCTTGTGGTCCATTTACTTGACATTCAAAAAGTAGAAAGGAAGTACAAGTACAAGCACAGTACATTGGCCTATAATTGTTTTGTACGTTTTGTGTAGCAAGGGCTCAAGGGCACAGCTTAATAGCTAGCGACCAGGAACGATCGAGTAGTAACATTTTGTTTTACTTCACGGTTAAAACCCTGTCATGAGCCCCGTGTACTTCTACGGGAGTCACAAGCTGTGTATCTTATTGTTTCTCCCAGCTGCAAAGCCCACAGTGAATTGAACGTCCTTGATTTTCAATAGATTGGCATTCCACTAATCTAAGAGGACGGGGGGGGGATCAGTTCAAATTTTTTGTTATGGGCCGGGAAAAAAATGGGCCAGCGTACAAAATCTGCCGCATGGCTTGTGAGTGTCAAAACAGCCCACACACATCCAACCCCCTGATAAAGTGGAACCACTCAAGCCATCTGTTAAATTGTGTCAGGCGGTGCTGTTGATGTCTGGCAGGCACTCTGAGCAGATCTGAAGTTTCCAGCAACCCCCACCCCACACTAAACCAGTTAAATGTCACTGAAACCGTATAAGAGGGAGAGTGTCCTTTTAGATATACGACACTCGAATTAAAGAGTTTCATGCAAGAACCACTATAGTCTACCTTTTGTATGAACCTTCGGAGTGAGTTAGCGATAGCAGTTGAATTGGATGGAGAAGGAGCACGAGGGCAGAAGATGGATACGAGTGCAGTCAAGTTTGGTTGAGATGGATCGGTGATTGGTTCTGTAGGGCGCTATTGAAAGCTTTGTTGAAGTAATTCGGATCTGATTGCATCACTATAGTGACGCACCGGCTTCGCTGGGTTATTTTGGCCACAAAATAGACCCAAACATAATTTTGAAGGTCTTCCAGGAGTAAGAGTAGAACGGTTTCTAAAAGAAATGGTCAAATTCGGCCGTTTTAAAGCATTTTTCAAAAAATGGTCTTGTGAGTTGGTTCGGATAAAATCACCTGATCTTTGGGTTAGTTTTACTTCCAACCAACCATTAAGGTTGATTTCTCTTCCGAATTCAACTCGGTCTTTTAAATTGTTATATTCATTAGTATTGATTAACAAACAAAACAATTCAGATGATGGATACAAATTTAAAACAAATTACAAAATCTCGAACAAAAATTTGTTAAATCAGAGAGTCCGTGCAACGGAAGCGTGTTCCACGGTACACAACGTGCTGGTTAGCAAGACTAAAATCCGAGGCAACCCCCATGCCAGGCTCCTTGGCTTGTAGGGCGAGCGAGGTTAGATATATCTAGGAGCTTATGAACATGTTGGAGGGGTAAGACCGCCGAGTACGTTTTGTCATTGAGGTATTTTTCGTCTGTACACGTGAAACGCAACATTTCAATCATGGGAAATTGGTGTACGTACTTCCCCCCCTCTTTTTTAACATGTAAGTTAAAGGAACATTACAGAATTGGTAAGAAAAAAACTTGTAAAATATACTTTTTGATCACATATTTACATAAAACCTACACGGTCCAATGATGATGTTAGTAGAAAACATCCTTTGAAATATTCCTGTCTGAAATGCCATATTCGATGAGAAATGAATAAACTCATTTTCCGATTGGAGATCGCTCAGTGAGCGTTTTTTCGTTTGTTGAATCTATATGATTTAATGCAAAAATTAATGTGTAATCGGTTTTTCACTATGTTCTCGTTACCCAAATGGCCGATCGATCTCAAACTTCTACAGGTTTGTCAGTTTATGTATATGGTGGATTACATAAAGTGATTACACTGTCAGCAAACTGTTTTGTTAGCAAAAACCAATTCTGTAATGTCCCTTTAATTATTATTATTTTTAACAATTTATTTCATTTAGTTTTCGAGTGTTTTATTTATTTTTTATATCTATATTTCCACCACATATGAATACCACTTTTATTAAAGCGACAGTGCAATTGTGTACATTAAACAAATTAATTGGAATAAAAAGTATACCCTTTTCGTAAACCCGACTCTGTCTCTACGCCGGACTCCGACCGTTGGGAGGATGGAGTGTTACTTTTGGCGTTGATTACTCAGGGCAATATCACGCGATTTAGTCCATGCCACTTAATTCTACGCCGCGGCAGAAGGCACTTCAAATAGCCAGTATATAAATCTTTCAGAACCACGCAAATAACTGCCTTTGAAAATAAAATGAACTGCTCTTGAAAATAAAACTTATTATATAGGAAGATCACTAAAAAAAAATCGCGCCTCCAACGCTGACAGTATCCGCAGAGAAATAGGTAGGCCCTTTTCGAAACCACGGCTTAGGATTCGTCTCCGTCTTATGCTCTGTCCGCATGGTTGAAGTCCTGTAACAACATTCTGACGGAGCTCGCTCCAAGCCAGAGCCTAACCCAATGCTGACCGTTGTTTCGAAAAGGGCCAAAAGACAGAGTCCCTGACGTGGGAAACAGTCTAGTTTGTATAAGATGTTGCAGGAACCAGACTGTCTGTGTGCTGCATTAGGTAGATGTTACTTTCCAAACGCCAGGAGTCGATCGCTACTGTGAATAAGGATCCGAAGTAACCACAGCAGCATGAACACATTTTGACTTGACGTAGTCCTTCCAGCATTTAGAGTGCTTGACGCGAGTGGAATCCCTACGTGCGGCATGCATGTGTCATTCTCCGCACCACAAGCTGAGTGTAGTCACTTTGCGGGACTATGTGTGTGTGTATTATCAACACCTGTTTTGGGGTCGATTTGTAAAACGGCTTTTTAAACAATTTATCATTCAAACTAAGCCAATCGAAGACTAGCATTCCACACACAAAGGTTACATAATATACTGTTGCTGTTTTTTCTGTACTTTTGTAAAGCTTGCTTATATTTTCCCCAGATTTGTTTATAATAAAACCACTTTCACCAATGCGGCAGTTTTTACGTGTGTACCACACTGCCGTGCGTGTACATTACACCGAAATCAACGCCAGGGTTCGACTTTTAAAAACACTTTATAATTCAAAATAAGCTAATCAAAGACTAGCATTCCACACACAAAGGTTTCATGTATTATTGTTAAATTTGTCATATTTTGAGAACGGCTAATCAAAGACTAGCATTCCACACACAAAGGTTTCATGTATTATTGTTAAATTTGTCATATTTTGAGAACGCTTTCTTATATTTATTTCTGATTTTTTAATATATTAAAGATCACGGGTGACGTTGCCGCAGTCTGTGCGTGTGTTAATAGTACACTCGTTCAATGCCGTGCGTCTATACTGTGAACGAAGAAATCAACGACAAGGGTCGATTTGTAAAACTGGGCTTTTAACACATTATCATTCAAATTAATCCAATCAAAGACTGGAATTCAACACTCAAAGGTTTCATGTACTTTTGCTGATTTTTCGATATGTTTGTAAAGCTTGCTTAAAATTTTTTCAGATGTTTGAATATTAAAACCAATTTTCTTATTGCTGCAGTCTTAACGCGTGGAAGTACAGTGCCGTGCGTGTACATTACACCGAAATCAACGCCAGGGGTCGATTTGTAAAACGGCTTTTTTAACACTTTATTATTCAAACTAAGCCAATCAAAGACAAGCATTCTACACATACTTGTTTAATATTCTTTTCCAGATTTTTTCATTTTTTTATTAGGCTTGCTTATTATCAGATTTTTGAATATTAAAACCACTTGCCTCGTTGCTGCAGTTTCTACGGGTTCTACCTCCATGGTACCACACTGCCGTTCGACCGAAATCAACGCCAGAGGTCGATTTGTAAAACGGTTATTTTAACACTTTATTATTCAAACTAAGCCAATCAAAGACTACCATTCCACACACAAAGGCTTTATGTAGTTTTACAGATTTTTCCATATTTTTTATGAAGCTTGCTTATATTTTTCACAGATTATTGAATATTAAAACCACTTGCCTCGTTGCTGCAGTTTCTACGTGTGTACCACACTACCGTGCGTGTACATTACACCGAAATCAACGCCAGGGGTCGATTTGTAAAACGGCTTTTGTAACACTTTATCATTCAAACTAAGCCAATCAAAGACTACCATTCCACAAACAAAGGCTTCATGTAGTTTTACAGATTTTTCCATATTTTTATGAAGCTTGCTTATATTTTTCACAGATTATTGAATATTAATACCACTTGACTCGTTGCTGCAATCTGTGCGTGTGTACCACACTGCCGTGCGTGTTGAGAAAACCGTTATACAAATCGACCCCTGGCGTTGATTTCCTCGTATACTGTACGCACGGCAGTGTACACACACGCACATATATTGCAGCAAAGGGACAGGTGGTTTTAATATTCAAATATCGGAAATAATAAAAATAAGCCTTATAAAAATATGATAAAATCAGAAATATTACATGAATCCTTTGTGTATATAATGCCAGTCTTTGATTGTCTTAGTTTGAATGATAAAGTGTTGAGAAAGCCGTTTTACAAATCGACCCCTGGCGTTGATATCGGTGTAATGTACACGCACGGCAGTTTGATACACACGTAAAGACTGCAGTAATTGGGCAAGAGGTTTTGATTTTCAAAAATCTTAAATAAATATAACTAAGCTTTGTAAAAATATGATAAAATCAGAAATACTACACGAATCCTTTGTGTATGGAATGCCAGTCTTTGATTGGCTTAATTTGAATGAGAACAAGTGGAGAAAACCGTTATACAAATCGACCCCTGGCGTTGATTTCTTCGTATACTGTACACACGGCAGTGTACACACACACGCGCACATTGAAGCAAATGAACTGGTGGTTTCAATATTCGAAAATCAGAAATAAATATAAGTAAGCCTTATAAAAATATTGTAAAATCAGAAATATTACATGAATCCTTTGTTTATAGAAGGCCAGTCTTTAACTGGCTTAGTTTGAATGATAAAAAGTTGTGAAAACCGTAATACAAATCGACCCCTGGCGTTGAGTTCTTCATGTGAGTGGGAGAGAAACTCAGGAAATGCAAAAAAGATCCGTTGGGTGTATTTCTCGGTATACCGTATTTCTCATCTGATTTGTATGTGTTACACAAGAAGTGCCAAAGAGAGCTCATGACTTTGAGTTTTAAAACATAAGAAAAATGTAATAATCTTAACAAAAAAGAGAAACCCACAAACAACAGATAAACACTTATGAATCGTTTGTGGTACCATTTCTTAGGGAGAATAAGCTCAAAGCAGTGTAGCGAGTCTATGTATTACTACCCTGCTGACTACCAATTGCTTCGGATCCTTATACACGAGTAGTGATCGACTCCTGGCGTTTGGAAAGTAACATCTACCGCTGCATTATGGTGCATGCAGTGTGTGAAATGTTTACGCACATTGAGATTGTTATTGACGACATTCTTTAACAAAATTGCAGTTTTTGATTCACTCCATCCGGTCAAATATCATCAAATCGTTCATCGAGATTTTCTCCTTGTCTTCTTTCATCATCAAGAAAGATCAAAGCAATTGGGTATTTATGATTAGATAGATATTGAACGTTTGTGTGATTTGGGGAACTGGAAATGGAAGTGTTGTTTAGTGTTTTTGTTTTCTCTGGCGGCTTCTGCTTCACAAGTAAACCAAAAATTGTTTGATATAAAACAATCCACCCAAACATATGAATTAATAAATGAATTAATCTACATAATAATCAGCCAGGCAAGCCACCTTAACACTAAAACAGTAAAGTAGTCTAGCTTGCGTTAATCGTAAGTTTGGTCCTTTCTTTCTTTAGTAAGTAACTAATGGTATGGAGGAAGAAAATGAATCCATGAATACTACTACCTCACTACTGTACTAGTTTTAGGTCTGCTCTATTTCATGATTTCTACTACTGCCATGGTCGCTAGGAATAGGATCAAAGAGTCTTTCTTAACACTTCAGCTAGTGACTATTGGCTTCCGTGAACAAAGTTTGTTCCATTTTCTTCTTGAAAAGGGCACTTCTATTGTTCTATTGGAAAATCTTAATAAAATCTAAAGAAAATTTTTGAAGGGGCACCAACCATGCCAACTGACCAAGGCCAAGACTGGGCCGGGCAACTGAGGCAATGGCCTCCGTATAACTCTAGGTTGTGTTCCAGCACCCTTGGATGTTTCCTTCCATCATGGCATCTAACTACTTAAGGGTTTTGTCAAATTGCTGATGGAGCTGAGGTACTTGTATTCTAGAACTATGAGGTTCGTTCCGCTGTCGTCTCCACCTTTGTGGAGACGATCCCCGAATGAACCTCGTAGTTCTAGGAGTAGGGCTGAGGTATCCAGATCAAACCCGAAAACTCTCTATTCCACCAGTTCTAGTTATGAGGGAAAATGTACCAAGTACATGTTTGTTTATTTTCATTTTTGATGATAAAGGTACTGAAGGAGGCTTTCCTTTGATCAGAGATTTTATGATTCTGTGATTTGTTTTGTCTACTTGTTTGGAACTCTTCTGTGTAGTCAACCTTCATCATGGCTCAGAATGGTAAGTTTTAATGCAAGACACGGTATGTCGCTCAGCTTGATATGAAATGAGTTTTGAGGCAGTGCATGGTGAGGTATCATTGTATATTTACGGTTTGCGGTAACACCATGTGCAACATCTACTTTGCTGCGTAGATTTGTTCTTAAGAACTTGTCTTGCTGTTTTATATTCCACTGCCGTGGAGTAGATTTTGTATTTTTGGAGTTCCTAAAAGGACTGTACTGTTTTTTAAGTACTACCTTGGGAGGTAGGAAATCATCCAGGACTACTTCTTTCGCTTAGTGGATCAAGGGGGACTGTCGTGGAGTGCATTATTAATTGGTCTTGATGTTTCAACTACCTAGCCTGCTCTAGTTAATAATGAGAAGTCCCCTCAATTCAATAAGCGAATGTAGTAGTCCCCGCCGATTTCCTACCTCCCCAGGAAGTGCTCAGGACAGTTCTTTTCCAGAACTAAGTAGCCTCTCGAATTCCAAAATCTACTCCCTGGAAGCAGAATAAAAAATTAGCAAGACAAGTTCTCAAGAACAATCTACACGGCAAAGAAGATAGTACACGTGGTGTTACCGCAAACCATGTACAGCGTTTATGATTTATCATTTATCCGTAGACTGACAGTGGAGTGCCCCAAAACAAAGTTTTAGACCCCTTCCTCCTCCCCTAATTAATTATTAAAAAGTAGTGTACGATAGTGATACACAATGTACAAACATTGTTACCTCTTTGATATTATTTTTAGAAAAAATTGAAAAAGTATATTAATGCCCATTCTCTAGTTTTTAATAAACACACAATTCAACCAACCTTCCTATGATTATAGTCAAATTCAGTGGTCATGTTTTACAACATTCAAGCTTTGTCCCAGCTTTTGTGTGTGTTCTCACCAAGCTTTTCTTCAATTTTGACAATCAAAATAAGCATGAATGAGTTGACTTTGACAATGCAGATCAATCAGTCGTTCAATGAAAAGTTTCTTTAGATAGACTCCAAAATTAAACTTTTTCTCTGAGGTGCTGAGGCACAGAAGGAATGGCTTAGTGTTTAGTAAGTCTTAGCTGGAGCAGGTTAGCTTTGAAGAGTTTCTTGAATGTGTTGAATGAATTGGCATCTCTGATATATACAGGAAGCTTATTCCACATCTTAAACGTAATTCTCTGTGTGAATGCTAGTGCATGATACATAATAACCAGTGAACTGTCAGATTGAACCTACCTTGTAGGGCCTACTCGGATTGTTTCCCTGGGTAGTTACACAACTTGTTATTTGTCTTTTTATTTATGATAATCACAAGTTTTCTTGAGTGATGTGAGGTCCTTTATAGCTCTGCACTACATGTATGTATGATGAGAACTATTATACTCTGTGATTTTTTTGTTAGTGATCAAATTATTTTGCTAAATTTGTCGAGTTTACTTTGAATTTTAATAGTTATCATCACGCTTTCCTTTTGAGTGGCGCTCAGAGTATAAGCCAGACACGAAACACGATCATCGTGTCAGCGTGTACCGTGTGGATTAAGACACGATGGGGGATTAAACAGGCTTATAGTAATCCGATATCGTTTCCTAATCCCACACGAAACACGATGTATCCCTAAAAAGAACCTGTTCACAGACGAATGCACACAAGAACTTGCCATGTGTAAGAGTTGCCGCAGGTTTCGAAACTAGCGGTCGGCGAGTCTAAACACATAAATTTGCTGTGTGTAACAGTTGCCACAGGTAATATTTTGTGGTGTTTTTCTCTACTGTTTTTTTTTTTGCTCTACTGCTACAATTGTCTAGTTAAAAGGATACCTTACATGTGTGTTCAGCATCTTGGGGTAGTCTCTGCGTAAGGTGCTCCATTAATTGCACTGATATTATTATCTCAAAGTTTTGCGGAAATATAGTCAACAGGAACCTTCGATGGGATTCAAACCCGATTCCGTTCTAGAGAATTAGTCTGCAGCGGATCTGCAGGGCCCAATTTCATAGAGCCGCTTAGCACAAAAATTTGCTTAGCATGAAATTTTTGCCTTGATAAAAACAGGATTACTAACCAAATTTCCTCGTAATTTTTAGGATAAGCAAACAACAGCTGAATACCAGTAACAAGCAATATGCAACACGTGGAAATTTGGTTGGTAATCCTGTTTTTATCGAGGAAGAAATTTCATGCTAAGCAAATTTTTGTGCTTAGCAGCTCTATGAAATTGGGCCCAGACCACAGAGCTCGCCCCGGTGGCATTGATGATGTTGTGATTTGAATTACAGAGGATCCGGTTCTAGTGCACACGTGGGAGCAGAGCGATACAGAGTTGACGATCAAGCTGTCTACTGGGCCAGTAGTGACTAGCGACGACGTAGATGTGGAGGTCACTAGTAGAGATTGCCACTTAAGACTCGCTGGTTGGTTTGAATACCTCCTCTTTTGTTTGCGTTGTTTGATCTTGCGATGTTAAAGGGAGGGTACACCTTTGGTAATTACTCCAAAAAATTAATGACCATAAAAATTACTTGGTAAGGAGATCTGCAGCTGTTGATATTGTATAACATTTTGAGAAAAGATTTACTTCTAAGAAATGTGGTTTTGGAGAAAGGGATTAAAACAAAAATTTCAATCTGAAATTGTGTATTCAAATTACAGATTATTCTTCCTGCTTGGACATAAAGCTGTCACATTTTGACATGAAATTTTCCCAGGTTAGATTTATTGTATGCATTTATATTGGATTTAAAGGCACAGTACACGTTTGGTAATTGGAGCCTACTGATTGTGTTAATCCTATATAAATGTAGGTACATACAATAAAACTGTTCTGTGAAAATTTCACTTCAAAAGGTGGTCACGTTTTTGAGATATCACCGCAAAAAACCAGAGCGAATATTTCCACGCAGGAAGAATATTCCCCATGGCAATGCACAGTCTGAGAAGCATTTCTAACGCTTCTCAGATTCAAATTTTGAGGAATAAAAAGTGAAATATTTTCAATAACCGATAGTACTTCGAAGTTAAAAGTTTCTCAAAATTCATTATACTACCCAAAGCTGCTGTCCTTCTTACCAAGTAAGTTTTTATTTCCATTAATTTTCAGAGTCATTACCAAACGTGTACTGTGCCTTTAAACAATGGAACTGCGTAGATCTCATAGATCTGCGTTACTTGTATGAAACACAAACCACTAACTCCTGGTATTGCAAAACAACTTAAATGAGAATGAATTTTGATGTTAACTTTTTTTTTTAACCCACGTGTCTGATTGTTCAATATCATCTTTTGTGGTTTTGAGTGTTAAACTATGCCAGCATGCTAACAAGAAATAATGTAGTGAATGCTTTCTACAAAGTACACACATGTACACGACAGTTCTGTGCACAGTTGTGCCACCATACACAACCCTTGCAGTTGAATCGTTTCACTGGAAAATGTTGTTGGAGGGTTACTAATGACAGTTAGATCCAATGCATATGCTGTCATAGCTCAGGTCAACGTATAGAAACGTGCATTGTGTGTACCTGCAATACACAACTGTTGACCTTAGGGACCTCCTCAAAACTGGGCTTGTAGCTCAAATTGTTTACTGGACCAGAATTGCTTTTTCAAGACCAGAATCAAAATGAGAAAAGAAACTTCCTGACACAGTTGAACATGCATTGAACTATTTTGTTTTGTTTTTGTGGGTTTATTTTATCAAGCACTAAGACATATAAGAGAATATTGACCTCTTTTGTCTTTATGGGTACTAAATGTACTTCATTACTCATACTGGAAAGGTATTTTATCAAAATAAAAATCACATTTGAACATAATTTGTTCTTGTTCAAGATATTACACAGTGAGGTATTGTTGTCCAATTGAAAAACACAAGACCGACAGACTTGTCTGGTCTTGAGTTTACTGGCCCGACAGTACAACAACTGGTCCAGTGTAAATTTCGAGCCCTGATAACTTGCACATATAGACTTCTCCACAGTTGATTTTCCAACCTGCCAGATATCCCCAGGCAGTCGAATTATATTGTGGATAAGTTTGAGGGGAAAGTATTGCAACAAGACCAGGGCTCAATTTTATAGAGCTGCTTAAGCACAAAAAGTAGCTAAGCACAACAAAGTTATGCTTGCCAAACTACCATGTCTCATGTACAGTTTTTGACTGGTATCCTGCTCATTTCTGCTTAGGAGACAATATTGTTAAGCAATAATTTCTGCTGAAGCAGCTCTATGAAATTGGGCCCAGGCAATTTCTTTACACATACTTTGATGTTCTTATCTACTGGAAACCACCAGGTGGATCAGGTTAGGCACTTCCATTGACTTCCCAGAAGTAAAAGACTAGCGTGTGTTCTTGAGCAGAAGGCATGCCACAAGAACATTGCCAAGAGCTATGAGACCTTATCAGTTGGCTAAACCACAGACTGCTCTGTGGGAAGTCTGTCAAAATACTTGCAGATAAAATGAGCTTTGTGTCGGGCAAACATCTAATTCTGATAAAAAAAAATCCATCCGCAACTCGAGCCCGGTTCATACTTCACACTCGAAAGCGAATGCGAAAAAAACTATGTGTATAGCAAATAATCAGGTATGCGCTGTTTTCAAATTGGGATGCAAACTTTTCCGCAACTTATCCAGGAGTAGTTTTGTGACGATGTCAAAGTGAGGGAACCTTGTTTAGCTCGTAACTGTTCAATTAAAAGAGTTTTGAATCTTCAAACCTCTCATAACAGATGGCAGGTACTGGCGATGTGCGTTCAACAAGGAGGTGAAACGACCAACGTGCAGATTCGCCGTGGAGAATGAGGAAGTCTGCATTACAATAGAGAAAGCTGTGCATGGAGAGACATGGCCGTATCTCAAGGTAGTGAGACCATTCTAAATCATCCACTGTGGTCCAACCATCCCACTGTCTTGACCATTTCAATATCATCCACTTTGGTCCAACCCTCCTACTGTCTGACCATTTCAATATCATCCACTGTGGTCCAACCCTCCTACTGTCTGACCATTCAATATTATCCGATGTGGTCCAACCCTCCTACTGTCTGACCATTCAATATCATCCGATGTGGTCCAGCCCTCCTACTGTCTGACCATTCAATATCATCCACTGTGGTCCAACCCTCCTACTGTCTGACCATTCAATATCATCCACTGTGGTCCAACCCCCTACTGTCTGACCATTCAATATCAGCCGATGTGGTCCAACCCTCCTACTGTCTGACCATTCAATATAATCCACTGTGGTCCAACCCTCCTACTGTCTGACCATTCAATATCATCCACTGTGGTCCAACCCTCCTACTGTCTGACCATTCAATATCAGCCGATGTGGTCCAACCCTCCTACTGTCTGACCATTCAATATCAGCCGATGTGGTCCAACCCTCCTACTGTCTGACCATTCAATATCATCCACTGTGGTCCAACCCTCCTACTGTCTGACCATTCAATATCATCCACTGTGGTCCACACCCTCCTACTGTCTGACCATTCAATATCAGCCGATGTGGTCCAACCCTCCTACTGTCTGACCATTCAATATAATCCACTGTTGTCCAACCCTCCTACTGTCTGACCATTCAATATCATCCGATGTGGTCCAACCCTCCTACTGTCTGACCATTCAATATAATCCACTGTTGTCCAACCCTCCTACTGTCTGACCATTCAATATCATCCACTGTGGTCCAACCCTCCTACTGTCTGACCATTCAATATCAGCCGATGTGGTCCAACCCTCCTACTGTCTGACCATTCAATATAATCCACTGTTGTCCAACCCTCCTACTGTCTGACCATTCAATATAATCCTCTGTGGTACATAGACAACTCTTCCAACCCTCCTACTGTCTGACCATTCCATATCATCCACTGTGGTACATAAACAACTCTTCCAACCTTCCTACTGTCCGTCCACTTCATATCATCCATTGTGGCTTTGATCGATAGACAAAGTAATCCAGCCTGTTATGTTTTATTTCTGGTGGTTGGTGTGTTGTGCATATACAAGTAAACACACACACGTTCCACCATACACATTTTATGGAGTTCAAGGGTTCCTAATGGTTTGTCCGCTTTCAGGCAAATGATGTAGAAAATACTGTAGGAGTGGTAACATTTCAAAAGAAAGGTTTAAGCAGAGATTTTAAGTCAGACAAATAATAGCATTGTCAAGACACCCAAACGGCTTGAAGAATGCAAAGCCGTATCTGAATTAGTGGCTACGGTTACGGCTACGACTGTTGCTAAGGACGTTCTATACTTCAAGACGCGGAAATCTAGCCGTGGCTGTAGCTGTAGCCAATTGGGACACGGCCTAAGTTCCCTGCATGTCAGGAAATGGAAAAGAGAATCCGTCTTTGTAGCCTAGGACATGAAAAGTAGCCTTACATTTTGTAACTGAATTACAGCTGAGCATCATTAAATTTTTTTTGTAGGCTTCCTTGGACCCTTCAAGAAATGAGTTTGCATCAGCTGCCGACACCAGCACATCTATCAAAACTCCCCAAACTGTCCCATGTCCCCCACCTCCCCCTCCCCCTCCCCCAGCCCCAGCCCTTCAGCCATCTAGCCATGCTCCGATACCCCCTGCTCTGTCAGATGTTGACATCCAGTGCCCACCTAAAGGTACGAACATCACTAAATTGTGTGGAATTTTTGTTGTTGAAAATCCATTAAACTATTTTGTGTGCGCCATACCTTCACTTTATGCACTTGTTATAGAACTAATGTGGTCTCTTGAATAAATGCTCAAATGATCTGCCTAATTTGTGCTTCTTCATTGCGTTTGTCTATCATATTTGATTTATTAATCCTTTACGTCATCGCTGAGAACAAAAAATGCGTGGGCTTATCGAATGGCCCTTGTGGGGTCTTGTTACACAATGGAACAATGGAAACCTAAAAAGTTTTTCTTTGTTCATCTTGAACCCCACAGAGTAATTCTTTAGAAATGGGAATAATAGAACAACAATAGCAGGACCCCCACAAACCTGATGCGTAAGGTCGGATGTGTGTGTGTGTGTATGCGCAAAGCACAGCAGTCAGCTGATGAAAAGTGTTTCTTCGCCCTCGGGGGCGCTGTTTGCGCTGGCATGATGTCATAAGCACAGGGGGTCTATAAGCTTAATTTTGTTTTAGTATTCTTTGTATTCACAATCAGTTTTGATTTATGTACAAGACTATTCAAATTTGCTTGTCTTCTGTTCAAGCCGTTAGACTGTGTGTTCTATCGGGTGTTTTTCCTTTTACCCCTCTTGCCAAGCCTCCAGATTTGATTTGTGTTCAAGACTAATTTTGCTTGTCTTCTGTTCAAGCCGCTATACTGTGTGTACCTATCGGGTGTTTTTCCTTTTACCCCTGTTGCTAAGCCTCAATGAGTTCATTTTCAGGGTTTTCTTTGAAGCATCCTTGCAGAAAAGGAAGCGTCTTGGCTTGGCAGAATCTCAACTGCGGAGGAGAGGAGGGAGTGGGGGAGGAAGAGGGATTTGTCATCGTGTTTTTTATTGGTGCTTTTCATTTGATATTGTAAACATCAACATTTCAGTGCCTACAGTGCCTAAGTTTTTTAAATTGTTTTCTCTTGTGTTTACGCTATTGTGTATATTGCTTGGTCTAGTAATTCTTATACCCATATACCCTGTGTATTCCTAGCTATATCTTTGACTTTCTCACTTATTTATTCTCTGTAAAATCTGTAACCATTGTGCTTTCTTCTGCCGCTGGTCCATCCGGCATCTTGTTTTACAAAATAATTTTTGGTTGAAAGGTTTGTCCCTAAACATAACATTTTGTGTTTTGTTTGTTTTTTTGTTTCTTAGCATACATCATTAACCATGCCAAGAATGACTGGTTTGAAAAAGTAAGAACAATAGTTTTTCTCTTTTGAACAAGACTATTTATTTAATTTCGTGTTGGCTTTTTACCCATTTAATAAGACTCGACCATACTCTTTTGAATGATTTATTTTGTGTTTATTTGACGAAGGATTCATCATGTTTAGATCTTCATATTTACATCAAACAAATCGACAAGGAGTCCGTGGATGTCAATTTCAGAGATCAGGAAATGACGGTCAGATTTAGGACGAGGTAATCAGTCGATCATTTTTGTCAGTCTCTTGCAAGAAGAAATGATGATAATTGTGATAACTATACAGAAACATCCAGGCTCTAAAGGGTTGAATTAGAGATAATAAAATGGTTTAAACTCACTAATATGCAGCCTTTTTATGAAATAAAATTTTATATTGGCTTAAAGGGACATTACAGAATTGGTAAGAAAAAAACTTGTAAAATATACTTTTTGATCACAGATTTACATAAAACTTACACGGTCTAATGATGATGATAGTAGAAAACATCCCTTGAAATATTTCTGTCTGAAACGCCATATTTGATGAGAAATGAATGAACTAATTTTCCGATTGGAGTTTATCGCTCAGTGAGCGTTTTATTCATTTGTTGAATCTGTATGATTCCATGCAAATGTGTAATCGGTTTTTCACTATTTTCTCGTGACCCAGATGGCCGATCGATCTCAAACTTCTACAGGTTTGTCAGTTTATGTATATGGTGGATTACATAAAGTGCTTACACTGCCAGCAACTGTTTTGTTAGCAAAAACCAATTCTGTAATGTCTTTTAAATGATGTGTGTTGAGCACTGTATACTCAGTACTTTCCTGAGTTCTTTGAACAATAATTCACAGGCATATCACTCGGGTGGGATTCGAACCCACGTCCTTTGCCATTCTAGAGCAGATATCTCACCACTAGAACACAGAGATTGCCCGCTAACTAGAGGCAGTTGGAATCCTTTTTTTTTAGCAGTGGGTACCGCAATAATTTAGTAGATGTTATAAAGTAATTGTGTTTTGTCATTGCAATGCACCTATCCTGTCAAGTAGACTGTTTCAATTTTTTTTTCCCCTGATGTAGTGACGACAAGTTTCTGAAACTTCACACCAATGTCACCGAAGAGACGCTGTTCAGTTGGACTATCCACTTGAAGTAAGTCGGTCATAGACCAACCTCGTCCCCATGGTTTACTTTATTTCCGACCATGTTCACAATAGTTAACCCGGGAGGGAAACTCCTTACTTGGACCCTGATTGGACAACGACTTTACAATATTAGCATATGTTCCATATTCATAGTGTCTAGAAGAATTACACCGTACAGTTATTAAATCTTGTACCTGACCACGAGACTATGACAAAGATGTGAATTTCGAAAAGCAGCCAGACTATTCTAATTTGCATACATATCCAACAAATTTTGATATGCAAATTATCCAATACCAGGGTGAGAGAGCGGTCAACCTCGTACTGCTCGACACACCCTGGGGACGAGGTTGGTCATAGACATACTCTTGAAGCCACTCCCCTTGACCCTTTCCATGCCAAATACAACAAAATGCGCCATATGGTATAAGTTGTTGTATTTTGTTGCGTATATCAGTTGAGTCAAATCTCATACTCTATTGTACTGTGCTGCATCTAGCAGGGTTATATACAGCCTTGGTAGTCCCCAGTAAACTTCACACGCATGTCAGTGCATTGAACACTGGCCAGTGCTAGTGCTTTCATGAGCCAGTTCACTTCACATTGCCACCAAATCCTCTGTTGCATTTTGCTGCATTTAGCAGGGTTTTCTTTTTAAGAATCGCATTTTGATGCATGTAGAAGGGTGCCTAGAAAACACCTCATGGTAGTTAGGCTTAAGTCATTGACTAATCACAGCTTGACACAAGTCGGACATGTTATAAAGTCCGATTACACACTATAAAAAAACTCCTGCCAATTGGATTGCGCTGTGAGTGCTTTAACCCTTTTGTTACCGAATTTGTTGGACATAAACAACCGCTTGTGACCACATTGTTTGAGCACTCGAGCGTGGAGGACACATTCCTACACAACAGAAAGTTTTTGTTCAAAGGCCATTTTGACAAACTCTAATATCTCCATGAAGATATTGTTGTTTACAGCAAAATAAGTAATACAAAAGTTCTTACTTATTGAGTTCCTTTCACAAAATCACAAAATCATTGAGATCGACCGATAAATGTCAAAGTTTGATCGGTAATCTCAAACACTTTTTTTGCACAACCATATGGCGGTCCATCGGTGTTTTTCATTTTGGATCTTTCAACTCCAATTTGATGAGGTTGCATAATAGCAACCTTACTTTATTTTACCTTCATTGGAAAGATCCAATCTTACTCTTTCCAATGATTGTAAGCTTGGGTATGGAGGGTGAAAATGGACAAAACTACAGCTCATTATGGATGGCCTTTGTGCTCAGGCTTGAGTGCTTTTTTGTGTGTGAGCTTGGTCGACTGAAAAAGGGGGTATAAGTGCAGTCGACTAATATACAAATATTGACTGCTTCCAGTTCTCTTAACCGCTCGGCCATGACACTGTTCTGTGTACAGTTGTGCCACCTTACACAACCTGTGCAGTGGATAGGTTTCAAATGGTTGGTCAATTGACTGGAAAATGTAACAAATCCTACGTTTAACGTAATATTAAAAAATTGTTTTTGCAAGATGATGATCCACGCTCATTTTTGTTGTCTGATTTTGACAAGAACACCTCATATTTCACAATTAGTTTTTTGTGAATTTTGTGCACAGTTTAAAGGATTCATAATGTACTTTCTGTTGAAATAAACAGGATGTTTTACAGATATATATATATATAATTTTTCTCTGGTGTTTTGGCAATTTCCACAGGAACTCCATCTTGCCGGAGCAGTGCGTTTACAAGATTAATCCGTACAAACTGGACTTTCACTTGCAGAAGAAAGTCAATGAGCGCTGGGGTTCCTTGGAGAGGGTCATGACAAAAGGTTTGTGTTGCAAAGAAATGGCAATCTTCGTCAAGTTCCCCGTATACCCATGGAACAATGTAGTTGTAAATCCATTTCATAAAGTGGGAACATACTTATGCATGCCTTAAATCTGTTATTCTTCAAGTAATAATTAATAATACGCAATTCTTAGAAAGCGCTTTATCATACCAGACAGTTGCCTCAGAGAGCTCAATTTTTCATGACAGGTATAAACAGGTATGTACAGCTATGTTTGAATTATGAGACTTATTTCTATAGCACCTTGTAAGGGTTTATAAAGTGGCTTGGTGCAATCGGCAGCCAACCATGCCAGAATAGGCCCTCTTCTTTACAATCAGTTTTGTGGACTTTTTTAACAAGCATTACACAAACACCGGACCTAAGGCTTATTAACACCCTATCTGAACGACGAAGGAATCATGGTGAGATGTCTCGCTTAAGGACGAGGAATCAAACCCACACACTGACAACACCATTTGACGGCTCTGCTTACCATAAGCAAAGAATTGGCGCTTACGGGAGCAGGTAATTCTGGGCTTACTTCCAGCGTATTTAGGAATTTTTGCTTGTGCACATGCGAACTCCAGGTTCCTAGGCATTCTTCGCTTACACAGCTAGCGCAGAAATTTGGCACTTGCCCTGTAAGTGAAGAATGGTGATAGCAAGCGCAGAATTTGGCGGTAAGCAGAGCCATAAAATTGGGCCCAGATCTTAAGTCCGGTACAATAAGAAAATTTTGTATTTTTTCCCTTGTTATCAGCAATTCCAGCAGCCCAGGCAAGTGTTTCCAGTAAATGGATGCCGTTGTCCTCGGCTAACTCTTCCAACTCTGACAAAGAAGACCCAGGGGAGATGGCCAAAGACATGGGCTCAGAGAAAGACGTGTTGAGAGGGGCTGTAGGTGGAGCTAAATCAGTGGAAACAGGGGCTGATAATCGGCAGCAGGTAAACGGAGGGCCTGTAGACTCTTTTTGGGAACACTAAGTTCACTTAGTGTCGGGAACCCGAATGTTTCATTGGGAAAAGTGATATTTCTTACTGGAAAGCCTTGTGGTTCCAGCTTAAATTCAACCGCAAATATTTGCAGTTGAAAACCATCAACATTTTCAGGCGGTCTGATAATTTATTTTAAAATTTACTCTCAATTCGTTATTATTTTGTTATTACCCCAGAGGAAGAACTGAAATAAACCTTGTCTTTGATGCTATTTTATCATTCTGACAGAAGCCCACATGTACCGTGCCCCCTCAGTCACACCTACCGGGTACCAGTCAAACGGTAACCAAACCTGAGCTGTATAACCCAGGTTTTACCGGACTGGACAACCTGGGGAATACGTGCTTCATGAATAGCGTACTTCAGGTCCTGGCCAACACCAGAGAACTGAGGGACTATATGCTGGGTAAGTAACAGCGCATGCATCCACCATTTTGATTACCCTTGGTTTTTTCTGCTGTAAGGAAATGACTGGAATGACCAGGTAAAGCACACCTGCCTGGGAGCTTTTTCATAGCAAGCAAAAGCATTACAAAACAAATCTTATTTTTCCAAGTTTATCGTCCGTTATGATAGTAAGTGGTGGGTGGCCGTGTCAGTCAGGTAATTACAGAAAGGAAAATAAATTATTGCACTTTAATGACTAACTGAACTCAGTACTATTTATTACTTCACCTTGGTTGAAGTTGATGTTCTTCATTGCATCTCTTGAAGTGGTTGTTACTACGAAAGCATGCATATATTTTTTACTAGTAAGTGCTACAATTTTTTAAATTTTCGTCTATTATGAAATGTTCACAGATTCCAATATGAAAGGCGAGATCAACTACAGTAACCCGCTGGGTACCGGTGGCACTCTGATCTTGACCTTTGCTGTGCTCATGAGGTCACTTTGGTCAGGTAAATTCAGATCCTGTGCTCCATCCAAACTCAAGGTGCGTATAAATACCATTATGTGTGTTGTATTCAGAATACATGAGAATAATAATAGTAAGAATGATGGACATTTCGGGTGCGCCAGGTCTGTCATGAATGACACTCCTGAATGACACTCCTGACGTCTGCCCTGAATGACACTCCTGACATCTGTCCTGAATGACACTCCTGACGTCTGTCCTGAAAGACAATCCTGACATCTGTCCTGAATGACACTCCTGACGTCTGTCATGAATGACACTCCTGACGTCTGTCATGAATGACACTCCTTACGTTTGTCCTGAATGACACTCCTGACGTCTGTCCTGAATGACACTCCTGACCTTAGTTAGTTAAGTTAGTGCTCTAGCCATTATAAGCAGACCTCTGTGAACTAGGGGTGGGTGGGATCTCCCCCACCCCCTGCTTAGAACCCTTTCTGTCCTCAAATGAGACAAAACAATGCACAAATGACTGGTTTGATTCGTTAAATAATAAGAACTATGTATTTGGTTCCGCTTGCCCCCCAAAATGAAACAGTCTGGTTGCGCCACTGGAATTTTGATCAAAAAAGAAAAGAAAAAAATTGAATAGTATCTTGAAGAAGATAGAGGGGAAAAGTGGGTGGGGAAACAGAGAGGTACTCCAGTTAATTTAAAAGGGACTAATAGGAATTACTTGCAATAATAGGGAAATTCAAAAAAACTGAGAGAAAATGGGGAACGAGTAGAAAAGAAAAAAAAGCATAATCAGAGACGAAAACAAATAGGTCAGTACTTTTGTGTTATTTGTTTATTATGAAGTAACCTTTAAATTAAGCTACAATGTTTATTTGTTCTTTTCCAGAACACTGTTGCAAGCAAAGCTAGCCAGTTTATGGGCTTTGCACAGCACGATGCTCAGGAATTCATGGCATTCTTGCTTGATGGTCTACACGAGGTAAAGCCATGCTAGTTTCTTTCCATTCAAACCATTGTAAACCAAACCGAGGCTGGAAGGTCAACGTAGTCTGGTTCTCTTCTTGCGCTGAGCATTAGTTGTTGGAGGTTGAGACCCTTTTTTTAGAAGACGAGGCTTCGGCTTGGGTTACGGATTGGGTTCTGGCTTGGGTTCCGGTTTGGGTTCCGGCTTGGGTTCCGGTTTGGGTTCCGGCTTGGGTTCCGGCTTGGGTTCCGGCTTGGGTTTCGGTTTGGGTTCCGGCTTGGGTTCCGGTTTGGGTTCCGGCTTGGGTTCCGGTTTGGGTTCCGGCTTGGGTTCCGGCTTGGGTTCTGGCTTAATAGGCTCTGTTCATTATTTTGAAATCATGCAAGGGCTTGAAACACAAGCTGAAGCCAAAGTTTCAAAAAGTGCAAACATTATATTATTTCTGTTTCCTTCTTTATGCCCGTACTACACCACAAGTTTTGGTGTGATTACGTCTCTGCATGCACCTCAGTGGCACTCCTGTAACAGCGGCACTGTTGTGTGCAGTGTAGACCTTTCTATTCTTGAAATGACTCTTAACAAAACAACTCAAAAGTTTCGTCAATACTTGCCAGAACCTCAAAACTCAATAACTCATAGGCGGAAAATCCAAAACCTGAGTTTCATTGTAAAACTGAAAGAATGAAAAACAGTTCGTCACCATACCTTGTTCGTTATTTTAACAATAGTTGATTTTTGCTTCTGTTAAATCTGTTTTGTTCTTTTATTTCCTGTTTAGTTTTTTTTCAATCTTTGTACAGTACATTGCATAACTTTTGTGCTTACCAAAACAAATTTCCTTGTGGAATTTTAGTACTTCTGGTTGTGCATATTTTTGTTTTCAACTCTTTGATGTTATTCCATTGTGCTTTTCTTCAATTTTTCATATTTTATTGATGCCGGGAGTTTGTACATTTTTTAATAAACCGTTTATGAATGAATGAATGAATGAATGAATGAATGAATGAACAATTCAACTCATTGGTGATAGTTTTCTCTTCCTTGTTTTTTGTTGACCAGGATTTGAACAGAGTGAAGAACAAACCTTACATTGAGGCTGAGGACTCCGACGACAAGCCAGATGAGGTAACAATGAATGCTTCACTAAAGATGAACTTTCAATCTTTAAAGCGGGTTCATACTTCTTGCCAAGGCCCATGGGAAGAGAGTTGTTGCGATGCAAGCAATTAACACATCCTGTTTTCCCGTTGTGATGCAAGGAAACTCACTTGCTTTTGCAATTTGTGTTGTGTGTGAACCAGGCTTTATGAGGAAATGTTTAACCTTTAACCTCAACCATAGCCTAAGCGTTAGCCCCTTTTTTTTAAACCACGGCTTGGGATTTGGCTATGGCTTTAGGGTCTGACCGCATGGTTGAAGCTCCCAGCCCAAAGTGCACAATTTGAAAAAAATCAACAGAGCCTCAAGTTGGAGCCATGGTTTCTAAAAGGGCCAACGTTTTACAGAAAGCCTAAGCCTGGAAATGGAAAGTAGTCGGACTCCTTTGTGAAATAAAGAGAACTTGTGTTCAGTGATGCAGTTACGAACAAGGAGCCAGACTAAGACGGTTTGCTGCATCACTGAGGACTGTTATGATAGTTGGCTGTTACACTTCAAAAAATAGTGTTCATGTAACTTCAAAAAATAGCATTCACATGAAATTTGTGTTTGCAACAAATGTCGTAGCTCTCTCGAACTGTCCCATAGTGCAAAGTGCAAAGACTTTATGTTTTTTTGAATGAAGCCTGTCTTGTTTGAGCTATACAACATTACGACAATTAAGTTTTTGTTGTACATGTTAAATATTTTCAATGTTTGAGTCATTTATTTTTCATTGACCCTTGTCATCCTGTAGGAAATTGCCGAGGTAGCCTGGCAGGCACACAAGAAACGCAACAATTCTTTTATCGTAGATCTCTTCCAAGGACAGTATAAATCCAAATTAGTCTGTCCAGAATGTGGAAAGGTAGGCTGTTACCTCAGTAGCTCATGATATTTGTAATATATTGCTCAAAGGGAGGGGTATACCTTTGGTAATTACTCCAAAAATTAATGACCATAAAAACGGACTTGCTTTCTTGTTGATAATGTATAACATTTTGAGAAACGATTCCCTTCTAAGGAATTTGATTTTAATGAAAAGGATTCTAAACAACTTCAATCTGAGAAACCTTTCATGCATGAAACAATTTTCAGATTGTGTATTCCAATTATGGATTATTCTTCCTGCCCGGACATAACCGCTCCAGATTTTCGGCGATATCTCAAAATGCTACATCTTTTGAAATGAAATGTTCACAGTTTAGTTTGATTGTATATACCTACATTTATCCGCTTGGTATAACATTTTTGTAAACAATTTTGAAAACAACATTAAAGGGAAGGTATACCATTGGTTATCACTCAAACAATTTATGGCAATAAAACCTTACTTGGTTAGAAGTACAGCAACTTTCGGTAGTAAAAAGCATTCTGAGAAATATTACAATGCAAAATAATGTGGACATGGAAAAAGATGTAAGTTTTTATCCCCCAAAGTTTGAATCTGAGAAACGTGTCAGAAACGTTTCTCAGATTGTGTCTTCCTATTAGGGATTATTCTTCATGCATGAACATAACCACTCCAGATTTTTGGCGATATTTCAAAAACGCTACCATCTTTTGAAATGAAATTTTCACAGGTTAGTTTTATTGTATATATCTACATTTACATAGGATTAAAACAATCAAACGTTTCCAAAAACCAAAGGTATACTTTGCCTTTAACAACCTCTAAAAAAGGGGCTCACCTTAACAGTATGTGACTTTCCAGCTGATTTCCTTATTTTTCTTCCCTTTTAGTGTATTAGGAATTGAAAAAAGCTGTTGAAACCTTTTTGCGAGGCAGTTTCATTTTTTCCCCTTCTCTCTCTTCTTTTTACAGTAGTATAGTTGCATGTCTGCCAGTAAGATAATTTTGATGACCTGCTGTCATGTAGTTTCAATATATTTAATGATATATTTTTGTTTAGGTTTCCATAACCTTTGACCCCTTCATGCACCTGTCGGTTCCCTTACCCAAGAAGAAGAGAGTGCTACCAGTTTACTTCTTCTCCAAAGACTACTACAGGAAACCAGTGAAGGTAAACTAGACGAAAAAAATGAAATGATTTCAGCCTGGTGGTCTAAATCCAAATGGGGACCTACATGTAAGGGTTGAAAGTGTGACTTTTTTGTTGAATTATTTCGCCCATTGATTGTCCTAATGCTGTATCCTTGTACTTTATAATGTCCTTCTTTTTGTCAAATTATAAACTTTCTTTCCATGAACGCGTTTTGGGAATCGTACCATTTCAGCAAAAGAAACGGGGGAAAAAATGGAACAGCATTAAGTGTAAATCCGACAGCAGTAGGTTGGGCTGTTAAATTCACAGACTTTCATGTCATGTTGCATTTCAGTGGTAGCTTATTCAGCGATGGGACATTTCAGACTGTTATCTGAATTTAGACTTCTTTATGTTTGTCTGGTGAAAAAAGGTAGCAGTTAGTTTCTTCAAGATATAAAGAAGGCATTGTGTACATTTAAAGGTATTACCAAAAGGTGGAAATGCCATTATTTCAACACACCTCCTTACAATTAGATCAGAGTTTCAGACTTGATTTTGCCAGCATTGACTTTCACCCCTGTTTATTGCATGTCGTTTCAGTATGTGGTAGCATTGTCGATGGATGCCACTGTAGACGAGCTGAAGTCCATCATGGCTGAAAAGACTGGTGTCCAGGCTGTCAATGTAAGTACATGTAGTAACTTCTACATTCCTGATGCTTCACATCTTTTTTCCCCTCGTTTTTGGGGGGACAACACTTTTTTGGGAGATGAGAAACTTCAGACTTGAATTCAGACATCTGTATGTCTGCCTGGTGAACAAAAAAACCTGTTGTTTGCCTTCAGAAATAAAGAAATCATGCTCTTTGATCTACTTCTCAAGTGCTGTGGATACTGTTCCAAGAAGCTCCTTCTAATGTATCACTCCAAGGATGACCAAAAGGTGGAAATGCCATCATTTCAACATATCTCCTCAAATGTTGGTCTTAGTTTCAGACCTTCTTGTTGTCAGCAATGGCTGTCATCCCTGCTTTGTTGTTACACAGGTTGGTTGCCAACCATTGAGAAAGAAGTGAGGCTAACAATTTGTCGTGCGTTTTTGGTTTTTCCCACACAACCATGGGTGACACGTACTGTATACTTCATAAAGCGACTGAAAAAAAATCCCCCAAAACAGAGACTACTTGGGTAGCATTTCAACCCATGATCCTTTGCATGGCGTGCCGTGGCCGAGTGGTCAAGGGCACCGGACTCGAGCTATGGTGTTTCTGATCAGCAGAGGGTGGGGTCGAGTCTCGGTCTTGACACTTGTTTCTTTATAAAGCAAGACACTTAACCATTATTGCTTCATCCTTTGTCCTGTGTGTTGTGTAGTGCATGTAAAAGAACCTAGTTACACTTATCGCCAAGAGAAGGGTTTGCCCTGATGTTTCTGGCAGTGGCTTTTGAAAGCGCCGCAGCATCTTGTAATAACCCTTATAAGGTGCAACATAAATGGGTCCTATATTTAAAAAAACGTCAAAAACCTGTCTTAAATTTTTTTTTTAAAGCATTACGAAATGCCCGAAGATAAAGCACGATATGAAAACTAGTTATTATTATTATTATTTTAGGACAGAAGTCATAATCACCAGACTGCTGAGAGTGCCTGTTGACCAGCGGGCTTGTTCAGGGGGTACAGCGGGTTTGAATCCCATCCGAGTTGTCAGGACCTCTTTTTTTTCTGACAAGGAAATTTAAAGATGATAAATTTTGTTGTCCGTCTCTCTGGTTGCAGTTACGGGTGTTTGAAATGTATCGCAGCAGGGTGCAGAAGATCTTCAACAAAGCCAGCAGTCTCAGCACTGTCTCCAATAATGACATCATCTTTGTGTGAGTCCAACATTCTAATTGTAGCACCTGTAAGATTACCAAGATGGCAAACTATGTGGGGTACATTAATATGTAGAGTTGTGCCCGGAATGTGGTACGGAAAACTATTCTACACTTTCCCTGCAGTAAACTAGGAATAAACGAAATACTATTTTGCTTGTCATTTTATAAATACCCTGTGTTATAATCCACAGTTAGTTTCAACAAATTACTGTATTGTATTTTCGTTCATCATCAGTGACCTGTTTTTTCATTTTGTTTTCAAGAATGCCTTTCTGTATGGAATACTGAATCTTGATAAAGACTTTTCGTATGCCACTGTCCTTTATTTTATGTGTTTTCTTCAAAGTTAACAAACATAAATTTTGAAAGCATTCTCCTTGATTGAAGACGGCATTGGGATTTGTACCTGTAGCCCTCCTTTGTCAAAATTTGAGCTAAGGTGATTTTTCTGTGGTTTCGTGCAGTTGTGAAGTCCTGTCTAGGGAGCTCTCGGGTGAAGAAGTACAAGAGGTCATGGTGATGCAGGTAAGAACATCTTGAAGAAACAGCCATCGAGAAATTGTCCGTTCAGTTTGAACAAGAATTGTAATGCATTGGGGTACTGGGAGTGCATCAGTAGATAGTTCCAGCTAACCGCCATCTTTCTACGCAACTTTCGTATTCGCATGAAGCGACGTTAAGCGTTCTAATTTTTCTACACAACCAAGTGGATCACCGACCAATCACCGACCACCAATCATGCAAGGATGTAGATAAACTTCCATATGCCGCACGCGGTATTTACGCCAGATGCATAAATTGTGCGTTCAGAAAATGATTGATCGTAACCATTGCCCGTAAAGATGGCCGGCTTCACACTGAGTGACATCAAGTGAGAACTGTCTATGCAGTTGTTTTGAATGCACAAACTGGTATGCCATTAGACTGTGAGAGAAGTGATAAGAACACACTTCAACGATCTGGAACCATTTTAAAGTAGAATAGTTATTGCGTGTCAAACAAGGTCAAACTTTGGTTTTGGGAAGTTGTGTAGTGGATGCATGGATGGCTAGTGCATGAAGGGCTCACTTCTCACTAATGTGATCATGGTTCGATTCCCGGCTAGGGCTATATGCAAGTATGGGCCCTCTGGCTTTCCTCCCTGCGGAAAAATCTAACACTTTCAATCTCTGGCTGTGCTCCGTGGTCATATATAGGTTGAAGCGGAAGACTGCCAAAGGTACCCTTACATCCCTCCTCGATCACGTTGTAGCCGTGTCCTTCACAATTCCGCTTCTTAAAGTATCAAGATTTTCTTTCATCATTTGAAGAAAAAAATCAAGCAATCCCAATGAACTCAATATAACTTAGAGTACATGTATATTCTTACATATTTTGCTCTGCTGATCTCATTTGTCTTTGGTCTGTATTGTTCGTATGTCGACTGTTTTGTAGTTTAGTATGTATTTGTGGTAATGTTCCTTTTGCCCTACCTTGCCTATTTTAACTGATTATTCAACCTACATGTATGTATTTGAAGTTACATGGGTTTTTGGTTTGGGCTCAATTGAGCTCACGCTTATAAGCTTTGCTTCTTAGTGAGCTCCCCTGCAGTATCCCCAAAGTGTATTTATATCAACCTGGTTTATTTGTATTATTATTGAAACATGTACATATATATTATTGCCTGTATAAGATTTGATACTGTGGAAATAAAATAAACCTTGCAACCTTGAAACTATGTACTCCTTTTTCAAAAAAGTCAATCAGAATCATGTTCATATTCAATTCAATTGTTAACATCATACATTACAAACTTTTTCGTTGACAGCGGATGATGATGCCACCTCCTGTTTCCAGGTGCTCATACTGTAGGAAAGAAAGAGAGTCGGATCACTCCCTAAAACACTGCACCAAGTGTTACAGAGCAGGATACTGTGACCGGTTAGTAACACGGCCTCCACCACCCCCCCCCCCCCTCCCCCAACATGCTGCTTTCATTGGTGATAAGTACCCACTATCTGATAGTTACCGCATCTTGCAATCAGGGAGATTTTTTTTTGCCACAATTAGGGAGATATTTAGAATTACATTCGGGGAGATCAACATTCGACACAATACGGAACAAGTTTTCCCGTGGAAAGATTGGTTTATTTTCAGGGAACTTTCTGCAGAATCAGGGAGAGTTGGCAGCTCCGTTACCAATCTTATTTTCATTTCACAAATCAAGAATAAAGAAACTGGATGCAATATCCTGTTACTCACCAAAGGTGGTTGATATTTGTTACGGGACGTTTGCCCCTGCAGACTGGCGGAATTAAGTCTGGTACCTCAATGCGTAAGCTGGAAAGGCACTGTGCACGGAATATCCACAAGTCTAGTCACTCTCTCAATGAATCACTTCTACACGCAGTGTAGTATATAATAATAATAAATAATATTAATATTAATATTTGGTTTTTATATAGCGCTTTACACACCCGAAGGGTGTCGCAAAGCGCTTCACACTTATTACCCCTGGTCACTGGGCCATTAGTTTCATTCCTTAAACCATCTCGGCTCCCTGGGGAGTTATTGTTTTATATACCGCACTTTTTGGTCCTCGTCATTCGATTGCTGGAAGATGCGTCACGTGTCATACGTTATTTTGCCATGTACACTGTTCCGCCGTCCATAAGTTAACATAGGAGTCATATATTGACAAATAGTGGACACTTGGGACGGTTTGCAGCTGCGCTTCACACGTACTGATATATTTTATAATGAGTACCGTATGTATTGATTGCGTTACGCGTTATTAGCGTGCGCTGGCTTGTGCGCCAACACGCGTATGGCTATGAATACAGAACGCACTTTAGTGAAACAGTCCGAAGCAGCTCCAGCTATGTCTTTATCAGCGGTTGAATACCTTATTTGTTCAAAAACTTTGTATTATTTATTGTGAATTATATGGGATATCAAATGACAAGGATCTATGTGTGAGGTATATGAAACATTTTATTCATACAATGTAGCAGAATATGATGACTCATTGAAATCTGGACTGTTCCATTTAATACTCGGCTTCACCTTGTGAATAGAACAGTCCAGATATTCTGCTTAATAATGGTACTCACACGCATCTAATATTTGTATGATATTTCATACCATTATTATTATTTTTGTCGGACCACTTGAGTAGTAACTGTCAGAAGAAACATTGGCCAACCCACAACCTGACATGCAGACGGATCTGGAACCTCTGGGATGTCCGTTTGTTATCAGCCTTCCTGTATCTCACTGCACGTATGCCAGACTGAGCCAGGCCATGGAGGCATATGCAAGGTAATTTACCCTGGAGTAATGCGTGCAGGCTAGTTGATGCTGTGTAACACTTACAAATAAGACGAAGTTATTCAAAGACGGGCTCCAAATTTCAACTTCATTTTTGTGATGCACTCATTTCTCAATGGGTAGATTCATCGTGAAAGTCTCTAACCTCACGTTAAAACGGTGTAAATTGTCTTTTCATCTGAAACGCTTTCATAACGAAATTTGAAACGTGATGCATCGAACATCAAAAACAAATGGGTCTGTACAATCCAAAGAGGAACTTTTGTGCCAGTCAAAAGGTCCAATCCAATGCCGTTTTCAAAAACATGCAGTCCATATATTTGAAATGTGATGTCATCAAACGTTTTGGGATTTTGTCAAAACTTGTACTTGAAGGGTATCAAACACAGTGGCATTTTACACCGTGTTAAGGTGAGGTTAGAGACTTCTAATTGTTTCCCCCATTCTATAAGGACTCTACCTATTGGAAAACGAGTGGATCACAAAATTGAATTTGACCTTGGAGTCCCCCTTTAACTTACAAAAATGTATGAAATCATCTTTTATAGAATAAAGATCCACACAAAGACAAAATATCGTTTGGTCAACCCAAAAATCAGTTTGAAAACGGCATTTGCCTCTCCTTCTATATTTTATTCATTTAAAAATAATGAAAAAAACGCCACTTCCTCGTTCCCGTTACTGATGCCTTAATATTCAGAGCATCCATGGATGATTTTGTGAAAGAGGGAAGACATGTTATACGTTCATTTTGTGGACTCCCTCAAATAAGTGTTTTTGGTGCAACATTTAAACCATAAATTCTAAGTATTTCTGAAGTGAGTTGGGGTAACTTTTTCTCTCAATATTTCCCTGTTTTGTTGCAAGAACTTGTACATTTATACTTGTTAGTCTTTTCATGTAAGTCATTATTTATTATTTTTATTTGTGTTTATTTGTATAGGTTTATTATTTTAACAGATTTATTATTTTAATTTTGCATCGGGGATAACGAATTTTATTTTGGTTTTTTTTGTACTTACACCGATGTGTATTAAGCACTGTATACCCAGTACTTTCCTGAGTCCTGTGGTAGTTCCTGTGAAAGGTCCCGTGAAAGGTCCTGTGAAAGGTCCCATGAAAGGTCATGTGAAAGGTCCTGTGAAAGGTTCCGTGAAAGGTCCCGTGAAAGGTCCTGGGAAAGGTCCTGTGAAAAGTTCCTGTAAAAGGTCCTGTGAGGTTTATTATTGTAAAGGCACCTTATGGTTGGATTTGTGCAAAAAAAAGTGCTCAGTAATTTTAGTTATTACTGTTTATGTTTGTATAATTCCTACGGTAACAAACAAGATCAATGATAAACAATTAATTCCCACATACTCCGTAGGTACTCTACAAACATATTCCAACCACCTGTCACAGCTTCCTGCAAGCCACCGACCTCTGCTGCATCTCCCACGAGCAACCCCCCCTCTGATGCAAGTGAAATGGCTGAACCATCCACGCCGGGTAGAGGGCAAGGGGATGAAGCTGGTCCAGCCCACTCTCAGGATAGGGTGGAACTAGATGTGCAATCGATGGAGGGTGAGACTACCCCAGTGAGGTAGCGTCAGGAGAGGTTATAGCGGATGGCGAATCAGACAGCACCAAACAGAAAACAGCAGATGGTGTCGCTAAAGGTAAAGATTTAGTGTTCATTATTGCAAAACAAATGATAATGACCTCTCCATTTGGCTCTTGCACTGTCTTTCTCTTTAGCTTGACAGCCTTTTGGTATTGTGTCCCACACTAATAGCACATGGCAAAAATTTCACAAAGCTGTTGAGCACAAAACTTTGCTAAGCACACAGAAAAGTCATGCTATGTAGAAATGAGTTACCAGTCAATATACTGCGTAGTTTACATTGCTTGTGACTGGTTTCCTGCTTAACACACAATTCTGTGGGTAGGGTACCCTGTGAAATGCCTACCTCTATGGGTGCAGGAGGCCCTGTTTGGTCTCTTTCGGGTATGGTTTTCTGACCTACCTTGAAATGTTCTCTTTTTAAATTTCAGCAACTGTTCATGGCCAACCCCAGCTACCGGAGAGGACAATGCCGCCATTCTTCATCAAGCCAGTTCTCATGTCGGGACATGGCCCAATCGGCCGTAACGGAGAGCGACTTTCCGACAGAGGTGAGTACCGAAAGGCAGACTCGGGGGTTTTGTCACACGAGGCAAGTTGGAGGCAACCAACTGCCCCCGCATTTAAAAAGGGACACTGTGGTAGCACAAGAAGGTGATTTTTAAAATAAAATCACACACTAACGAATGCCAGCTTTGGAGCCCCAAGTAGCCAAAGTGTAGCAGATGTGCACATGTGTGTTGTAACGAGTCACCAACAGGATTGTTTATTTTTGTGTTTATTTTTGACTAAACAAATAATGGTTTGGATGAAACTTCTTGATGATTTTCTTGATTCTTCATTGGTCTCAGGCGACACACCAATTAACATCAAGCACTTCGACTTCCTGTCGATGGATTGGAGGAACGATCCCAAAATGCAAAATCACGTCCTGGTGGAGTCTAAGTCATTGGTAAGTGGCTGTCTCAATACTTCCTCAAATGTCCAACTTCACAGTCCAGGGCTGGGGCAACAAGCCCTCCTAGCTGAGATTTTTCGATGACCTTCTAAAATTTTGGACGGTGCCACAAACAGCCACCGTTTTTCTTCAGTTTATTCGATAAAGCTTTTCCTTTAGTCCATTTGTAAGGGCTGTGACCCTCCCCCAAAAATGACAAATTGAAAGGAAAATATTCAAACCAAAATTCAAACCAATACAAATTTATTGTATAAATGTTTTTCTTTTTACATGTACATTTGAAAGTCAAAGTAGTATTTGATGATTTTTCATCTAAATTTTTTGCATATTTTGTTTGTGGACACTTTGTGACCGCCCTCTATTGACATGATAATGAAAGGCTGTTTTCAATTTGCTCCAACCCATAGGAATACACAGAAGATGAGTCCGTATATGAACATTATGAAGAAGAGAAGAGCACCACCCTAGACCATTGTCTTAATCTCTTCACCGAGCCAGAGAGGCTGGCACCAGACGAAGCATGGTAAGGACTTTAATTGAATGTGAATCCATGGAGAATACGAGCGATTCAAAATTCAGTGCGCCCTCTACAGTCTACCCCGGAGAGATGTTTTTTCCAAAAAGGGTCGACTAAAACAAATCACACTAATAACTCGGTCGCATCTGGCTGACATGAGCGTGAAAACCATTCACCAAGAAGAATCTCTTTATATCATACTCTTTTATAACGAGAGTCGACTGTACATCAGTGTTGGGCAAAACCGAAGCAGTTTTTTAAAATTATCCCTGATGCAAAGGCTACAAATACTTACATTCTTTTCTTTTTCACCTGAAGGTACTGTCCACAGTGCAAGGAACACCGTGAGGCAACTAAGCAAATGTCTCTTTGGCGTCTGCCATCTTCTCTCATCATCCAACTCAAACGGTTCTCCTTCAAGAATATGATCTGGCGAGATAAGATTGATAAGATGGTGCGCTATCCAGTCAGGTAATCTTATCATTCTGTACGGTCCTCGGATGTCCTTGAAGGTCCTTGAAACTCTTATAAGGGTTTGCAAGGTGCTGGGGCGCACTCGGCAGCCACTGCCAGAAACACTGAGGCAAACCCCCTTCTTGTGGTGATAAGTGGAACTGTTTTTTTCCCCGTGCACAGTGGCGTCTCTGAGTGTTCTAATTCATTCTGATTATTCTGTCTTAAAGACAAAGGGTGTGATTAGTGTTTGATCAGTTTCAATCTGAGAGCTCACTGATTATAAAGGTCATGCGAGTGACCCCTGACCTGCCTGATTTGTTTTTTGTTTTTTTTCCTTTATTTGGCTTTACGTTTCCTTGTCATGGTTTACATGCATGCTCATTCATTCCAGTTCTGTCCCTTGTGGCAAGGCGGCTTCTTCTCTATTCATGCTTTCACTATTTAATTAATTATTTGTAAAATGATTTATTTATCTGTTTATTTCTTCACTTGTTTTGCTTAGTTCTTCTGAAATGTTCTTGTGCATTAGTTATTGTCATAATTGTATGTATAAGCTTCTGCCTTATTGTTGCTATGTTGATTGTTGTATTTTACAGTTGTAATGGTTAACCAAATAGGAATAGAATATTTTAAGCTGATTTCTGATTCTGTTCCCTTCGCAAAATTTGTAAGACTATTATTAAATAGTCTGGAAAGGGATGGTTTACCTTTGGTTGTTACTCAACAAGTTATTGGCAAAACAATTTACTTGGAAAGGAGCACTGCAACTGTTGATAATGTATAACACATTGAGAAACAATTCCCTTCTAAGGAATGTGGTTGAGGAGAGAGGGATTCAAAAACATTTCAATCTGAGAAACATTTCATGCATGAAACGTTTCTCGGATTGTGTACATTCAAATTACTGGTTATTCTTCCTGCGTGGACATAACTGTCCAGATATATGGCGATATCGCAAAAAACTTTACCACCTTTTGAAATTAAGTTTTCACAGGTTAGTTTTATTGTATATGTCCACAGTTACAGTGTATATAGGATTAAAACAATCGAACGGTTCCAAAAACCAAAGGGACACTTTGCCTTTGCATGATATAAACAACTGTTTTTTTGGTTTTTTAATTTTGATTGATTGTTTTTTTTTCCCTCAGGGGTCTGGATTTATCCCCCTACTGCCATGGAGTGAAGGGACCCGTACCTCCGATCTATGACCTCTACGGGGTCATCAATCATCATGGAGGTATTCTAGGGGGTCATTATACTGCCATTGGTCGCCTCCCTAGTGTAGAAAGCTGGAAGAAAAATGAACATGGTATGTCTGATCCCTCATTCATGCCTGGTAAACTAGCTGGTACTCGATATTCTTGGATTTATTTATTGAAAATTATGAAAATGCTCTCATTAGTAGTAAGCAGCAGCAGGTTTTTACGCAGATGAGTAAAATAAGATGTCAGCTTCAATACTGCCTGAACTTTGCGTACAAAAACAAGCCACCTTGTACATTCCGGGGCATATTCTGGCAGGCGAAATACTACACTGGTCGTATGGAAAATTTTACATTTTGTGTCCTAATTTCCTCATAACGCCAAGAGTTATAAAAATAACAGCTGAACAAGTTTTGAGATGTGCCCCCATTCGTCATATCAAAAGTTGATACAAATCAGACAGTGCAATCTCCACAAAATCGCAAGATGTTATCCTCCATTGGTCTTTGTACAAGATGTGCCTGTAGAAAGTCAAGGCTCTGTGGCTCTTTTGTAAACATGTGAAGTCGCAGGTCCATGGTCTATTGATCCCTTGGACGAGGCCTTGCGCACTTACACGCGCCTATCCTGTCCCCCATTAACCCATTATGGATGTCAGAATGCACACAAAGAAATTGACCCCTTAAATGGTGGAAATGGTTGAAGGGCATTTTGTGGAGGTGTGTTAGACGTATGGAAGAGGGCAATTCTATGCTGGATATTGTAACATCTACTATATCATGCTATACTCTACTATTGTATGTACTTATCTGTAACAGTTTTTTATAATATTTTTGGCAAAAATTACAGAGGAGTAATAGAACATGTCTGCTTTTACATTGTCTTTGTAATATTCTACCGTCAAAACACTTTTTTCATGTATGATGTTTGGCAAATATTAAAATCATAACTGTTCTTATTCCTGCTGCAATAAATAATACTACTGTGTTTTCTCCTGCTAATTTACCAAATTTTCCTGATGTCATTGTCAAAGTAAATTTCCCTGTGTGTTATACAGTGTTGTGCGTTCTAGGCAACATCGCAATTACACGCTTTACCTTCTGCTTGTGAATACTTCTGCTTGTTAACATCCAGTTCTTTTTTTATACTTTGATGTAGGATAATAACCATTTAAACTAAAAATTGGCAAACACTACGTTTGTTGTTAAAAGTTAGTTTATGAATTCTGATGATTGAAAATCATCCATCAACATCTATTTCTTTTTCAACAGTAGCATTCTTGTTTCTATCACTTGTATTTATAGGCTTAGAGTTTTTGCTTATAGTTTTTACTTGTTTCTTGTAACTTGTATTTTGGCTTACTGTTTTACTTAATGTTTTTGCTGTTGTTTTTATCTGTGAAGCACCTTGAGGTCCTCGCATAATGCACTCTATAATCATTGTATTATTATTATTAACAGAATGGCGCCTATTTGATGACAGCCATGTGTCCTTGATCTCTGAAAAGAATGTCTGCACGCAGTCGGCGTATTTACTGTTCTACAGGCTCCGTCAGCCGTACATCCCGTATGTACCCTGCCCTCTGGAAGCCGACCTACCCATGGAGTGCAGCGATGGGCCGGAGGTAGCCACACCAGACAACGTTGCCACGGGGACAGGGGGCGATCCAGACAAGGATGTAGAAGACAATGACGAGAAGGAGGAGGAGGGAGGAGGAGGAGGTAGGAGGTGGAGTGGGGAAGTCATCTGTGGATAATCGCGATGTACACGAAGCATACACGAAGGGCGCCACTGATGACATCCCGTATACTAACATGGAAGATATTGACTAAAATACCAGGGTAAGGAGCAGCGTTCTCCCTTAACAGTGGTCTGCTGGTCAAATGGCAGTCTAAACACCTAAGGACCAGTCAACATTCACTCCAAGTGGTCTGGCTGGCCAGTTTAGTGTAAAAAAGCATCCCTATTTCAAATGGACTATGGGCAAGTGCTGACGGACCGGTGAAACGAAAAGCTAACTGGTCCTGCTGGCTTGTCACTGAAAACTTAAGGGCAAACCCTGAGGAGGGTGTAATCACCACACCTAAATCATCACAAACAACAACAAAGCACATCTTCAACAAACAAGTGGTTTTTTTATTATTGTAGTACCACATACTTTCAAAGTGTATTTAGCTTGATAAGAAACTAGCTCGTTGGTGACAACCGTGTGTGAAGAATATCTGTTTTCAGAGAAGTGGTGGTTCTGAGAAGAACTGGAATTGAAAAAAAAAAGGTCTCGGACGTTTGGAGCACTGTTCCCTATATACATGAATATCATGACTAGAGAGCTGCCGTGCGTCTTGAAGCTGTGTGGCGGGCTGTATCTATGTTTGTGTAGAAACCTACGTAAAAGTCTTTAAAGAAAACAAATTTACAGCTATTTTAATATCAGTGCTTTATTCTTTATAGAATCAAAATGATGAGAGGTTGAAAGGCTACTTTGTGTAACTTGACTGTGCCCTCTGAACGAAATCCATCCAGTTTAGGCAAAATAATTTAACCACTGGTAAAATGTTCCCTGAAATTAAAGTTTAAACTCTGTCACATGAATGTGGCATGAACAAGTCTGAACTCAGGAAGCTTAAAAAAAAAAATTGTGTTTTGAAGCTAGAGAGCTCTAGCCAGTATACACACTGCTCTATGGTAATATGACTGTATCTACATCAAGGCAAGAATATATACTTTTTTTCAGCTCAGTTTTGGTTTCTCAGCTGTTCCAGTAACAAATGAATACACAGTTCATTGTCTTGCAGCTGTGCCCGGAAATTTCCTTTTATTTCTGACAAACTGCAGTTACATACCTGCATTTAATCACTAAAAAAACACACCAATCGGGCCCGAGCACAGAGCGAATTCTTTTATAAAGCCCTAGTTATTGTCCATTTTCATCGGTCATAGCCAAGCAAGGTCCGATCTTTCCAATAGTGGTAGATGAAACATAGAATGCTATTATGGAATCCAGTTCGAAAATTAAGTGGAGAATTTCGTAAAGCCAAAGCGCCTGAGTAGTGCCAAAATATGCTTGTGTACAGAAACAGTCTTTGCGTTTTCAGATCTTTAAAAGCACCGTACTCAAGCTCTGATGTTTCTGATCAGCAGAGTGTGGGTTTGAGTCCCGGTCTTGACACTTGTGTCCTTGAGCAAGATACTTTACCATCATTGATTTGTCCTTCGGATGGGACATTAGGCCTTAGATCCCGTGTACTAGGATTGGTAGTGCATGTAAAAGAACCCAGAACACTTGTTGTGGAAGAGTAGGGGTTAATCCCGGTATTTCTGGTCCACATAGCAAGCACCCTAGCACAGGTTTTCTCAGGCTTGCGAGCCACAGTGATTAAGCTCACTTAACCCTCTTGCTGTCTGACCATTCAATGCCATTCAAGTGGTTTTGAATGATAGATAAACTATGCCAGCCTGAAATATGATACCATGAGGGAATGCATGTACACAGTACACAGTTAGTTCTGTGCACAGTTGTGCCACCGTACACAACCTTGGCAGTCGAATGGTTTCAAATGGTTGGTCAACTCACTGGAAAATGTTGCCAAGAGTCACTGACAGTAGGAGGGTTAATGAGGCACCCTTGGTTTCATTACCAGAAACATACAATAAAAATATTCACACTTGTGAAAGTGTGAGCGAGAACCTAGCCATTTGTTGACCAATCTAAAGAATGTTTGTATTATAAAAGGGAACTTAAGAAGTACTTAAAAATGTTTTTGTTTAAGAGTTGTATCGCTCTAAAATGGAACAAAATTTTCAGGGTGGTTATAGAGTTCGTAAAATTAGCCTTTGAACACATGCTTAATGTTTTCAGGCGTGCAACGTCTCTGTGGATCAGCAGATTTCCTCGTTATGTGTGCAAAGAAAACTGAAAAACACTGAACAAATAATCATATCTAGGGCAGTTTCCCTTTTTTAATTCTTAAGTTGCATGTCTGTAGTGTGCTTTTGTAAGAGTCTGAACTGTACATTTGAGTGGTCAAACAATTTATATCGAAACAAATTGGTAATAAGCATGAGTCAATGGTGCTAGAATTAACCTTCAAAGCACTTAAAGGCTCTCATGGACATTGGATATTTTGTATAGTTCGTGAGAGAATTCACCTTTGAATGAGTAACATACTTAACTCTCTCAGTCTGCCACTTTAGAATAGATCGCACTTAATACTGACTGCAGTCAAACTGGCCACTATTGGCCAGCCTTTGGCCAAATTTACCACTGTCAAACTGGCCGCTGGTGGCTGACCTAACCAATATCAAATTGACCGCTTGATGCTGACCTAACCCCTGACAAATTGACCGCTGGTGGCTGACTTAACTACTGTCATTTTGACCACTGGCCTTTGGTCAATTTGACCACTGTCAAACTTGCCACTGGTGCCTGATCTAACCCCTGTCAATTTGACCCCTTGTTGCTGATCTAACCACTGTCAAACTGACATAACCGCTGTCATATTGCCCTCTGTTGGCCGACCTAACTGCTGTCAAATTGACCTCTGGTGGCCAACCTACTGTCAATTTGATCACTGGTGGCCGACCCAACCACTGTCAAATTGACCGCTGGTGGCCGACCTAAACACTGGTCAGACTGACCACTGTGGTCAAAACCGTAGAGCAAGGACCAAACCAACTACTCTAGATCATTTTATAGGATATCCTGATGAATGACCATGGGACATTTCCTGTAGCCTCTGTTGCCCAGCCAATGACAACTCTCTGAAGCTGTGTCTAAATTGTTTCTCTGACAACGAACGGTCTTTCCTCTGATGTTTGTGGTCTTATACTTATTGGTATTAAAGACCTTTGTGTACACATCTTCTAGTGAATGGTCTTCACACAGTAATAAAATATTGCGATTTATTTGCGGAACATTTTGAGTTCCTTTTTCGGCTTTTGAATGAAGTATTTTCAGTCCTATCGAGCCTCAGTTCAGTTGTGATGGGGGTACTTTGTGAGTTTAGCGCCCTCTGCGGTTCAAGGAAGGAGAGGAATTAGAGGCTTTATGTCAGGTAGTGATGCTTTAGAAATTTAATATTGTAATAATACAACTTATTTATGTTGCACTAAAGCATATTCAAAATAAACGTGCTCATTTTGTGTTCAACACGACGTCATTAAGGCAATTTCACATTTTTAAAAACTCAATTAATAATGACCTTAATAAGTTAGGATAACGGATCTACATAAACATGAAATATGAAAAGTGAAGTAATATAAAAACACATTACATAGTCGCATATATTTCGGTAATAATATACTAAATCGTGGATTTAATTCACAAAACTCCATGATGAAATCTCAAGATGAGTTGTCAGTGCTGCCATGTTGATTTGAATAATGACATCACATTTTGCTTGCATTCAGATGGTATCATTGGCTGGTGATGAATCTTAGCGCGAAAACAATCACTTGGTCAGGGGATATAGCCTACATGTATTTAAAAAAAAAAAAAAAAAAAAAAAAAAAAAAACTTCCCACCTTGGATGAGAACACCATTTAATAATAATTAAACGAGGGAAATGACAGCCATTGTGAAATCTGAATTTTGCCTGTTATTCTACCTGTACTTTTTTCAAAGGACAAATCTGTGGTGATCTTGCAGCCAAATATCTTTCTGAGGACACACTCTGATTGTGAGCCGAAATTGCCATGCTTGTACATGTATCGTCAAAGGCACAATCCCACCACCTACGTACTGTTACATGTAGAAGGCCAATTCAAAATATTCTAGTCTGACTTTCACACAGAACATGGTTTATGCACTGAGGGTGTATTGGAGGGCCAGTCATAAAAAAGTTAACACAACATCTTTGAAGCAGAATACAAGCACTTATCTTCCTCTAGATTTATGTTAATATTATCTTCCTCAAATTCGGTGGTCATGTTTGAGTGAAAAAGTAGATTGCAACACGCCAGCTTCTTCGCACATAGGCAGGCATATTGTTTGCGTCCTGTTCTTACGGTCATATCGAGCTGTCAATGTTTTGATGGCTATACAATCAAAATGTAATGACACTACTGGGAACAGGTACGAAGTTCTGTTTACCGTTGAATAGTTTTAAATTGTAGATAAACTCACTGGATAAGTTAATGTTGAAAAAAATGTTGTTGTTGTTGTTGTTGTCGTTGTTGTCGTTGTTTTTGTTGTTGTTGTTGTTGTTGTTATTTTAAAAGAATGTCTGCTATATCGTAATCAAACCGCCTTCACCTCCAAATGATAGGCGTACTCATTTCCAAGCATGTTACAGTATTTGATCAGTCGCAAAACCCGATTGCGTAGTTTTTTTCTAAAACTGACATTTTCTTTAAACATCTTCTCTACCCATGTGTATCTTCATACGTACAGGTTTACAGTGCTCGTCTGTTGTGAAGGGTTCCTTCGTTTCATTATCATGAGGATAACACTATTCATAAAATACTATTTAATTTGGTTGCATATCCTCTTTCATCGGGTGAACACGAGTCATCCTGTATTTTTTCCATCTCGACTGTTCGTTATTTAATAATCACAGCAGACCCTAATCAACTTTGTGTTGTTGCCGGAATGGCTCACACTGACCGACCGGAGAGACGGCTTCCGTCAGATAACATAGGTTTCTACCACACTGTACGCTTCCTGTCACACAGGGATAAACAACAAGCTGTTTATCGGTCAAATTGAGATTAAACTTGGCAAAGATCCCATGTTTGGATCAAAAAATAGTTTGGCCATTTTCCAAACTCCTCTTTGAGCTGAATTTGAAAGGGGTTTAGTACAGAGAACTGTTTCTGTTTATTCTTGTGGGGAGAATTCAAAGAAATGGCATGGAAGTGTTGGTTAATTTCAATTCTGTGAGTTGGAAACACCGAATGTTCGTGACGAGAAACAATCAGAGTTTAATGAACAGTGGAGCCTAGATCAAGATGGTTTAATCTGAAGGGGGGCTTTAGACACATAGTGATTAGTGAAACATTAAATTAATAGCAGTGAGCTATTTTCCACACTAATTTATTCATAATGTCTAGAATAACTCTTGGACCCAGTTTTAAGTTTTAAAGGGAACTTTTACGTGGCTTTGATGTCTGATTCATTTAAAAAGGTCAATTTTTTACTGGACATGTGCAGTGATTTGGCCGTGTGGAGAGTTTTCCCATTATTTAAATTCAGCACATTATTGTTTTTTATATTATTTTTGATCTAGAGTGTCAAAGTTATGGTGCAATACATTTACATTTGACACTTCAAGCTAACTTCATCTGTTATCTCCCGCCATTTTTATTTGGGTTTTTGTAACCTCCGTTCTTCAGGGAAGAATTGAATGAGTTTTTATTTTGACAGAAAGGTGCAAGTATATTTTATTCAAGGATAAGCATTGGTTTTGAGAGACAAACTTAGGAATAATGTTTTGGTTTTAACAAGCTTTGTATGTATACAAAAAAATAAATAATAATACTAATGTAACACTGTCTTACACAACCAAATTTACCTAAATTTGGATCCGAAGTTTGGATTATGAATTATTAGAACACATTAAGTATGCCTAATATCAAAGTGAAATGCTTTTGTTGTTGTGACTGAATTGAAATTTAGTCAGCATAATAATAAGATTTGTAAAGTGAAAAGGGTGCGCACTGAATGGGCTTCACTCTAAAAAAAAAAAAAACTCCTGGGTCCGAATTGACCCGGACTCCGGGTCGGGGGGTTCGGGCTGACTCATTTCTCGGTAAGGCTGACCAGGAAACTAGTTTTAAAAAACTAAATTGGGACTTTGACTTGGATTCTGCATTAGTTTGACCCATTTCTGGGTCATTTTGACACTGATTCCTGGTCATATACTGACCAAGATTTGGGTCAGACCACATGGGTTTTAAGAGTGCGGCAAACCATTTGTGTCAGGCGAGGTTCTTGTTTTTTATGCCTTAGATTTTGTTTTTAACGGTGTGCTTACACGGTGATGGAGGTGGACAATTGTCGAAATCAGTTGAAGAATGGCCTGTCATCGGAATTTTGAATTTTATCTAGTAAACTGAGCTTATGTCACTGATTTATTTTAATTCATTTGTAATTTTTTTTTTTTTTTTTTTAATTCAATATTGATAGTGTTTGGACTTTAACTGAGAACAGTTCTGTGGCAGTTTTGATTAATAGTTTAAAATGTACGTACGTTATTTATAATTGATGTTGGTTTTAAAGGCACTGGACACTATTGGTAATTACTCAAAATAATTGTTATCATAAAACATTACTTGGTAACGAGCAATGGAGAGCTGTTGATAGTATAAAACATTGTGAGAAACGGCTCCCTCTGAAGTGACATTATAGTTTTCGAGAAAGAAGTAATTTTCCACGAATTTGATTTCGAGAATTGGTAATTACTCAAAATAATTGTTATCATAAAATCTTACTTGGAAACGAGCAATGGAGAGCTGTTGATAGTATAAAACATTGTGAGAAACGGCTCCCTCTGAAGTGACATTATAGTTTTCGAGAAAGAAGTAACTTTCCACGAATTTGATTTCGAGACCTCAAAATTAGATTTTGAGGTCTCGAAATCAACCGTCTGAAAGCACACAACTACGTGTGACAAGGGTGTCTTTTCTTTCATAGTTATCTCGCAACTTCGTCCACCAATTGAGCTCAAGTTTTTACAGGTTTGTTATTTTATCCATATGTTGAGATACACCAAGTGAGAAGACTGGTCTTTGACAATTACCAATAGTGTCCCGTGTCTTTAACGAACTTCCATTTGGTCCACATGAAGTAATATGTTATCACTGAAAAAATAATCCGTTATTTCGAAATAGTTTTGTTCCCCCCTGTTTTCTCCTCTTTTCCGCAGATTATTAATTAGTTAGATTATTAATTAGTCTATCATGTGAACACATACTAATCCGTTATCTAACCAATTAGCCTAGTAATTCGAAATGTCAATTTATTTTACCAGCATGTTAACATAAACTTCATGTGGCCCGACTTGCCTTTCGTATAGTTTTGCAATTATTACTGTCTTTGTTTGATGACAAGTGCTACGTTGACCCAATGATACACAAGTGTTTGAATAACTTCTTTGACAGACTTGTGAAAACACTTTTAACGCACAATTTAAAAAATAGTTTACTGTATGGAAGTAATTTTTGTATAATATTGTAAGTTGAAGTTATGGGGGGGGGGCAGTACTGTAATTTTTACACACATTTTTGGATTCGCTTTTTCTATTTACATACAATGTACACCGGTTGCTTGGTTCAATTTATTCGTGATGTTAATGATCTTATAAGAAGTAGCTATAATTAGTAAACTTGCGGGTACAACCTAGACTGTGTGGAACCCCTTTTGGGGGTGTGTTGGCTCTGAAAAGAGCCGATGTGGTCTCGACGTTTCGAACAGTATACTCTGCTCGTCTTCAGGAGAAGTGATCTCGGCCACCCCAAGTTTGACTCACACTGTAACATAATAATCAACAAAGTTACTTCATAACATAACAACAAAGTTACTTCATTGTTCCTTATTTACCGTTCACATTCTATGTGAAAACTAACAAGTTTCTTTCACATGTACACGGTGACTGTTTGACAGGGTAGTGTGGCTTTTTCATGCCGGATGATCGGCCGTAACAATACCATGTTCCTTATTCACCCGTGTTGGTATATAACTAAGAACTGGTAATTTATCAATGCGTAAATGTATCATAGTATGTTGGCTATAGCGTTTTATGTTCTACTGTTGCGTAAATGGATGGTGAACCAGGAACTGTTTATTGGGACCATATGATGGAATTGGATATGAAAAGCGAATAAGTAACTTATATACTTGTAATCGAAAAATAGGCTGATTTGAAATCACATCTTAAACGTTTGGTAATATTTTGTTAAAGATTTAGTATATCTACCATGTTATTCGGCGAGACTGCGTGAGATTGAAATAATTTAGTCAGCTTTGAAGGTTCCTAATGTGTATGATTCTGCGATCAGAAATGCTGTAAATTAGTTTGAACAAATTGGATCGGACACGCCAACCGTTCTTCAAAGCATGGTCTAAGATTGAGTGCTAGACTGTACATAATGTAACGTGTAATTTTGAAATTATCTTGTGAATAAATCAAACAGGTTTACGTATAGGACCAGTCACAGTTTTCTTCTACATGTTTGATCGATGTAACATAGGGCGTACCCATTGATGTATTCCGGGCCCAATGTCACGGAGCTGTTTTGTACGAGTTGCCAAGTTCAGTAGAAACAACTTGCCAACTGAAATGCCATGTTACTGACATGATTTTGACTGTTCGTACTTTTATTTTAATGTGGACATGGTGATAGTTTAACGAATCTTGTTCAAGACGTGTTTTGCTTATATGGAGCAGCGCTCATAGCGCATGTTCTTTTTCATAATTACTGCTGGCCTCAAGCAAAGCACAAGGCCCTGACTTTGTATAAGCAGCAGGGGGGGGGGGGCAATGGGTTCGCTCTCATAGACCGTGCAGGTCTCGCGCGTTTTCAAACATTTCGGGGACCACTTTAGTCCTACGTTCATTGCTTTAACGCGTGAAGGAAACAAACTCGCCCATTTTAACGGGTCCCAATGTTCGAATACGCGCGAGACGTGATCAAATCGGCGCTCAGTTTTTATTTCCCGCGTCTTACTACGGATGCGCGCTTTGTTTATGTAGCACGTGGTCTTCCGAATTCTATGTGCGTTTAGACATTACGCAGTGCGTGCGTGAAGGAAAAACATGGAAAACATCAACATATTTTAGAGCATTCCCCACGCTGCAATTTGTATAGACTTCAGTGAAATTTTCAAGAACGGAAGATAAAGCAGATCTGTACAACTTGATTTTGTGATTTTTTGGTGCAAAAAAATATGTGCGAAGAAGCCGACGTGTTGCAATCGCTTGAGGAAGTTCCGAGTGTCTCAACGTACGCTACATCATGTCGATCCATCTCGACGAATACGACCCACTGTGAGGGTGGAGACACCGAAGCATTGAAGGAACAAGTGGACTACTTGCAGCTGAAGTTAGAGGTAATGAAGGACCAGTTTGTAATCCATGTAGGCCTGCTGTCAGGAAATGCTAGTGACAAGTATTGCGAGTATAAAGAGGAGAAATCTGACAAATTGCTTTGCTTTGAACTTTTATGTAAGCTATGTCGGTATAACAAAGTTTCAGAAGGTATATGCCTACGCCCTAGATAGGTTTTTTTTAAAGAGATATTCCTAGTTGTAAACTATTGTAAAGTTCGGCCTTTGGTGATATGAAAAACAGTTTCAGAAGGTATATGCCTAGATAGGTCTTTTTAGAGGTATTTATATAGTTGTGTAATGTAAAGTTCGGCCTTTGGATTGGTATAAAACAGTTTTAGAAGGTATACATACCCAGCTGGATAGGTCTTTTTTTTAAAGAGATATTCATAGTTGTAAACTATTGTAAAGTTCAGTTTTCTCTGCAACCGAATGTGATTCATTATGTGCATGTTGGTTTTACGTTGTTACAGAAAGTGGAAATGATTTTAACCTTCATAAACAAACAAACAAATGTATTATTATCCCTCTAAGAATACTCTTCTTTAATTTAAGTGTCATTATTTTAAGATTGAAGGGTGGTACGAGTTGGGTTCCGTCGGCTCTGTTATTTTTTTTTTAGCTTCAGCACTCTGTACAATCTTCCTTTTATTCACTTGCTAAATGCAGTACGTCAAACGTGTACTCCTTTAACCAACCATTCATAAATCATTTATGAAACAGTGAATGTTTCTAATCAATATGCACCGTCCAAAGAAACATGCTCAATTCAGGGTTAAATTACCCTCAGTCCAGTTCTAAACTAGACGACAATGGAGACATCTTCGCTGCGCAGAGCCCCCTCATAAATCAACGCTGAGCCTTCAAATCATTTTCCCAGTCGTCTGGAAATTAATCATCCTCAGCCGAGGCTGTATTTAGACTCGGTGGTAATTAATGACACTCTATGTTCTGATAAAAGCAAACATTCGCTGAAAATTACTGTGACCGTCTTGCTCACGTTCTCGGTGTAAGCGACATAAAACGCGGTTGGGTTTCCAGTTCTGTTCTTCTTCTTTCATCAGCTGTCAAAGTTTTCAAAGAGAGATATAGATACATACAGGCAACAAGAGCTTAGTGCTGAGATGTAGAACAAAGAGCCATTCCAACATCTTTTTTCCACGCAAAAATTGGAATTCCTTGTTTGGTGCAGTTTTCCCTCCATACGTAGGATGTTGTAAGACGAATATCAGTTCCTATACCTTCAGCTCCCCTGAGTTATTTTCATCTTAAAATGTTTCCTTTTTGTTGCCCCTTACCAAGAGTGCACCTTTAGCCTTGGTTGGGGAGAACTTGCATAAAAATAAATAAATAAACGAATACATAAAATAATAGTAAAAACAACGACGGAGGTCTCCTTATATAGGAGCGTTAATTTTGAGATCAGTTGCTGCCATGAATTTGAGATCTACACATCAGCTATTCCGATTTCGAATAGTGTTGCTGCCTAGTGCTCTCTATAGCACCGATGAACATAGTAGGCTTAGACTAAACATTACCTTTTGAGTATGAAAATATATAGAATTAGCAAATATTATTGTCACTTTTTAGCAGCTTTTATAGTTTTCATCGAGAGCAGGACTTGTCTTTCTTCCTTTCTAATATTCATAACGATCTTGTATCCGTGTATATAGGAAGCTCAGGGAGAGTCGTCATTGCTGAAGGAGTGGGGTGCAAGGATCGAGTTGTATATTGACTGTCTCGGTGATGCGCTCCAACGCCACAACATCACACACGTCTCCGATGTCGACGGCTCGTTGGTAAGGACGGCACTTTGCTTCTTGAAGTGAAACTTGACTTTATTGTGAGAGAAAAGGAGAACCACGATGCAGTAGGCACTAAGGAAAAGCTCTATTTAGAAATATTGCAGTAACCACTATTCTTAGAAGATATTACAGTGACATTCCCCCTAGGGCTATAGTTTACTCAAAGAGATGTTTATGGTCCTACCGCTGGCTACATTTAAAGAACTCTTGCATTGGCCGCCATCGTTGAGTTCAATCAGTGAAACGTGCACACGTGTATAAAAACGCGCCACGCACAACTCTTACCCAATGATGTGTCTTCATTGACCTATGAGTAAGGGCGCTGTTTGGGTCTTGTGACGTCACGCCATATGCAAGGGGTCTACTACTTGAGGCTTTACCGTAATGAGTTAGTATCTATAGCACGTCTGGCCAATAACTACAAAAATCTGTATTGGAAACAGAGAAATTGCAGAGAAGAACAAGTTGCATCGTATCAATAATCATGACGTGGATTTTGAGTTTTTCTACTTGAAACGATGTTATGTTGTAGGTTTAGGTAATGTTGTAGGAGAACTTAGTATGCGTTTGGATCTGAAATATTTATCGTTCACTCACTGCCAAAGGTTTGTTTTCTATGAAAATGTGTGTGTTTTGTTTTGTTGTTGTTTTTGAAACACATATTTTTCTTTATTCTATACTCTTCACAAGGTATCTCTTGAAGAATGCCGACAAAAGGCCAAGACATTACCTCACACCAAGAAACCACACTGTGACGATGATCTCAGGACCAAGCAGTACGAAGCCGAGCTCGATAAACTCCGGCAAGAGATTGTGACCCTAAGAAGCGACCAGGAAGAAGCAGTTCTCCAAAGGAACTCAGAGCAGGAGGTCGTGATGATGCAGATACAGGCTGCCGAGTACCACGCCAACACCCGGTGGGAAGTGTACCACGAGACCGCCATGCAGCAGTGGGGTCAAGCCCACACCCAGCTACAGATACAGCACAACGAGACCACGGGGCAGCTGAACCAGCTCAGGGCGGCTTATGACAACCTTAAAGGAGCGACGAACCACGGTAGACAACTTAAAGAAGACTCGTTCAACAGGCGAAACGGACCGGGTGCGGGTCATCCGATGCATCGCGAGGAGGTCATGCCGACCATGAAACCGCCAAGCCAATTCCAACGCCACCGGGAGATGACGACGACGTTCGGCTCGACTAAGCCCAATGGGAGCTACCAGGATGACCTCGCTCATAGCTGCCCGGACAGCAGCGCACCGATCCTCCTGAGGGCCGAGCGCATGGAGATCCTGAGGCAGTATTTCGCCAATCTGGATATGATTCAGCGACAGCAGGAAAGCGTGGGGCAGCATAATCGCCAACAGATACCGCCCCGGCGTCCCGGACCTCACGGTGAAAACTAAACCAACACTTCGTTCATTTTCAGTTTGTGTTAGTAGTTCAGTTTACATGATATCTTTGAATATGCATTATCAAATCTTTCACAAATTACATTGTATTACGGTCACAGTGATGTATTACATATCATTTTTTTGTTACTGATTGGCTCAGGCTTGTTTGTCTTTATTTAAAATTATAATTATAAATTTGAAACTCCAAATTAGTAATTTTCAGTGCTTTTTAAAGTTACAAAAAAACTTCAAGCAACATTCTTCAATTCATTTAAAAAAATCTTATCTACAATCTAAATGGAGAACATTAGAAAGCGCGTGAGTAGATAATGAAAAAGAAAGGAAACCATACAGTTATTAGGTTAGGTTAAGATAGACACAAATAATAGCATACATACTTCGCTCGAAGAATAGTTTTAAAGAAATCCAACTCTGGTCTTATATTGCACTGAATGTGTCAATAATAATGTGAGCAGAACAAATACATTGATCAGAGTTTAAACCCAATGGTTGTTGTGAAACTCGGAAATGTCTTCAAAGTTATCAAAATAACTGACCCGATGAAGTTAGTTAATAGCAAACTTCTATTGCTTGGGGAAAAAAACCTTTCTGCTGCAGATGGTGCTGTAGTTTAAGAACAGAACAATTAGCTTTACCGAACGAACGTAACTTGATTGATTGCTCAGTGAAAATTAAATAAACCACCCACTAATCGAGTCCTTTCAATGGAAAATACAGAGGAAGGAATTGTGACTTCCGAACCCTTGGCTTTCCAACATGTCGATCGCTTGGAATCCTTGATGTATAAAGAGGGCGAGAAACGCCCCGGCTGTATCCGGCACATCGGGACTCGTTTGACGAACGGAAATCATGACCAATGATGGTCCGGGAGAAAAAAGAGTACCCGTCTTTGATAATACCTGCTTTTAATTAAAAACTGCCGTTAATATTTCATGAAGTGAATGACAAGCAATCTGGGTAAGAGAGTTGAAATATAGCGTGGTGAAAAGTTTGTCTTTAAAGTCTAACCGTTTTTCGTTATAGGCCCCGATGCCCCCCCCCCCTATAAAAAGGGTCATCGGCATTATGCCTATACATCGGGTTTCAATAATTAAATTGATTTCGTTCGGTGCTAATATAATTTACTGATTACCGAGATGAACCCTCTATTTGAACGTTTTTTTGTCTTTAAAACAATTTGATCGTTTAACATGTTTCTTTAGATATTAAGAATTGTTATATAGTATTGTAACTTTGAAGCTGAAGATAACTTTGGTGATTTCCTGGACGAATTTAATTGAAATCATTTGAATTAAATTTGTTTGATTTAATGATTTGATTTTTTTCAAATGTCAATACCTCGTGGTTTTAACAAGTATTTTTTAAGTGCAGATGATCATTACTATCGCATACTTACAGGTTTTATTGAGTTTCATAATGTAATTGGCAGCTGTTATTCATTACTTTGGGGAGATTTGTTTTTTTGATCAATATGCTTGAAAAAGTATCCTAATTATTTGTAAATATCCAATATTATCAATCTGTTTTTCAATATAAACATCTTATTTGATACATTATATACGAATAAAGAAATATGAGACAAAATGTTACTTAAGACAGGCGATGTGTTGTTTTGAATCGACAATCATTCAAGGGCTGATAATTTTAATCTGATCTCGCATATAAACCCATAAAAACACATTTTTAGCGTCCTGCCTTTTGGAACAAAGGAGGGGGCTGGCCTTTTTTTTTTTTTTTTTTTTAAATGGCAGCCCGACACATTTTTCAAGACAAACAGACAGCCGGGATTTTTTTCAAGATGGTTGCCAGCTGTTTTCTGTGTGTTTTTCCGGTGTGCTCAAGTACAAATGACGATGTTATGTATTTTAGAATGGATTTTTTTCGTCAAAAATTGTAAACATTGATCCTGAAAAAAAGAAGAAGAAAAACAAGGAGGCGGCCTCTAAAAAAGGAAGCGGGCAGGGAAGCAAAACATGATTTTTTATTTATTTATTTGGCCTTATGTCGTGACGGCTTCCAAAGTCAAGCCATACTTTTTAGGAAGGTCTACCGTCGTTTCCTTGAGTGTACAACCCTCTATTAATTACTAATGTGTGTTGGGAATGGTTCGAGTTTCCACATGAGATACATTGCCCCCAAACTATAAGCGATAGAATTTGACGAGTGTATAAGAATATAGTGGCCATTTTCGAAACCACGACTTGCGCTCCTGGCTCAGGCTTAGGCTCCGTACGCCTTTTTGAAGCCCCGTACCGAATTAGCACGTTGTCAAAAATAACTGACGGTGCCTAAGCCGTAGACGAAGCCGAAGCCGTAGTTTCGAAAAGGCCGGGTCATATAGTTCGATTGATAGTGACATGCGGTAGCCATCTCCTGTTTAAACCAGATATGCTGGGTGGTGTACTGTATTGAAATGATGGAGAGCAAATTCGGGTTTAGTTATTGTATCATCACCCAACCATGATAAGTTTGGGAGGCTAATCTTCCTTACTCGCAGCTGAGAAGCTGACTTACGAAGGACGCGGCTACCGTGGTCGAGCCGCAGCCGTGTGAAGGCATATTTGGTAGTCAGCCACATCGGCCGCACGGAGCGCAGGACAGCCAGAGATAGAAGGTGGTTGATTACTAGATTTTCATTAATATCTAGGACTTAAATTATGTACATGCAGTGACAAAGTACACAACGGCACCCATCCTCCAGATAAATAGGATGCTCGTCAGAAAACACCGTTGAATTACAAAGAGCACGAAAACCAAATGAAGACCAATGGCCATCGATTGCCGCCTTCCGTGTAATGAACGTGCAGACAATCCCCGACGAAACTAACACTAGATAGCCATTGGTTTCACAAACTGGATCACAAGTTATTCGGTTAAATTTTCACAGGTTGGTTATAGATGGTGTGTTTATTGAAGTGATGGTGGAACTGAATTCACTCAATACATTGAAATGATGCTATACCCTGTAAGTACAACTGACGGACTAACTGAATGTTGTCTTATAAGATGTTTGACCCTTCGAACTTAGGCACTGCACTTTAGTGCCAGCACACACAAACAACCCTAAACATTAAATAAGTATACACAATATCTTAAGCAAAAAGCGTGAGTGGTTGTCCTTGCACAGCTACAGAATTCATCAAGTTGCTTGTAATGAAAGGAGTGTTTTGATGAGGAGGGACGGATGAACACATGATGCTCAGACTGCACTGATGACGATGGACGACAGTCACGATGTTGCTTTAATCAACACCGAGCAATATGACTTGTATTTCCGGCCGGCACTCAAGGACACGGAGAGAGAGAGAGGGAGAGACAGAGAGAGCGCACCTGCCACCAGGCCGTGAGCTGTCTCAATCACGGTAGATGAAGGCAACCCTAATTAGTACACACCTACAATGGAGACAACGGGAAGAGAAGTGTGGGAAGGTTCGTCCTGGATTGAAATTGATGTACTTTTCTTCTTCCTTTAAGAGGTAGAAAAACACATACATCATTTTTATTCTAATCCATGGACTTAAATAGAAAACTGACAAGGGACGAGCCGAGCACGCTGAAATAGACCAAAACTGACGTCAGAGACCAGAATAGTTAGATTTCATACCGTAACGGCAAAACGACGGGCGGTCTTTCAAATTGTATTTTCACATTAACCTATTGGTTGGTGTAACGGTCAAGTTGCTATAATTATTGTATGTACGATAATTATTATGCGAGCACCAGTTAAATCAGTAGTAATAAACCTCATCACATAGTCTTACTATCCAACCGAAGTTCCATCCCTTCACTTTTCTTCAAACGCCATGACAAAATTTCTGACGGAAATGATTCTCTGGATAAATGTTACTTGTTATATAATGTGTAATCAGTGCGTTTTGAGGCCGAAACTAACCATGGAGGAAGGATTTTCCATGAACTAACCATTTCGCCCCATGAACTAACCCCTTCGCCCCATGAACTAACCATTTTGCCCCATGAACTAACAATTTCGCCCGTGAACTAACCGTTTCGCCCCATGAACTAACAATTTCGCCCCGTGAACTAACCATTTCGCCCATAAACTAACCATTTCGCCCCATGAACTTACCCCTTCACCCATGAACTAACAATTTCGCCCCATTAACTAACCCCTTCGCCCCGTGAACTAACCATTTCGCCCCATTAACTAACCCTTCGCCCCATTAACTAACCATTTCGCCCATGAACTAACCATTTCGCCCCATGAACTAAACATTTCGCCCATTAACTAACCCCTTCGCCCCACAAACTATAACCATTTCTCCCCAGTCCACTGCCTTGTCTTTAAAGTGTGCCGCGAAGTAATTTGACGACCAAATTCAAGTTTCAGGTTTTCAGGTTCATTTAATCCACAGTGTTAAAACCAAAGAAAGTAAATCACAAAAGTTACATCTTGTAAATGAAATTATAGAGGTGGGAGTAAAGTGATACTGCGGAGGGATCCATTAAAGAAGCAGATCTTGTAGACAATGGTCCCTACAGCCCAAGTTGCCTATCGCACTTGGCAACGTTCATTGTTTATCAACAAACACAGTAACCTGTAACGAGTAAACCGGTAGCCTAGTAATATTGCAGAACCTTGAGCTGTTGTAATTCGTTTACGATTGACGCAATGACGTCACGAACTACCTCGTAACGCATCTGCGATTCCCGGATTTGGATGCACTGCGTTGTGGATGAGTCGTTGTAGATTGCTGTCGTGCGTAGCTAAGTTGTAACCAATGCACCTGCCGCCCTCGTATGTAGAAGGCGTTCTCGTAGTTCTAAAGGAGCACATTCCGCCATTTTGTAGAACCCAAGTTTTGACGTGTTAGTTCACGAAGTAAAAGGAAACCACACATTTGCGAGGGACATAATAATGTGTAAATTGTTCTACTTTTAAAACATCTTTCCAACCATGTTTAATTTCATAACAAACGCTTTTATAGCCCAAAGCGCCCAATCCGAAGGCAATGTATCCCCTTGAAAACGATACCACTAAATGTGTACACAAGCTTTGGTTCGGTTAAATTTATTTCAAATTGGAAAAAAGGATGTAGGATCTCAACAAGAGTCAAAGAATGTTGAATTCTGCAAAACCAAACAGGTGACCACGCACGACCAAGTCGGAGATTAAGCGGCAACTGTAAGGTTGTGGCTTTATTCATTTTGAGCCGACAATGCCACAAAGGTCACAAAATGTGATGTGTGGAGTAGTTCGAATTGATGCGTGGTGGATATAAAAGAGCACCCAATGATATTAAATTTCGCAACTGTTGAAATTAAGTTGCAAATAGGCAAAATTCGCTTTTTTTTTGCCTTATTCAGTTGCACTGTATGATGATACTCGTTAAATTGGACTTTGAAATTAACGTAAATATATAAACGCGCGGTGTCCTAACGCCACACCAAGGATATCTCCGTGTTAACGCACAACGACCAGCCAGAATGACCTTGCATACTGAGGAGTTTCGTTGAAATCCTTTAATTTGATTCAATTCAATTAAACTGCAGTGATCCTTAATTGCGGAACTGAACAACAATATTAAGTTAGGCATTGTAAACATAACAAACTTGCTGCTGCACAGTACACAAGACTGTACGAAATGCGGATGGTTTTTAGAGCTATGGTAGTTTTTAAAGGAACATTACAGAATTAGTTTTTTTCTAACAAAACAGTTGATGGCAGTGTAAGCACTTTAAGTAATCCACCATAATACATAAACTGACAAACCTGTAGAAGTTTGAGATCGATCGGCCATCTGGGTCACGAGAAAATAGTGAAAAACCGATTACACATTTTGCATGAAATCATATAGATTCAACAAATGAATAAAACGCTCACTGAGCGATGAACTCCAATCGGAAAATTAGTTTATTCATTTCTCTTCAAATATGGCATTTCAGACAGAAATATTTCAAGAGATGTTTTCTACTATCATCATCATTAGACCGTGTAAGTTTTATAAATCTGTGATCAAAAGTATATTTTACAAGTTTTTTTCTTACCAATTCTGTAATGTTCCTTTAAAGATTTGTTTTCCTGTAAAAATTTAAAAAAAATAAAGTGTTGTTATATTAAGAAAGAAAAGCTGCCGTCCCATTGCATAACACTGTTTCCGGGTTATGGGGGCTGGACCATAGGATAAATCATTCCGATACCCATGGTGGTAACCTCCATGTACACACACATTGGTCACTAACAACAACCTTGCAAACCGGAACTGGGTTGGAGGTCATAGGAGGAGGGCGTTTCGATCCCATCCCGATGCATTGATCAGACTGCCTTCGCCTTGTGTACGCTCTCTGCTGACATTACATGCAGCGATAGTGTGGACCGTTTTTCATTCAGACCTCACGGTTTAGTCACGATTATGAAAGGCATGGACGAAGGTGGCTGGTGCCCAATAAACTCAGAAACATTGTGATATTGCAAAGCTATAGACCATGCGAACGTTGTTTACAATAAGTGTGACCTTGTACATTCTTTGAGTATTCTGGCAGGCAAGATACTACACTGGTCCTATGGGAAAGTTGACATTTTGTGTCATAATTTCCACATAAAACCAAGAGTTATGAATATAAAAGCTGGACAAGTTTTTAGATGTGCCCCCTTTTATCATATCAAAAGTTGATAAGAATTAGACAGTGCAATCTCCATAAATATAAGATTTTATGCTTTCTTCCATTGAGCTGTGTACAAATCATGCCTGCAGGATGTCCAGGCTCTGTGGCTCTTTTGTAAACATGTGATGTCACAGGTCACATCGTCTATTAGCAGCGCGGGAAATCTGTTCGTATATTTCTGGTTCATTATTCTTTATCACGCTGCCATCATCGTATCCGTGTTCCCTGATTCCAATTGCCTTTAGAGAATACTTGTTCCCTAATTTCAAAACGGCACCAGACATTTTTCCCATCTAGCCTCGATTTGGGTTGTATTGACTCCCCGTGTTCCGTGCGTCCAATAGATCTTTGTTTTAGTTCGGCCATCTTATATCCAAAATAGTCAATCCATAAGCCTGGTCCCCCTGCAAAGGAAACGATAATGCGAATTATCAACGTTTCTATTATGTATACAGGGAATCTGATCCAAATTGTGACACTAGTGATAAAGCTCTGTAGAACCAATCACTTATTTTCCCTCTACTCCATCTGGTGTTGATAATTTGAACATGGTGACTGTGTGCAAGTCTTGCACGTTTCCGAACGTCGGTGGGGAGCAATAAAATAAGATTTCCAAAGCTTTCCAAGGTTCGAATCTTGCATGGTATATTTACAGCAAAAAACGACGACACGGTTATAGCAAAGTCCAAATAGAGTGACTTCGGCTACTCCTATGGCTATTGGCTGCAACGACAGCCACTGCCGAAGCCGTTATTTCGGATTAGGCTTATGGTAGGATCGAGTAAGGTGCACGTGCCCCTCGAAGTGTTTTTTTGGTTTGGGGGGCGGTTTTAGGCAAAGTGTGTCAAACTGCACGTCGCTGCATATCGAGCACTATGAATCATTCAGTTCTACAACGAAATGTGGTAAAGTATCGGTCTGAGTCAGATCGACCAAAGGTTTCGTCCGTTTGTCATTAATAAGAAATATTTACCCCAGATATTTGCGGATAGATTCGGATAACTGTTACGGCACATGCACTCGTGCCATCTGTGAGCGGTCGATACATCGTGGACATGAGCTGAATAAATGAATCGATATTCAGTCTTGTTATGTCATGTCAGATGTAGCCAAAGGTCGAGTTGACCCGGCCCTTGACCACTTAGCAGGAGAAATGTCAGTTGTTGGAGACTTTATTTGTTAGTTTCCCTTTGTAGTTTATTACTTGAGACGTTATTTGTATTGACATCCACCGCCGGGAGGTAAATTGTCTTTCGAAAATAGTGTCACAGTTTCGAGAAAAGAACACAGTTATTGTTGGAATCCATTCGGATATTAATTTCCGGCCATCAGACATTTAAAATAAGCTACCTAATAATTCACAACAACAGCAACAAAAACAACAACTATTTAATTTTCGTGACGAAACTTTGGTTTCTTGAAAAACTTTGGAAATCACATTGCATTCCATTACAAATTCTGCGTTAGTAGTGTGCTTTCCTATCAGTTTAATCCTTGGATTCTCCTAAAAATCAAACAGATTTATTTTAGTTCTGTATTTTAAGAAGTTTAGGAATGTCCGTCTCGTAGTGACGTCAATGTTTGTAGTAAGTGACACGTAGTGACTCTCAGACGCGTTGTTTTGTGTCGTACTTGAAATCTAGACGTGTTAATGAGTGTTCTTAGCTGAAATCCTATCGTAGTTTAACATACCTTAGCTATGGACCAGCCTGCACCGTGCCACAATTATAGTTCATAAAGTGAACAATACATAAGAACCGTAGAGTTTGTGCTAGGACCATTTCACTTGGCCCTTGGGTTTTTCGGGATGAAGTTTTGGTTTACATTTGAGGCAAGTTCCAGACGTGCGATCGTGACTTTCTACCAAGAAAGCTACATACAGGCGCAGTTGGACAAGCGGCAGTGTGGCACGTTTTGAACGTAACGAGAAGCCTGGACGAAACCATGTGTCCGGGTGTCCCGGGTCCGCCTAGCTCCTCTTGGTCGGTGTGCCTTTGTTGCCACTTGATTACAACAGGGTATTTCCTGGGATTAATGGTGTTTTGAATCGTTTGACGTGACCATTTATCTTCACCATGCAATGATACATTTTATTAGCTTTCTCTAAACAGATTTTTAATTACTTAATGCCATCTTCAATGGTACACTCTCTGGAAACTGGAACATGCAGCAGGTCTGTATAGAATGACGCGTTTACGGTGCACTGTATACGGGCCTTAGCACAGAACTTCCTTCGAAATTGGGACCTGACTGTTTAGTCCTCTGAACCTTGGTTTGGTTTGGCTTCAAACTTGACGTTTCAAGTGTTTGGAACGAGTTTGTCAACAAGTGAACCATCACTCCACAGAGTGCATTTAAAGAAACACACGAAACCTTTGTCAAGTTATTGCTGTTATAAGACGTTATGCACACTCATGTATTGGTTGGCCTAGTGGTACCGGTATCTTGCCCAACCGCGGTTCATTTCACCTCTCTTGATCCAGGTTCGAATCCCTCCACGGACTGGAACCGCACACCGCCCTGCCTACGAATCCTAGTCACTTTTGAGGATCCCTAAATGATGTCACAACAGAACAATTACAAAAATAGTAAAGGCACATTTGCTGGTGTCCCTATTGAGAGCAAGATTATTGAAAAACACAGAAATATCACTTTATACAACATGTAGGCCTATTTGTAAATTATTTTGAAGCCGACACCAGCAGGTGCCTAAAGTACTTCAGTTTGTCGAAAACAAGGTATTGACCTACAGAGATTCTTTGTTTTCAAAGAAATATACGATTACCCCCAAAGTAAAGGCGCAACATTTTTCTTTCACAATAAATCTTGATATTCTTGCTTGTTGTTTGTCACTTCAAAGAACTCGTTACACACTTTCTGCTTTATGAACATCCGTCAACAATTACATCACGCATCCGTTATCGTTAATCATGTCATGGTTTACTACGAATTACATTCAGCATGGAATTTCCTAATTACATTGTTAGTATTGTTTTCCTCCATATTGTTGTTTTAACGCTTTGTGTCTGATGAGCACAGTACCACTATAATAGCACCAACTGGTGCGGCACATTTCAGTAGCATTAGTCAGCCGTTCTAGAAGTTCAAATTTCCGGGACCGTTCAACTGTTCACACAAAATGATTCCGGTGCTGTTTACTATACGGCACGTCATCTGTTTATCACAGAATGACAGATTAAAAGCAAAAGGTGAGCACGTTGACTGTAAAATGTACCCAATATCGTGAAAAGGAACCCAGCCTGCGTAGAGTATTTACGTAATCTCTTGTCCTCTGTCGCCCATGGTGATGAAAGTCAACGAGTTCGTATATCGTCCTGGCGCCCGATTTTAAACAAACTTTCTATAATTCGGCAGACTTTGCGTTACATTTGTTCTTGTGTTTATCTGAGCAAGGGCAATAACCATTCAGTCGTTATGAGACAGAAGCAACAATCAACTCTTACAACATATTCTTAAATACTTTTGTTTTTTCATATGATATCAATAGAGTAGATGGAATAAGTTTAATGAAAAAGTTGCAGTTTGGTTTATAACGTTCTCTTCATGCGAATTTAGTTTTAACAATTGTATAAATATTCAAAATATGAGCAGAAAAACGGGGCGGTCTTATGGCCGAAACCAACATTAGAACATGAAAAAAAGTACAAAGGTTGGGAAAGACAAAATAGTTTGATTTTTTGTTACGGTTAAACTGGAATCAGTAAACATGATTTGGAAAAATGCAAGCTTCAAAGACCAGGTGTAAAAATGTGAATGGATGCAATTTCTCATCCATGGCCTGCTGAAATAAGATCACGTTCCCCCACAGTTTTGTTTGAATTTAGTTATAAACCTCTCTGAGCCTTTATTTAAAATTAAACATTCTTCAGGTCTGAACCTCTTTTAGGATTGAAGTGAAAGATGAAGGGTCGGCCTTGGCAAGCTGACAGAAGCGAAAACCTTTGATCCGCATAGAAGTACTTCGTGTATAAAACATAAATATAGAGTGTAGACATGTAAACAAATCATTAAAATTGAGTGATTATTTTGCTACAATTTTTTACATTTTTGTGTATATCCAATTGGTATTATCGTTGGGGAGGTCGCATAGCTTGTTTTTTGTCTTCTTCATATTTTGAAAGCGTCTGATAACGAGTGTAAAACGGTGTACGGTAACACGCTTGGCTTATACCACATTCTGTTCTCATTGAACCAGCTTAATAACACTGTAACAGACATCACACGGAACAAGTCCCCTTGTTATTCACCTGAACGAAAATGTCGCCAATTGTGCGTTCCTCTTAGGTAATCGTGAATTTTACTTATAATCGTGAAGTTTACTTGCCTGGGTATAATAATAGCAATAATTAATGTTAATCAAGAGTTTTTTTAACAATTTTTTATTGGCACTTGTTGTACCCCAGCCCATGTTAATCTTATGCTTTTAGTGGCGTACTGAATCTAATAGCCCCCTCCCACCCCCACCCCCACCACCCAGTCGAGCTTTCTCAACGTTCCCCCTGCACTTTCAATAGTCCATTATTCTAAGTCCGGAATCTGAGTCAAAAATGACTCCGAAAAGGGCCAAACTGACGCAGACTCCAAGTCAAAATCACATTTTGTTTTAACCAGTTTGTGGGTCAGCCTACCCAGGAATGGGTTCACTGGGACCCGGATTCCGGGTCAGGTTTTTAGAGTGTATTTCGAGGACCCACGTCATAAAATAGCTTTGCAAATATTTAGTCAATATGTTTTTTTCATTAAGACTACTTTACGCTTCCGTTGATATCTTACCTAATTGACAGCCGTCTTTGCTTTCAAAGGATCAGTTTAGCTGTGAATAAATTATCGCAGTCCCATACAACCAATACCTTCATGACAGACAAAAAACAAATTTGTATGGGATTGATTTTCCATCAGTTAATTCTCACACGGCCTAGTTTCTTGTTCAGTTCAATCAACCTCGATCGGTCATACGAGTTCGATCAATAAGTCGCAAGAACGCAATGTTTCCGAGAAATAAGATTTACCCTAAAAAGGCATCTGACATCATTTTAATTTAACCGAAGTTAAACAAGAAGGATTGAGCAATCATCATTTCAGACATTACGTGCAGTAAACACATTTTTGCAAACTTGCAAGAAATTGAAAGGAGGCCCATGTAGGGTCATGCAAATTTAGTAAACAATACACGTGTATTTGTATAAAGAAATCCAAATTGCAACATTTCGGCCCCTGCCAATATGCTTTAGTAAAACGTGCTGTTTAGTTTTCAAGTTAGACCTTGGAAGCAGGTAAGCAGTTACCATCACGTGACTTGCCTCCCCCAGGAAGTGTCAGATAATGGTCACTACCTAATCAAGTCGATGACTTACGTCATAATACTCCACAATTTGCGGAAGTGTTGCTAGCAGTTGACCCTCTGTGCGTCTACGTGACAACAGCCAATGACAATAGTCTCATATAAAAGGCAGCGGTGCAGCACTAGCCGAGCAGAATCCACGATACTCGTCAAACACAGCGTTACAACTCGCCAAGGATTACTTTACACGCGAGACATCCTCAGAGTCAGAGCTAAGTTATTGTTATTGCCTCAGTAAGTTGCAGTTCGCCAGGAACTCCCCAAAGATGACTTCAGTTTTAAGAGTGCTTTTTGTGGCCGGGTGTATGGTCCAGCTTCTGTTCGTGTCGACAGCGTTTGCGACGGCAGGTAAGCCGGGTATGTTATGTAGCCTCACCCTTACTTCTTGTTGTTGTTCTCACCTTTAAAAGTTCGGTTACTTGCACCATTGGTAACTTTACAATAGAAGTATTCCCAAAATGTTACTTGACAGCAGCAGAAAGTTTACGTTTTGTGAACATAAGTTTTAGAAACTGAAACTCTCTTAATATTTCTTCAACCACAATTAATTTTTCAGTGGTTGTGATATAAATGTCTTCCGAGTTGTCTTTTCATTATTTGTAAGGGTGTAGAAATCGAAAAGACAATTATCGTGTTCTTTTGGGGACGTACATGTGGAAGTGGATCGCTTAATCTACCACCGCTAGCACAACAACTGTGCTTTTAATTTATGCAGCTTCTATTTTTGCTTTGTGTTATAATTGTTACTAACAAAAAACCCATTATCAAACGCCCAAATGGAGCTCTTGGCTTCTCTTTTTGTCGCTACTTGCACGGATCCGCCATGTGCGTGTAGAGCCTCGACTTCATGATTTTATTTGTGTTGTATTTATGTATCTGTTTGGAGGAAAGTGTCATTACATTACAGTGACAACACAGAGTTATATAATGCTTCTATTCACTGCTGTCCCCAATTCGAGGCTCTACACGCAAATGGCTAACCGTGCAAAGGACGAATATCTCTTCCTTGTATATAACTTGTATGTTAGAAACTGTGCACCGTGGCCTTAACCGTTTCGGACGCGAAGCTGGTTGTTATTTAACAACTATTAAACTAGTCATTGAGGACGTAGAGTGTTTTCGAATCGATTCACTGTCTTTTCACATCTATGCAAATTTTAGGAGTTGGTAACGATTCTTGAAATCAGTCTACTGCGTGTGCAAGCACATAACTGATAGTTATACCATCGACGCTGTCAAAATTGAAAAGACTTTGCACTCTCGCTAGTTTTTTAACACATCGCTTAGATATTGTGATACACCCAACGTTTGTGGTTTAAGGCCGGACTCAAACGCCGGAGCGGAACATAAATCCGGAACTGGTGCTGGAACCGACATGGACACCATGAGCAGCAATTTGTTGTTAAAATGAAAAAATAAACAAATCAAAAGTATAGATTCTTTTTTATTAATGGATCGTCGTCCATCTATGCTTTCCCAAAAATAAATTCCCAAACAATCAAGCACAAGTGCTACTGTATGTTATATTGTTTTGTGGTAATAATTTCTGTGTGTATGATACTATTATGTGATTAAATTTGCGTGCCTATAATTCACTGAAAGAACACATCTTTAATTTGTTAAACATACAACGAATTTTTTCCCTAGGATGTAACAGTTAAAACTATTCTAATTGTCTAAATAAATGCTTGTATGAAAAAAGTACTTGGGAACTCAATATTGTCAATATCGATGCAACGTTAGTAGGTGTGGCTAATGCTTGTTCAAATTTCGACAAGAAACTTTTTAAATATAATTATTTTCTGGGGGAAAGTAACATCTAAAACACCAACTTGACCCAGAACCCAAACACTGTTTTTCAACACTCATATTGACATCAGCTGCTGGCCAATCTCGAAAACGCGATCTTCTTCTTTACCGTTTATACTTCCTGTTTACACGCATGGGATGAGGGGGTTACAAAAGGGCGTGGCCAGCTTTCACTCGTTGACTGTGATTCGCTGCGTGGGACCCCTCCCGCTAACGTCCTTTTTCGAGGGCGTGTACACTTAAACCACACCTTGGCATTGTTCCATAAAGGCCCACTTTGGGTGTGTGTAAGTGTGTTTGTGTCGAGAGAGGGAGTTGCCCATGTCCTGTCGTATCACAACCACGCCCACCGATGACACTTTCAAGGAGATTGAAACTTTCACACACACACTGTTCGCATCATGTTCTTGGAAACAGTTTTAGAAAAGTATGAAATTCAACAAGTTCTAACCGGTTATACCTTGCTCTAAGCTGGTGTGACCTGACAATAATGGCCTTAGTATGTTCTTGTAATAATCAAGAACAACTGAAACAAGTTGTAAAACTCCACTCAAGTAATTGAACCTGTTGAGTAATAGAGCATGTATTTTTTTTCTTCTACACTACCCTCGGTTTCGTTTCTATTTTTAAGTGCTGTAATCAGTTTGATCAAGATTCGATATCGTTCCTGAATTGCACTCGAAGGATTTCCGTGTTGTGTTCAACGCACGGCCTTGTGATCGGAAATTGAATTGATGTAAAGGAACTTTGAACACGGGGTCAAACGCATAAGAGTTGCGTATAAAAGTAATTGGTTAGAGCCGGCCTCGACTAGCTGTGGTAGGAATGAACAAACCACATAATCGGAAGAGGGGCTTCCTGCTCAAACTGTACTGCAGGTAAACTGTGGATGGAAATACCAGAAGATAGGCGCGTGGGGGCGGGGTAAAAAGACCTTGACTTCACCCTTAAATTAGAAAAAAGGTAACCGTAATATAATCGTGATATACTTCGCTTACGACCACCGTTCGAAAAGGAAAATTAGAGTTCGCAATTTTCTATTCAGAAAGTTTTACAGTCAAAACTTGACATACAGTTTTGCAGTTTATCCGTAGTGTGAGCAAGGAAGGGTGTTCCTGTTTGAAGGCAACCGGGCTGGTCTGACCATCTCCGTACATCGAAGTTCAGGAAATGAACTTTAATCATCTAACTTGGCAAGATACAACAAACCCCTGGTCACTTTTTACACTAATTTAGAACACCTATCGTGGAAGAGTACAAGTAACCCCGGCGTTTCTGGTTCACACAGCAAGCACCCTTGTTTTACAGGTTTCCTCAGGCTTACGACCTACAGTATTAAGTACACTTATAATATAAGATATATATATCATATTATGAGGCATCTTTGGTTTCATTACCAGAAATATGTAATAGTAATAATAACATTGCAACCGTGGACGGCTTTGTCATTAAAGGTCAACTGCTTTCTTGTGAAGGTATCGACATGTCTTTTAGTGTTAAAACGCGGTCCACTATTATGCTAATTCTCGGTCTTTGCTGGCATCGCAGTTTCTGCTGTAATTTACGCTGTCAATGTTGTTATAAGTGTTTTTTTGTGGAGAGTTCTGTTTTGTTTCTGTTTAGTGGAGTGTCGTTGTGTGTGTTTTTTGTTTTGTTGTGGGGTACTCGGTGTGCGGTGTCCTTCAGCAGACATTGATTGGTCTAAACTCATCGTCAATACTGGTTCCATCATCAGATCGACAACCCAAAGCGGGAGTCACGGGCTACTGCTTTCGTCAGCGCACCCCAAAAGGGCAAAGAGGGCGTTGTACAGACGAATTACGTCCGTCCGTCCAAACGACACTGTCTGGTGCGAAGGAGTGTTGCTTGCTTGGCGGTGTGGGCTGGACCACAAAAACCAACGGCAAGAGATGTGAAAATGCATGCGAGGGCGGCGAGCCCTACAACAAAGATGTCCAGTCCCTGATGGAAACTTCGGTTGCCCATAACGACAAGACGGATTTTCGGAATGGTACGCCCATGCTCTTGTGCAGATTTGCACTTAATAATCTCAAACACTCACACAAACACTAATGATTTCCCCCAAATGGGCATAATGTTGATGTTGTATGGGAATGAAGCATAGAGGGCGACAATCAGTTAACCTGGTTGAAATCACAGGGCGATATGGTCAGTAGAGGGCGCTCCCGATAATCAGAGAGGGTAATGTTTGAAGCCTCTTGCATGGCGTGTAAATCTCTTTTGGGTGGAGTCTTTGCTCGGTGGTCTCGACGTTTCGAACGATAAACGCCTCGCAAAAGAGATTTACATAATAGGTATGGTTGTATGGTGAGTCGCTTCCAATTCAAGAAGGGGAACAGTGCAGTTCGTTCGGTGACGTATGATACATGTCTGTTACAAAAATTTGATGGAAATCATTTATGTCTTCCCAACACCTGACATGCCCCCCCCCCCAAAAAAAGGGGGTGACCCCACCCCACCCCCCCCCCCAAAAAAAAGAAGAAAAGAAATGGATGCCTTTTTGCTGGTTGTATGGGCTGGGGTTGGGGGATGTCCAGGATGGACGTGAGGGGTGATGAGGTCCGGATTGTGGATGAGCTACAATCATTATTTTATGTCTCATAGTTAGAATGATTGTGAATAATCGGATGTTATGACACTGTGACAGATTCTAACAATACTGCCAAGGTCTTATGGAGCAATTGGGCCGACTGGCAGAACTGCACGGCGTCATGCGGGGTTGGCAATATGACAAGATATCGGACCTGTAACAGCACAGAACATTGTAACGGCTCGAGTGAGGAGACTATCCCATGCAATAACACTATAAGCTGCCAAGGTATTAAAAAACTATTCGACTAAAATGGAAAAGTTACGCTCTATACATTATTTTATACATACTGTACATTTACCACCACTACCAACAGCACCCACAGAAAGAATAAACACTTTTGCATTCAAGATAATTTTTTTTAATTACTTGGCTCAACTTTAACCCCCACCATCCTTACGGTGTAACGTTACTGTTGTTCGCGTGACAGATATTGGTAACGCTACTTGGAGTGTCTGGGCCGACTGGCAGAACTGCACGGCGTCATGCGGTGTTGGCAATATGACAAGATATCGGACCTGTAACAGCACAGAGCATTGTAACGGCTCGAGTGAGGAGACTATCCCATGCAATAACACTATAAGCTGCCAAGGTATTAAAAAAACTATTCGACTAAAATGGAAAAGTTACGCTCTATATATTGTTTTATACATACTGTACATTTACCACCACTACCAACAGCACTCGAAGAAAGAATAAACACTTTTGCATTCAAGATTATTTTTTTTAATTACTTGGCTCAACTTCAACCCCCACCAATCTCACGGTGTAACGTTACTGTTGTTCGCGTGACAGATATTGGTAACGCTACTTGGAGCGAATGGGCCGACTGGCAGAACTGCACGGCGTCATGCGGTGTTGGTAATATGACAAGATATCGGACTTGTAACGGAGGGGAGAATTGTAACGGCTCGAGTGAGGAGACTATATCTTGTGATAGCAATGTAACATGCCAAGGTATTTAAATGAGCGGCTGTGGAAATTTGAATGAAATGCATAATTCATAAGCGCGATTCTCAATTTTTGCATACCAAATCCTAGGTATCTTTCTTGTCTATCTATACAAACACGTTCTGTACGTGGCTTGCTTCCTCTTGGACCATGGTATTATTAAAAAGCATGGTTCAGCCATTTAACTTGGTGTGTTGAGGTTTATTATAGTTTAGGAATCTTGCGATACTTCTTCCATTCAAATAAATATAAGACCTTTAGTTGTACGAAATAACGGCTTTGACTGTGGCTATACCGGGTTGCTGAAAATCCCTAAAACAATACCGCTGCAGCCAACGACGAAAGCCACAGCCAATATCGCTTGATTTGGACACGGCCCATCTCTAACCGAGCGAAAAGTATAGTGGACACTCAAAATTCGTTATTGCTTCAGTTATTCGTTATTCGTTCAGGGAACACGACAAAAATGACGTACTTTTGATAAAAGGTCTATAGGTAAACATACGAGACAGCTTCCAGTAGGGCCACCGAGAACTCAGCTTAATGATCACTGCCTTTGGTTTCAGTACATCACTATCAGCGAATAAGCGCTGATGGCGTTCTAAAACTTTATCACATTATCCTGGTTAACGCCCTTCAGGTGTACAATCCAGCTCGACTGCATAAACATGAGTTTGCTCGCAAAGAAGATGTGTTTCCCCTCGCAATCTTCACCAACAGAACGAAACCGAAAAAAACAAACACATATTTATTGTGTTTGACACTTTGTTTTTGTTACCATTATAGTCCGCCTTACTCGGATAGTAGCATTATTGTATAGATGACTCAAGAATCTTGAACGGTGCACAGTTTACTAACCTAAAGGGGTTCCGTATTATGTTATCCATGATGTGCCAAGATAACAGCAATGTCGACATCACCAGTTGATTGATCGATTGATTGATTGATTGATTGATTGATTGATTGATTGATAGAATGATTGACTGCTTGCTTGCTTGATTGATTAATTGATCAATTGGAGACAAATAACTTATGTTCCAATGGCCCTGATAAAAATAATTATAGCAAGTAAAATAAGGGTGGTATCTTGAAAAAATTATGATGTTGAACTTTCCAGACTTCAAAAAAATAAAATGTGTATTTGGAAATAGACAATAAATGATTTACTCTGCTAGAACCAAAAGTTCACGAGACATGTTCACATTATACCAATCAATTGTTTTGTTCTTATGTATTTTCTGTGTTTTCCTTGAGAAAGGGAGAGAGAAACAAAAGGTATAATATTAATAATAAATTTATAATTATAATTAATAGTAAAACTTATAAACGGCAATTGATATTAATAAACATGTATCTATTTATTCAATTTAACTAAATAATTTATTATATTTATTTGTTGCAGTCAATGGAGGATGGACTATCTGGAGCGAATGGTCAGACTGCAACCCCTGTGACAGCAATGCACAGACAACACGTTCCCGGAGCTGCACCAACCCTCCACCGTCTGGTGGTGGAAGCAGCTGCGCTGGCCTTCAGTCAATGACCCGTAACTGTCCAGGGAATTGTGCAAGTATGTCTACATTTGAGCTGCATTATTTCCTTTAACATTATATACTATTATTCCATTATTATTCTATTAAGGCTCTGCTGCAATCGTTCCTCAGTCTTCACATTGTTTGTGCCTTATTGATGAACACCCTAGAAGGTTTTTTCAGAATTATGTGTCTATTTTTATAATTGAAGCAATATGTGTACAACATCAGGTATTGCGCAATTATTAGTATTACCAATATCGCCAAAAGAAGCTTATTTCCGAAAGAACAAATAAAGTTCTTCAAAATGTGTGACCGGTCATGATCGGAAAGCAAAGGGGCAAGCGAGTCACACTGGCGTTTGATTTACGTACGATGTTTGAGTGGAAGATTTGCTGTAATAATTGGGACTATAGTCACTAGTGAATAGTGTAGGATCTGAGAGGCAGGTGTATAATATAGTTCCAACTGTTCCTCAACAGTTCAAACAGTGGGCAGATGATTAGAGTATACTACTGATCGTAACGTCAAGAGAAGATCCAAATTGGCTCTTCTCAGAGCCTACAACTACACCCTATCCACATCAACACGCACGAATAATACATATTAGTATTACATGGCCCAAACATTGCACTGTTAATCTGTAATGCCCCAGGAGGGCAGTGTGTAACCGGTACCTATCAAATCATCACCAACTTACACTTAAAATGCCAATTCTAATTATGATGTTCGCTGTTTTACTCTTTTCCTGTCCAGACCCGAGCAATGGTTGGAGTGCATGGTCGGATTGGACGCCGTGCTCCGCCCAGTGTGGCGAACAGGGCTTCTCTCTCCGCAGCAGAACGTGTAACAGAACACCCCCAACCTGCTCCGGTAAATTTCTTGACTACAAAACGTGTACCACGCACTGCGCAGCTTCAAGATAACCCTTCAGACGAACAGCCTGGATGGTGTACGTCCGATTCACCCATGAACCCCCCTTCAGTGGAATCAACACTCTCCATGGAGTCATTTATTATACACCTGCCTGTATAGCGAGGAAGGACAGATTGACCAACCTACAGCAGTGACGTATCTATTGATCATTGTGCAGAGCCTACCTTCAGACTCGATGCAAAATATAATCACCAACTCCTCAATCTTTGATACACTTTAAAACAGTTCACCAATGATTATTATCATATCTTGGTCGAATTTAATACAACACGTGTCAGATCTGTCACTTGATCTGGTTCCGTACAAAAGGGTCAGTCTGACTCGCTTGTGGAGTGAGTAGTAATAAACCTAACACTCCATCTGTGACAGAATCCTGACCCAGAGCTTAGGAGTATTTTTTGTTACCCGGTATCGGATCCTCGCTCCCCGCTCCCACGTGGCCTATACTCATCACCAAAACATCAAGATGAGGTTGATCTGGTACTTTCTTGCCTATACTTTCTCCATAGTCGATTTTGAGCAACAGTTGTTTGAGTAGAAAGCCGATTCCACTTTGTTGGTTTACAGTTCTAAGAATTGTTCACATTTCTAAGACCAACATCACCCCCTGCCCAGCAGCCCACAACCAATGTGTTTCGTTGGATCCGGCACCTGGCCAATTCTGACCCGGAAGGTTTGACGTCATCAAACATATTAAAACAGAAAGCACAAGTTGTAACTTTTTAGAGTAAGGTTTCTGATGGATCAACCCTGTCCTTTGGCTTCTCGATGATCGATGGTGACGCGTTTGCTTCAACGATCGATATTTATGCTTCAACATTCGATGTTCCAAATATATTTTGTTCCCTTTTTAATTGTTGTTTGTTAACTGTTTAACCATAATGTTTCGAGAGAGTATAGTTTTACCTTGTAAAGATTAATTAACGTTTTCATTATTTAATTTCGTAACTGTGCACATTGTTGTACTTAAATATTTAACTGCCATTGTATTTATATAGGTAAATATGAATCAAGATTAAACAAAACGTCAGTTGTTTTCCCTGTAAAGTCATTCAATTTCAAACCAAAGAAAAGAGAATAAGTTGTTTAGTGCGAATTGTTTTTATTTTTTTGCTTAATATTTAAATTGTTACAAAAATACAAATGTGGTCAAGGTTTAAGCGTTGTGTCCTTTGAAGATTGAATCTTTCTACAATATTTATGACAAGTACCGATCGTTTTAGATCGCAAAAGCAACTGTTCGAAGTAAAATTGGTTCGGAGGGGGGAGAACACATTCCGTTTTAGGCTTACATGATTTTTACTGGTGTCGACGTCTCGACGTGGGTTTTATGAATTATGTTATTAATTTTAAAAGGTTTCCGGGGCAACCTCTTGGTGGCGCCCCTTTTTTTTGGTCGTGGATGATCCTTACAGAATTGTTTTATACAATATACACTCGTTATGAAAACAATGCCATGCAGCTGCACTGCTTCCCTAATACATACCTGTACATGTACATCGGTTTGCAATGGTCTTATTTATATTATATAAGGAGTCCTAAATAATGCACATAGATACATTGTTGTGCAAAAAGTATAATGTTTGTTCAAAAATTGTATTTTGGGGTGGTTGAATATTGTATTCCGCTTGCATTCTGTCCTTATTTTAAACAAGTGTGTTGATATCAATTTGTAGAATAACGTGTATATTTTCCATGAGAATGAAAAGTTTAAGTAATTGAAGTATTGTTTCTTGCTCAGTCTAGGTAAATCAAAGTCAATTTGTTGTATTAAAGCACCTCTGTAAGCTTATTGAAAGTACTCATCGATTATTAAAGCTACGGAAAGTCGTTTATAAAAATAATTGAGTGATTTCACGTGTCATTTTTACAGACTTTTTGTTCATAGAGCATCGATGATGACTTAACACGATACTTTTAACAATAAGTTGAGCTTGTGGCGTTTTGAAAAGCACTCAAAAATTGACTGTGCAAGTCTGGTCTTAACCGTACTGGGTTTCACGTGTGCGCATATCAGTTTCGTTAAATAGTTTAGTTTAACGGAATTTATGGCAACACAAATGATATCCTATTGTTGAGAATGTAAAATTAAGTCATAAAATATATATAAAAACAAGAAAAACAAACTTAACTTATCAACACAGAAAACCCGAGAACAAGACCTTGGCCCCAATTTCAGGTTGCTTGTAAACAATTAGGAATTGTGCCCAACTGACGTTCGTGCTGTCATTATAACTGTGTAATGGTCGCACAAATTCGGGCGTGATTGGCAAATTGGGTATCTAAAAATAAGCAACTTGCGCCAAGTTTTAATTTTTGTTTAGTGTCACTTTTAACAAATTATTTGTATCAAACAAAAATTTAAATTGAATTGATAAAAATTGCTTTTGGTATTTTTGTTTTCAGGAACTTTCCCATTTTCGATTCGCGCGAGACTTGGCCAGTCTATTTCCATATTCATGATGTAATGAATTTTTACCGCGGCAATTTTTCTTTGAGGATACGTTTTAACCCATAACGTTAGTGGAGCCGTTACGCATTTAACCCATTCCAGGTACGCTCGGTGTTCCATAAAGGCATTGAGCTCCGGAATGGCGATGGTTTGAATCCCACCCGAGTAGTATGTCTCACTTGGTGTATCCCAACATATGCATAAAATAACAAACCTGTGAAAATTTGGGCTCAATTGGTCTTCGAATTTGCAAGACAATAATGAAAGAAAAAACACCCTTGTTGCATTACTTTGTGTGCTTTCAGCAGATGCATAATAAAAGGCTTCAGCTAGAAGTCTTTTATTATTTGAGTGAGAAATTACCTCTTTCTCAAAAACTACGTTACTTCAGAGGGAGCCGTTACTCACAATGTTTTATACTATCAACAGCTCTCCATTTCTCGTTACCAAGTAAGTTTTTTTGCAAACAATTATTTTGAGTAATTACCAAAAGTGTCCAGTGCCTTTAACACATGACATTTCTCGGTGGTGAATGCCCTTCTTAGAGTAATCAGAAGGAGGCAAGTCATATGGCATATGAAAGCTAATGCCCTGACTAATTTTTTAGATGTAAATAAATTACGATGCTTATTTAAATAATTGTGTGACGGTCATTTGAATATTTATTTTGTCAATCTTATGACAACCGTTTCTCAAGAAGTATATACGTCCGATCCTCAAACTTGTTTCGGTTATAGATTTAATTGTATATTGTAAACACGAATTGTGGCATATTGGTGTCTGTCACGTCATCATGACGTCATTTATTGCTCGTTTCATATATGTGTAGACAAGACATGGCTCAAAAAGTGAAACATCATGTCGAAAACACAATTTTGATCATAAATAATACCATTTTGGATTCCTATATATTACATAAATCATTTTGAAAACAAAATGCTTTTAAGCAGAGTTATTCCAGGCCATAAAACTAATCAAAGTACTAATCAAATAAGTAACAAAGTTCAATTCACAAAATTGCTAAAACCCAGTGCTATCATAGAAATGATCTAGTCATGTTCATGTTGGTGACAGATGCTCCGTATGGTTTATGCACCACGGCGTAGACTCATTCTATACGAGATTTCGACTCTAGCAAGTTACCTACCATGAAATTTGTACTTTGAAATGGGATTCCCAAAGCGGTTGCGGACCAATTTTATTTAGGTGTCGTGCAACCCATCGTATTTGTGCACGACCAATTGTTTAGGATTTTCGCTCGAAGGCATGGGGAAAAAGTTGCATACTGTCTTATACTATATACAAAGTATTAGTATCAAAAACAACCGTTTTCCTTGTGACATCATCAGGTGTCAAATCACGGTTATTCAAAGCTTATTACTGAAAAAACCTAACCCTATCTCCTGAGCCACATATCATCAAGTCATAATCTTTTTGCCGTCTTGTAGCTTATGACAGATTACATTTTGTTCAAAAACATGGCACCACTTTGACCGTTCCTTCCGGTCCAAACAGGGACTTCGAATTAATCATATTTGTATACCAAGGGTCTGTAGCGAATATAAGAAACATTGATTTTGGTTTGTGTATGAATCATCAGTGACACGTAAGATAAAACAAATTTTTATCTAAGACGTCATCACTAGTTACAGCACCATATATCGATCAAAATGTTAATAATCCACTTTAAAAGTAATATCTACTGAATCACGTGATATAAAATCCTAACTTGTTGTGGTTTCTTCTTGACCTTGACCTCTCCTTCCGGTCTACACAGGAAGTTCCAATAAAAACTATTTGTACATAGTTTTAATGTTTTGCAACAAAATGTAAAATACATCGTTTTATTGTGCCTTTGTATGAAATAATCAGTGCAATCCAAGCTTATACAAACAGTGAGTTTGTTGGTGTCATCATCTATCGAAGCGTCCTCTAGTGACAAGGTTGAAATATTTGAATCCAAACTTGTACTTGTTTTTGATACCGTGTCGTGTGTACCGCAATGTCGAAGATTACCAATTCACGTCAGAGAAGCAAAATATGGGCATCATTCGTAACCAGGTATTAACACAAACGGAACAGCTTTCATCCATAGGAAAAATACATAAACAATCACTTTACAATCCTTAACTTATATTATAATCACAGATTAAGTTTACTTCAAACATCATACAATAATTAATTTATGGTTATAGCAAGATCTGCCAGGAGTGACATGTCAACTTAACATTAAAACACATTGATCCCCAAAACCACAAGCAAAGTAAATGTCCCAACATCAAGTAACATTGCTTTAATAATTAGTTTATACAAAAGTCGGAACTTTTCTCAAAAGATGTATGTTAAAAAAGGATATACTTCCATTTGTGTTTTCGTGCTCAGCTTACATACATTATCTCGTGGACAAAAAAAAACAAGAAAATCCTGCCTAACTGATCAAAATGACGGAACTAGGGTTGCCGGGTGGTTACGCTGTGATTGCACTATCTAGTACCCGTACATCCGGCTATACATAACTCACTCTCAACGAAGTTTCCTGTTAGGGACGAGCATTGGTCTTGATCCCCGACTCTGTCTCTGGACCGCAATCGAAATCCTCCTGAGCACGGTGATGCAAAACAAGTGCCCCAGGTTTCCCACGCTGTCCAGGTGCAACCTGTGTAAATCAAGAATCAGTAAAAATGCAATTAGTCAGATTTAACCTGGATTCCAGGTCCCAGTGGGGCTGACTCATTTCTGGGTCAGGCTGACTTGGTATTTGGTCAAAGACTCTAGAACTAGGGCTCTGCATCAGTTTGACCAATTTATGGGTAATTTTGACACAGATTCCGGGTCATACGACCCTTAATTGGTTCAGGCCCCACGGGACCCGCATCCGGGTCAATTCTGACATGAGAGTTTTGAGAGAGTGGTGGCTTTTCCCAGCAGGCTTGTATAGTGACTAACTCAACGATGGTACAATCACATCCCAGCAACCGCAGTTCCGTTTTTTTTTTTGTTTTTTTTTTACCATCAAGGCTGTTTTTTGTAATGTGGCAATGTATATAAGCTGAGTATGAGCGAAACAAATGAAAGTATATAAATCATGTTCTTCCTTGATGGATGACCCGAAGTGTTTTGATTGTACAGATTACCTACGGTAAAATACCATGAAGGTAATTGCCTTTGTAGGCCTCGTAACGTCTTTGTGCTTCTTTTAAAGATATAGGCCCTACTTTCAAATAACTCAAGCATAAACTTCTCTGCTTACTCACCACTATTAATATGGGAGCAAAGGCTTCCTGTCATGTACTCAATACTCCATCAATTTGATGTTGTTTTTTCCGAGGACACTCATTTTTGACCGGCCACAAATGGATTTGTACCCAGGCCTATAGCATGTAAACAATTATGCATACAAAGATAGACTCACAAGTTGGCTGCGTTGCCGGGTCACAATCACTTGTGTCACTCGAATCGCCCTCACAGGCTTGACCGCCATTACTTGGCGGGGGATTGTCACAAGAACGGCTTCGCATTCGTTCGCCTCCTGTGCCACATGACACCGTACACGGGCTCCAGTTGCCCCAGTCGGTCCATCCACCATGTACTAAAGAAAACAACATGAAATAAAAGACTCTCATTAATTATTAGAGTGGTTGTTAATGAAACCAGAACAAAGCAAAACTTGACTTAAGTCATGATGGGCACACGTTGACCACGGCCAGTTTCCCCTAACACCAAAGGAACGGCCGAGGCGCGGGTATACCGTACACGATGTTCTTGTGGTCGCTAATTATTACAGTCTTTGGCCCTTTTTGAATTCACGGCTTGAGCTTAGACATGGTGGGTTGGTTTTGGTCTTGGTCTTGGGCTTGGGCTCGGGCTCGGGTTCGGGCTTGGGCTTGATCTTGGGCTTGAGCTTGGGCTTGGGCTCGGGCTCGGGTTCGGTCTTGATCTTGGGCTTGGGCTCGGGCTCGGGTTCGGGCTTGGCCTTGATCTTGGGCTGGAGCTTGGGCTTGAGCTTGGGCTTGGGCTCGGGCTTGGTCTTGGTCTTGATCTTGGGCTTGAGCTTGGGCTTGGCCTTGATCTTGGGCTGGAGCTTGGGCTTGAGCTTGGGCTCGGGCTCGGGCTTGGTCTTGGTCTTGATCTTGGGCTTGAGCTTGGGCTCGGGCTTGGGCTTTGTCAAGGGCCCGATACTACAATTTAAACTCTTATCTGTATAGCTGTAGCTTGAAAAAACCAACTTAAAATACAGCAATGCGAGGTTAGTTTGGAATCAAAATGGTGCCGCGAAGTGCTAAAGGGCAATATTCTAACCGCTAGAGGGCCGGTATTTACCCATACCTGGACATGTGACGTTGGTGTCGCAAATTTTTGAGTCTTGGGTTGTTCCATTACATTGGGCTCCTCCATTCTCCGGGGAGGGGTTTGTACAAGTCCGATTTCGCGTTATATATCCAGTACCACATGACGCTGAGCAGTCGTGCCACGCCCCCCATTCACTCCAGTTACCATTCACCACTAGTCAGGGTCAGACAGAAAGGGTATCAGTGCACTTAAAACTCTGGGTAGGGTGATTTTTTGTTTCGCTCTCTGTCTTTCCTCTCTCCCTCTCGCTCATTCCAACTCAATATGGGAACAACATGTGTTATAATCAAGTAATAGGTTTGCTTTGCGTCCTTCTTCATTTAGGCGTATGCGTATGCATTATCAGTGTAGTGCTCTTTCTTCTTGTAAATAACTTGTAATTGTTTTCGAGCTTGTGTAAATAAATGACCATGAACATGCATGATTAAAGTATATTTTCAAAGTTTTAGTTATTTTATTTTCTGCGGTTCTTTTTAAACGGTGCTTCTTTACAAAAAATTCCTCAAAAGAAAGGATATAATCAAACAAGCAAATAAACATAATTAAACATTACTCATAATAAACACAAGTTCTCAAACGCAACACCCTTTTTAATAATAATAGTGAGCGAAGATTCAGTAGTAATTTTTATTACTTAAGTACAACCTTGTAAAAACCTTATACATTCGCGTACCTGGACACGTGACGTTGTCACATAAGTTTGTCTCTTGGGCTGTTCCATTACATTGGGATCCTCCATTCTCAGGGGAGGGGCTTGTACAGGTCCGATAGCGTGTAATATTTCCAGTTCCACATGACGCTGAGCAGTTGAGCCACGCCCCCCATTCACTCCAGTTCCCATTTACCGCTAGTCGGGACCAAAATTAATCACATGGTCTTTGCAATGAGAATGTTTTAATTGGTTAATGGTCGCTAAGTTCCTCCCACGGAGAGCTTTGTTTCATGTATAATAAAGTAAGCGTGTAAAGATTAAAGTAATCGAAATTCATTTAACGGCTATTTAACGTGTTCGTTTAGTCATTGCAGTGTCCAGAATTTAGAGGAACATTACAGAATTAGTTTTTGCTAACAAAATAGTTGCTGGCAGTGTAAGCACTTTATGTAATCCACCATTATACTTTATGTATATCCACCATCAAACCTGTAGAAGTTTGAGATCGATCAGCCATCTGGATCACGAGAAAATAGTGAAAAACCGATTACACATTTGCACGGAAATCATATAGGTTCAACAACTGAATAAAACGCTCACTGAGCGATAAACTCCAATCGGAAAATTAGTTTATTCATTTCTCATCAAATATGGCATTTCAAACAGAAATATTTCAAGGGATGTTTTCTACTATCATCATCGTTAGACTGTGTTAGTTTTATGTTATTCTGTGATCAAAAAGTATATTTTACAAGTTTTTTTCTTACCAATTCTGTAATGTTCTTTTAAGTAAGCGTGTAAAGATTAAAGTAATCGAAGTTCATTTAACGGCTATTTAATTAACGTGTTCGTTTAGTCATGGCAGTGTCCAAAATTTAACATCGGTGTTGAATGCAGTTTTGTTCTCACTCATTTTTGCAAAGGCAACATTCTAAATAAAATTCCTTGTGCCTTTTATTGATAAAAAACAACAATGTTTCCCCTATTTATATTGATAATATAAAAAGAGATAAATGACGGGGGTAACCCAATAAAACAGAACGCGTACCTGATGGACAAGTGACGTTCGTATCGCATAGATTTGATTCTTGGGCTGTTCCATGACAGTGGGCTCCTCCAATCTCCGGGGAGGGGTTTGTACAATTCCGATATCGCCTAATATATCCAGTACCACATGACGCTGAGCAGTCGTGCCACGCCCCCCATTCACTCCAGTTACCATTCACCACTAGTCAGGGTCAGACAGAAAGGGAATAGAATGGAACCTTTGGGACTACAACAATACACAAACTATCATTCAAAATAATTATATGATACTTTTTTTGAGGCCATATAAAGTGTTGTCGGGTTATGTGGAGGTAAAATAAAGGACAACGTTGTGTTGCCTAATATCTTTAAAAGAAGCAACTTTGATCAGAGGAAAAGGACTACCCGTACTTTTTTTCTAAACGAAATAGGGTATCCTGGTGTTTTGGAAAACAGTGTTTTCGAAACAAATGATCGTTCCAGGATATGTGACGTCAAATGGCGTTTGCAAAACCACGGGTTCTTCCCGAGTACTTGACAGCAACTGGTGGTTTTAACCAAGTTTCCAAGTATAGTATTTATAAATCACGGAGGCAACAAAGAAACTAATACCTCACACGAATTTCAATTAAAACAGGTTTTAATTTGTATCGTGTTAGTCTGCACTCTGAAATCTCCTGGGTCAGAATTGACCTGGAATCCGTGTCAAAATGACCCAGGAATGAGTCAAACTGACGTAGAATCAGAAATTAATTCTGATTTTTTTCCCCCACCAGTTTCCGTGACAGCCTGACTCTACAATGGGTCAGGTCCTCAGATCAATTTTGACCCGGGAATTTTAAAGAGTGACTGGGCGTCGCGACGCCTCCATACAACGCAAGCGGTGTTTGGCCTACAGCCTGAAACACTCTTGTGACTAATTGGCTGGCAGTCGGCATAAGAAGCAAACTCTACACTCACAGACTCTAGTGGTCTGCTTAAAGGCACTTGACACGTTTGGTAATTACTCAAAACAAATGTTAGCTTGAAAAGTTACTTGGTAACGAGCAACGGAGAGCTGTTGATAGTATAAAACATTGTGGGGAAACGACTCCCTCTGAAGTAACGTAGTTTTTGAGAAAGAGGTAATTTCTCACTGAAATTATTAAAAGACTTCTGGCCAGAAGTATTTTATTATGCATCTGAAAGCACACAAATTTGTGTAACAAGGGTGTTTTTTCCTTCATTATTTTCTTGCAACTGCGATGACCAATTGAGTCCAAATTTTAACAGATTTGTTATTTTATGCATATGATGGGATACACCTAGACTTGGTTCCAAGTCTGCGATCGTGACTTTTTAGTCTACCCGATAGCCAATACATTATTGCCTGAAATAGCGCCCTCTTGTGAAATAACCTCCGTCATTAGCGTACGATCACAGACTTAGGAAGCTTGTTCATCGGTTTGTACACACCCTATGGCGAATTAGTCCAAAAGTGGACGGAACACTCTGATTGGTCAGAATCGAGGAAGCCTTCAACAACATACATATTCAAATTCAACCGTTTATACCACAGGATATAGAACAGAAATACAACATTGATGCACACTGTGACTAATCTGCCTCTGCTAAGAATTCAAATTGAGTTTAGAATAAAAAACACATAATTCGATTCTAATTTTTAAATTCAAAATAAAAAAGACGTTGGAGAAAAATCACTCGACGATTCCATTCAAACCATAGGTTAACAGTTTTTAGTCTAGTAAGAATCAGGAATTATATTATATTTATTTTTCAACAGTTTAAGATTTTATACTATTTTAGCTTAATATATAAATAACATACGTACCAAGCACTACAAAATTAAAACCAAGTTGAGACCAATGAGCTTTTACAGAAAATGCTGGTGTGATTGTAACCTACTTGTAATAGACGCGGCCAGCATGGGTTTTGTGGCCTCCTAATTGGTCATCTCTCTGGCATCAGTGTTATTGTGTAAACTTCAGTTATGAATAAATGAATACCCCGTACACACAAGAGGGTCAAGTCTGAGATTGCGAGTTAGGGCGTTTGATAGCTAATCTGTGGGGGCGTTTTGCGTGGCTGATTCAGGGAAATAACCGTGATCTCAGACTTGAAATCAAGTCTAGGATACACCAAGTGAGAATACTGGTTTTTTTACAATTACCAAATGTGTCCAGTGCCTTTAAATCATATATTGATAATAGTTATGAACGCCTACTGTGATGGCCTTTATACAGGAAAGTGAGGCCGGAAAAAGGATGAAGTGCCGGGCATTTTCTTTCAATCCTCTGTGACTCTATGAAAGCACTACTCCCATCAAAACAAACATCCTAATGGCCGAATACACTTGAGCTGGTACATCCTTATCCCTTGTGGTATTGATGCAAGTTCGAGGTTACACGGAGGTCAATGCAATGATATGTATCGTGTAAGTAAACACACACGCAAAGCCACATGGCACACTTAAAAGCAGAGCACTGACACCAAGAGCCCGTTCAATCCACCAGACAGTAGTACATCCTACACGGGTAGAATGTGAAATTTCACCGCGGGGGGGGGGGGGCTCATTATTTACTGGGTTCATACAATTTCAAAATGTCCACAATCACCGCTGCTTTTTTAGGTTGCAGCAATCAACACGGGTACTTTTTATTCATGGGCTGAAAACATACACTAAGGTACGTGTAAACACGAGTAACCCCAAAATTCATTCAGCTGGAAGGTAGAACAAATTTAAGTATAGGTCATCTCTAGCCCTGCTACCATTTGTATCACTTCACGATGAAGTTACTCATCAGGACCAAAGCAGTTTAACAAAACGGGTTACATTGAAGACGCAGCTAACTATTACAACCCTAAAATACAGTTCCAGCTAGGAAGGAACAATTTTGAATACTCACAGTTTAACACAGGAGGTGGTTGTTCAAAATACCCCCAGGTGTTAGCAAAGTGTATTTGCAGGGGGACACACGGTTTTTGTTATTAAGAAACATCATAATCGAGAAAATCGACTATCCAGTATTTACGTTACACGTGCAAAGTTGTCAACATCTTAACGGTCGCACAGAGAGTACTTATGCTCTGAGAGGCTGTTTGGCACATTATAGTAACATGATGCCCAAAATAACCCCTCCGTTCCAACAGCATATCAACCTGAATGGCGGCCAGTGCTATGAGTTCTTTTCCCATTGTGTTCCTGTGTTGACTTAGCTGTTGTAAAACATCTTCTAAAGTACCCATTATTCCCACGTTATGTAGTCTCTGTCTGACCTTGGACATGTTGACTACTTTGAATGGCTCTCTAACTCACCTGCAGGGTCGCAATCACACGTTGAAGCAAGGAGGAGTACAAGTCCAACAAAAGTGCCAGGAACTCTGGAAGTCATGATCGTTCAGCAGTCACTGAAGACGCAGACAGACGTACAGTTCACGGTGTGCCTCTCCTCAAATTGAACGTGTAGAACGTGGGGTCGGCACATACGCTGCGGTAAAGTTGAACCGGACTCTGCCTTAAACCACAAGTGAATTGGATCCAGAGAATAAGACTCGTTGGTTTTATATAATATGATTTCCCGGTTTGTTTTAGTTCGACACAAAATCCTGACGTTTATACAGTTCCGTTTTTTAAAGACCAGACATGAGATAACTTGAGCTCAATGTGACACGCAGTCCGTTCTAATCGCGGGGACCTTTGCCAAGTAATGCAAAAAAACAAAAACAAAAACAAAACACACACAAAACACAGCAGCCCGTCATATCAAAACTAAAGTTCGTCGTCATCAGGTTGTGGGTTTGAAGTACTCGTGACAACGGTTAGTGTATGGTCCATTTCCTTCGCTTCCTTTACGTAGAAAGGAAGGACCATGAACTTGACGATATTTGTTAACATGCGCATATTGTTTTTAGGGTTAAAGAGCAAAGAGAGTCAACTTGATCAGCCGTACCGACGATTCATCCTTTAACATTTTTTTTTTGTACAGAGTTAGGCGCTGCTGGGTGTCCACCTCATTCGCAGATTTGTTAGCTCCTTTGCCTGATTGTTTGAAAACATGGCGGCATTCCAAGAAACATTAGTGGCCATCATGCTGGTTACAATGCAACTTTTTTAGTTTCGCCAAACAACGTACGAACCAGCGTATAGTGCTAGAACTGTTTGTCATTTTGTACCAAGTTCTAACAAACCACGCCCTGCAAATTTCTTGATTGTGCGACACGGGCCACCACTCTTCACCTATAACTATCTCAAAGACAAATGTTTGAGCTTGTGAAGTCTTTTTGAAAAATATCTGGTACAGGCGTGAATTGAGACTTCTTTGAATCCTGCGTAGGCCTATGCACTATATTATAGTGTGTTTCCCGATAATCAATTAAAACCTCGCAAACAATAACAATATGGCACTCTGATGACGTCACGGTCTTTTAAACCGTTCAAGTCTACAAATTCGAAAACACTGCGTAGGTGAAAACTGACAGACAATAATATAGTGTCACGTCCGGAGAGGGTAGGTAGGCGTTACTTCTCGTTGGAGTAGAAGGGGGTGCTTCTTCTCGTGTTTTGTTACTTTTCAAGTTGTGTTAATGAGAGTTGGCCCCTCTTCAAAGTGAGAATCTTAGTGGCTTGACAAAGTGGGTACGTTCTCCTTTTTGATTTTGCTTATACACAACCAATGGGGACGCAGTTTCCCATGGAAAACAAATTTTGGTTGATAAACGTCAAGAGTGGATGGGCATGGAGGTGGTAAAACAACGTAGACCCCCTGCAGAATGCGGCAATGAGTATTAGTGTACGTTATGTACGCATTATAGCATGCGTCCCATGAATGAATCAAATATCACCAACAACTTATTCAAATCCTGAAACAATAACGAAAGTGCCCACAGCTCATCGCTCGGGCCTCACCGGATCGTCTGTTACGTGGCACAGGATTTCCTGCTGCACTTTTTGTAGCCGTTGGACAAAAAAAAAAAAAAAAAAAAAAAAAAAAAAGCTGCACTTTCACTTATGAAGTTCGAGTAGCGGGAACTGTGATCATTTTGGAGCTATCCGGTGAAGATGATGAGAGCTACTCGAGAGATGGTGTCCTTTAGAGCACACCTTGCTGTCCATTTAGCGGTGGCATGCTTTGTCATCTGCAGTAACATTGCAACGGCCGGTAAGCTGTAATTATTATCAGGTTATGAATGTTTTAATTAATGGTATCATGGCCTCCGTGAATGCCCCACCGAGCCAATACAAATCATGTAAGGCCATCCGTGGTTTTCTTTCAGAGTAAAAATCAGCGACGCAATCAGTGTTTGCGTATAATTCAAATGACTGCTTGTGTACGCATGTTTCAAATAAGTGGATTGTGTTGCCATTGACACGATTGACAAAATTCATTGTCATTGCTTGTTGGTTACTAAACCTTTTAGATATTTATGCCAGTATTTGTTTAACTTTATAATACTGTTTTAACCAGAGAAGTAAATTTGGCTTTTCGGGTTTAGTTCATCTAGTTTGTATTTTTACTTGTCAATCAACATTTTTTACGAAGAAGAAGAAGAAAAAAAGGAACTAAGTACATTTTATTTATTTTTCCTTGGGGGGGTAGCTGTTTGATGTAGACAAAATAACCCCAGATTACCCTACTTGTTAATCAACTTAAATACAGAGGCAGGGTTTGGTAAAGTATGACCTAGGGAAAATCCGTTCTGTAGTTCAAAACCTAATAAATGGAACCCGTTGCAAAAACAACAGGCCACATTTAATGTTAAGTAAGTTTTGGTCGCTCACTTATTTATTTTAACCGTGGCTAGCAGTGACTTCCCTGTACCATGCAAACAATGGTACTTCAGATGACAAACCATTCGGAAACAAAGTTCCGTATAAACCGGATTTATTCACACTGTACCCACATTAGCTTCCTTACTGAGAAACAACAATCCCCTTTAGGGAGGTCATGTTTTCATTCAGACTCAAACGAGATCATTCGAAATAATATCATATCATTTATTATATAAAGTATACGGCATTTAAAGGAACATTACAGAATTGGTTATTGCTAACAAAACAGTTGCTGCAGTGTAAGCACTTTATGTAATCCACCATATACATAAACTGACAAACCTGTAGAAGTTTGAGATCGATCGGCCATCTGGTCACGGAAAATAGTGAAAAACCGATTACACATTTGCATGAAATCATATAGATTCAACAATGAATAAAACGTCCACTGAGCGATAAGCTCCAATCAGAAAGTTAGTTTATTCATTTCTCATCAAATATGGCATTTCAGACATAAATATTTCAAGGGATGTTTTCTACTATCACCATCATTAGACCGTGTAAGTTTTATGTAAATCCGTGATCAAAAAGTATATCTTACAAGTTTTTTTTTACCAATTCTGTAATGTTCCTTTAAGTAGAGATTATAAAAGCTGGCCATAAAAAAAATGACGCTGTCTTCAATGAATTTGTTGTTGTCCTCTTCTTAGATAATCTCGGTAAAGGTTTTTGTTTTCGTCAGCGAAGGAACGGGAAATGCAATGGGTTAATGGAGACATTTCCAGGATCTGCTGCCAAGATCAGCACGGCCGATGAGTGTTGCTCCCAGGGTGGAGCCGGGTGGGCAGAGAGAAATAATGGCAGGAGGTGCTTAGATTCCTGCAATGAGAAAATTGATCTTGAGCAGCTGTCGCCAGAGGAGGGTGTAACCCGAGGTACAGATTACTTTGAAAGGATTTTTCTGTGAACGAGTTGCTTCTGAATAAATTGTAATAATAACAATATCAACCTGAAGTTCATCAACGAAAAAAAGGTGACGCTTTCGATAGTTTTGATGAAAGCATCAATTGGCATTAACTCTTGAAAACAGTGCATTGAATATAAATATTTGAAGAAAAAAAAATCAAAAAAAGGACATGTCTATTATTATCGTTATTCTCTGTTTGCCGGCAACTTGTTGAAGTTTCTTGTGCAGTATACTGAGTTTGATTTATTTATCTTTTATTAGTATGTAATTTATTTAATTTAATCGAATATTTTGTTGTTGTTTTATTATTTAAATATATGTTTTACATCTACGTTTTCTCGATAAAGAATGGTATTCAAACTCATTTTAAATCCATAGTTGAAGGAGTTTTGGGTGAGTGGGGGGAGTGGATGCCGTGCTCCGTCTCTTGTGGGGAGGGCATCGTGCAGAGACAGCGGCAGTGTATCTGCGAGTCTCCTGATGACACCATGTGTTGCGATGATCAAGTTGTTGAACAGGAGCCCTGCAACACTAATGTTTTATGTCCAGGTAAATATATAAGCTCACGATGCGCGCTCAAGAGTTTTATTGACGTCATAGCCTCGTGAGTAGACTTGTTCCTAGCCCGAACATCTGACGTCACACTTCGAGGCTCGTGTTTTACGCCAGAGACCGGCTTCGAGCGTTTGGAGGAATCCTGACAAACGCACCTTTGGCCTCCCATCCCATTGCGGTCTTGCGGATAGGGGAAAAGTCGGACATGGGACCAGTCTAGCAGTGACCATCATTTTGATTAATAGACCGGTGCCTGTCCCTATCCTTGCGGATAAGGACAGCGGACCAGTCTAACTTGTCCCCTGTCTTTATCCGCAAGGATAAAGACAGGTACTGGTCTACAGGCCTAATGATTTCGTTGGATTTAATAATTTCATTGGAGACAATTATTTCATTGGATACAATTATTTCATTGGATACAATATTTCATTGGATAAAATATTTTATTGGATAAAATATTTTATTGGATACAATTATTTCATTGGATACACGTGCGTTGACGTAGGCTTTCCATGTCTGTATTATGATTGGTCCTATAGGTGATGTAATTGGTCAGCTTGCACTTTCGATCGTCTGCATGCAGCGTGTGCATAATCATTGTTTGTACATCATGTAATGTTATTTTATTCACTATGTAATATGTGTACATGTACCTGTGAAGGGACTTCGAGTCTCCGCATGAAATGAATGCAAGGTCAAAGGTACATCTGACAACATCCGGTCAAGCCGGTATCTGGCGTTATTCACGAGCCTCGAAGTGTGACGTCAGATGGTCAGGCTACCTCGTGAGTAGCCCGAAACATCATGTTTGCATACATCGCCTATGAATATAAAAACCATGATGCATATTAAACTGATAGAGTAAACAAAAGTATTTGAACTTGAAATGCCTAGTTTGTGATGATAGCAAATAACCAAAAACCACATAACAAAAGTAATGTTGGACAGGCTATCACATTGAAATAAGCCTACATTACATTGAAAACATTGCTGTTTACATATTTTACGTACGAGGATTTATTTCATTTGTGCAGTAGACAGACAATGGGTCCATTTTGTGCTTGCGACCTGCCATGATGGTTACTATAATGGACCAATCATCACAGAGTTAAACGCTTTAGGATAGTGCATGACCATCTGATGAAATGATTGGGTTTCTAAAAAGACAAGAGTCGGGGTTTGAGTCAGGGGACCTTTCTACTGTTCTACTGGTAAATCGTTGCAAGCATTGAACTGACACGCGAGGGCGGGCGTTGTAAGAACACATGTGTATTACGGACCAATCACGGTTACCCAAGAGCAATTAGTATACGGAGTTCTTGGCACTTTGCTGGTACACAAGAGCGTACAATAACAACACGCTTATATTCTTCCAAAGTTGCATACATTGTATTAACGTATCACTAATTTAGACTACGGAGGAAAGTCTGACGTCATGGCAGTGGCCACGGATTTGGCTGTTGCTACGGCTTCGGCTGTTGCTCAGGGTATTGCTGCGAGCATCCTATGCTCTATGATTGTTAATGTCAATTGAAAGCAGCAGCCTCTAATTTAGACACGGAAGTTCCCGCGACCGTGTCCGATTTGTGGCTAATAATAAAAAATATTAAATTGCCGGGTTTCATGAGACCAGAGTCCGGGACTGAGTCATGGGACCAGTCTCCTGACAACTTCGTTATTAGCATTGAACTGTCACGCGAGGGCGCACGTTTGGGCCTCCTTAGCGTGTTATCCTAGCGATCGAAACGTATCCTCAGCCGCTAATTCGAAAACGGCCTACTGTTTATGACAGGACAGCACGTGGTCAGTTTTCAAGATGGAGTCCAATTATGAAATTTTAAGCCTTTTTACTTATTAAAAGCTTTCTTCTTTGACGTGTGGGTTATAATTTTATACACGATGTACTTTTCCGAACGCAAAGCATTGTGTACTGTCTTCACTGAAACCGAACCCTCCATGAAAAAACTCTTGGTGGCGCACTATTTTGTGAACCCCACATTGGATTGATTTCTATTTTTGTCATTGCTTATTTTCTTATAGTTTTGAAATTAAAAACATAAATCTTGAAATTTTTCCTTTATTACGAATCTGAAAGTGTGCAAATATTCGAGAAAACTGGCTTTCTTAAATACTTACATCCTCCTGGAATCTTCGTCAGATATCTGTTTAAAGGTTTAGATCAGTCAGTGTGTTTTATAATAAACGTTTTATCTTGCAGAAAAGCATCTTTTTTAATCGTGTAAGTGGTACCTCACTTATACAAAAAAAAGATATTGCTCTAAAAACATTGACTCTTGGATTTATTCTCCAGTAAACTTACAAACATGTCAAATACTTTACACCGGACGTTCATTAAAAACAAATGTATTTTTTTAGTGCATGGACAATGGGGCGATTGGAGCAATTGGGGTGAATGTAGTGCTACCTGTGGGGAAACAATGACCCGCAAACGGGAATGCGATTCTCCACGATCGGAGCACGGTGGGGATGACTGCATGGGGGACCACAGGGAAGTCGCCTGGTGCAACAATCGAAGACACTGCCCGGGTAAGCTGGACTCAATTACCTTTTCATCTTTTATAATTTTTGTTTTATTATAGAAAATGGAGTAGTTTCTTATGAGAATGGAGACTTTGGACAACGTCATAGGTTACCGTTAGCAATGCCTTCTCGATTACGGTTGTTACTTCCATGTCAACACACGAAACGTGACCGGCAAACATGATCACGACTCTCAGTTAAAAGTAGGCCACAGTTAAAAATGAAAACCTCTCCTCGATGTTGTTATTAATTTGTCCCTTTTTAAAAAGTCGATGGCAGATGGCGAGCTTGGAGTTCCTGGTCATTGTGCTCAGCCACATGCGGACGTCGGGGTACTCAAAACCGTTACCGGAGTTGCACAGCACCGAAACCTGGGTACGGTGGGCTGGATTGCGAGGGGGACGTGAACGTCCAACGTCCATGCAGTGCGCCCGCAAATTGCCCAAGTGAGTTCAGTTCAAGGTCATCTCGAGGCACTTCTCTTAATGTTTGTAAACAAAAACATGACTGAAAACTTACAATGTTAAATTCATTAGCATGGTAAAAAGCTACAGCTTAAATCATTGTGTTTTTTGTGAACAAATTGTACTTGCTTGAGAAGGGAAAATATGTGATAACTTTTGATTTTTGTTTTCTTTTACACATATTAGTGCTTAAAAGCTTTGTTCCAAATGAATTATTTGAATAGATTTGAGGTAATAAAACTTATGTCAACAGTTGTATTTGGCTAAACATATCGAAAGAAACATATTTTTGGACAATATTTTTGCGAAGCAGAGCTCCAAATAAGAAGACAAACAGAATATATTAAAGTAAAATTTAAGCATTCTCATGCATGTGTCCTGTTGTAGTTGATGGCGAATGGAGTGAGTGGAAGAATTGGCACTGCCCAGAAGGATGTGTACAAGGCGGAGAAGGACATGCCTGGCGATTACGTTATTGTTCCAACCCGTTCCCCAAAAATGGAGGGAAACAGTGCGAGGGCGAAAAGTACCAGAGTGCCCCGTGTTCAAACTCCATATGCGCAGGTAATATCAAATACAAAGTACAGGGTTGTTACCAGCTACATAGAGGTCATAGCATTCGAATACCACAACATCACCATGCTTGTTTTGATAGCCGAAATGGAATAAGTACGTACTTCAAAGAAAAGAAAACCTACGTCGCCTATTTCTTAATCAGGATGACCTTATGTAATTCACAGATTGGTTGTTTGGGGGTGTTCACTGAAAACTAAAAGATGAAATTGAACTTATTTAACATACCCTTAATGTATAGATGGGGTACATTCCCATGGCTGATTCTCATTGAAAAAGTATACATTAAATGAACCCGATAAGTTTTATTGACCACAGGTATACAAAGGCAGTGTTTTCTAAATTGATTGTTTGAATTGTGTTACAATAATGTCTGATTCGTGTAACAGTTGAGTACCAATAAACCCATCCAAACGAATACATGTTATTGATTTTTTTTTAGTATGAGCTTTGAGTCTCACTGAGGTTTTCGTTTTCCCCAATGTGTGATTGAAACAGTGGACGGAGCTTGGGGTGAGTGGTCAAGCTGGTCAGAATGCTCATCGTCTTGCGGCACTAATCGCTTCAGAAGCAGAAAGAGACAGTGTGACAACCAACGACCTCACCTCGGTGGATATCCGTGCCATGGCTCCAAGACTGAACAACAATCATGTAACGATGTCCTATGCGAATATAAACCAGGTCTGAAACAACTTGCAAATGAAGTGTAACAAGAATAAAATAAAAAAACACCAACGTGTATTACCTATTGCATTATTCGCAACAAGCAATCTTTAAAAACAGTGACGAGTGATGGAGAACATGTTCATCGTTTGCACTTTTTAGGAAGTATCTCATGAAGCCTTATTATGTTCTCTCTCTCAATAAGATTACTTATATATAAATAGATAGATAGATAGATAGATAGATAGCATTTATTGTCCACTCAAAAATTATAGAAATTCGATCTCCACTGGAAAATAGGTGAAAACTAAACATTAAATGTTAGGAGTCAAACTTTTGACTCCACAAAATGGCCGACCGTGTTAGTTCGCAAAGTTCAAGGAAAACCACGCAATTTCGAGGCATACTTGTGTGGATCATTGTATTTTACTTTTAAAACATCTTTATAATCAAATGCATGTTATAACAAACGGTTACAAACGCTTTTTGTAGACCAACTCGACCGATCCAAGGCAACGTGCACCTTTAAAAAGATTATTGTTGTTGAATGCGAAGTGACTGAAAATAGTTAAACAAATGACTGTGCTTTATTTCAGAGGATTACGACAACAGTCAATGGCCCGGGAGTGATATGGTAGGGCTATGTTATTCTTATTTTTGGTTTAAAGTATCAAAATAATAATGAACCAATTTTTATAGTTTGTATTCAATACACCGTGTAAGTCTCTGCGACGATGAGGTCACCATTGAGCTTCCGGGCACCGCTCAGCCGTCAGCTATGGGAGATTAACGTGGGTGCAATTTTGTGTGATTTTTTTTACTTCTTTCACATTACATTTTCCACCCCCCCCCCCCAAAAAAAAATAAATAATAAAAAAATAAAATATTGGTGGAATGATTACATTTAAAAATAGCAATGTTTAATACAAATTAGATAAAATCTGGAAACTTAAAGGCACAGTACACGTTTGGTTATTGGAGCATACTGATTGTGTTAATCGTATATAAATGAAGGTACATACAGTAAAAAATAACCTGTGAAAATTTCACTTCAAAAGGTGGTCGCGTTTTTGAGATATTACCGAAAAACCGGAGCAAATATTTCCACGCAGGAAGAATATTCCCCATAGGAATACACAGTCTGAGAAGCGTTTCTGTTCCAAATTTGGGGAAAGTGATGTATTTTCCATAACCGTAGTACTTCGAAGTTAAAAGTTCCTCAAATTCATTATATTACCCAACGCTGCTGTACTTCTTACCAAGTAAGTTTTTATTGCCATTAATTTTCAGAGTCATTACCAAACGTGTACTGTGCCTTTAAGAGAACATGAAGAAATAGTACTCGACCTCCAACATACGGCTCGAAGTGTCAAAAAGCGAATTTACGCAGACTGTGTTGCGCAAACCGTGTCGACTGCACTAACTATCCGAAGTTAGGTTGTATTTTAAATCGGAATATAAGTGCTTCGTTACTCAGCACAAAAACAGATCTTACGTCGCATGGATTTTACGTGGTGTTGCATGGCGTCGCCGGGACAACGACGTCCTAGTTTCACGCGGTTTGGGTACCGTACTTCTACTAAATGTAGCAGCTTGCTCGAGTTTGCATGCGCATACGTCAAGGTGTACGACGATTGCCCTTTTATTGCATCTTCTCTATGGTCAGACGTGAAGCGGAAGGTCAGCTTTAAAAAAAACAAGATATTTTTCCAAAGTTTGCGAAATTGTTTACAATTTACAATTTCTAAATTTAGTTTTTTTTTAACTATTCAAACCACATTCATTGGGTGAAATTTATAAAAACATCGCAATACAAGTTCTTTTCAAAAACAACTGCCACAACACACGCTGTAGCTGCTATTCAAGGTCCAGATTGAAAGTCGTACTTTCTCGAGGTCAACTTACACAGTCTATTATAATGGGAGACTTTTGGTGACACAAGGTGGCAATGTGCACATGCTCAGACCTACTTTTGCACACCCGCCCGAGTTAACTCACCTTAAATTATAATAACAGCAAATCTAAAAGAATACAACCAAAACTCGGCAACTGCATCACTAATTGACTCTCTTTTTTCTGCATTCCTTTAGGTATCAGATATTGGAGTACCCTGCGACGACGAAGATTTGGCCGAGGGAGGTAGTGGGTGTGGGACTGCAGCTGCTACTGGTAGCGGTGATGGAGGATTGAGTGATTATGAGCAGCCGGAGTATGTTGATACAAGTGATGACACCGATGACACCAGTAGTAGTGATTTGGTGGTGCCGGAGTAAACCTAACTAGTGTATTAATCAGAATACATAGTAAAACCTAGTGCCACAATCATTTTACTGGTGGTACTTAAAGGCACTGGACACGTTTGGTAGGTGTCAAAGACCAGTCTTCTCACTTGGTGTATCCCAACATATGCACAAAATTACAAACCTGTGAAAATTTGGGCTCAACTGGTCATCGAATTTGCAAGAGAACAATGAACGAAAAAGCACCCTTGTTGCATTACTTTGTGTGCTTTCAGATGCATAATAAAAGGCTTCAGCTAGAAGTTTTTATTATTTGAGTGATAAATTACCTCTTTCTCAAAAACTCCGTTACTTCAGAGGGAGCCGTTTCTCACAACGTTTTATACAATCAACAGCTCTCCGTTGCTTGTTAAGTAATTGTGTATGCTAACAATTATTTTGAGTAATTACCAATAGTGTCCAGTGCCTTTCAGCCCAACAGTTTTCTGTAAACAGAAATAATCTTCCATAACATAGGTTACACCGTTCAAAATGTGATGAAATAAGATTGTTGTGACTGGTATCCAGCTGAGTATTATGGCTTTATAGACACCAGTCAAAACAACAACAACTATTCATAATACCTATACAATAACAGCTTTGTGAAATGGGCGCCATTAGGTTGTTTTACAAGACAAAGGAGGGCTAAAGAGGCATTTTGTGAAATTTGATTCATCTCTCTTGCTTTACATCACCAAAATGTTATACTACACCTTGTTGTAGAATGAGTAATCCTTTATAAAATGAGTAATATCTTACATAACGAATAACCCACTGTCAGCATGTAGTCAGTATTTTTCTTGCATTTCTTGTAAAGCAACTGAACGAACAGCTGAGGAAAACTAAAATTTAAAAACAAGAAAATGAAAAACGAATAATTGTTCATAAAATGAGTAATACGTTATATAACAAGTAACACACTGTCAGCAAATCGAATAATAATATAAGAATGTTTTGAGGAGTAAACTACTATACACTCGAAAAATTCCCGGATTAGAATTATCCTAGATTCTGGGTCATTTCTGGGTCAGGCTGACCCGGAAACTATTGTAAAGAAGGGATTTTGACCAGGGTTTGGGTCAGTACGACCCTTTTCTGGGTCATTTCACACTGACCCATAATTAGGTCAGGCTCCACGGGACCCGAATCCTGGTCAATTCTGACCAAGTAGTTTTTAGAATGTATCTTATACTGAACAAATTTCGTACGAAGGAAGAGCAACAATGTGCATCGCAGGGAGCGGGGAATGCCGGGAAGCTTTGAGAGAAACTCTTGGAAAAACGAAAGTACATTACAATATCCGTCGGTTCATAAGCAGCATTACAAGAATTTGAACGATTTGACGGTGAACAACTAAAAATGTCAGTTTGATTTTGACTTTGGTTTATATTATTTTTTCTTGTTTTAATATCGTTGTGGTGGGAATAGATACTACGTCTTATTTGTAATTGTTTCTTTGTGTCTTTTTTTTTATGTTCCTTCGTCAAATTTGAATCGTAAAGGGTGAGGGACAAGATTCGTTTCGGAGGTACTTTTTACTGTCGATTGTAACTGACTGTAGACTCTCTGTCGAAGTTTCATACATCGATGTTCTCTTGTTGTTGTACATTGAGTGCCTTTTTTATCTGTGATAATAGTTATAAGTTTGCATTTCCTTATTTAAAGTTAGTTTGTATTAATATTTGTTGTTGTTCCTACTTAAACTTCAAATAATTACATCGGAAGATAAATAAACCTCAACAATTAGACAATTTTAAATAAAGCAATTGATAAATTGTATCAACCTTAAATAAAGGTCTGCTAACTTCAACTGGTATTTGTAAACTCATTTGCTTCCTGGTAACTCCAATTTAAAGTCAGATTACCTGCAGGCGAACTTGTAAATTAAACAAAGCTTGAAAGTTTTACTTGCCCAAATAAATCATTTAAACTAGACTGAATTGCAGATGTAAACAACGACCCAAAACCGTCCCTGGTACAGCTATTCGGATAGTCTCGAAATTGTCAAGTCTGGAGTGATCACGTGACATGAATACGGTAGTTGCTTCCTGCAAACGAGTGCTATAAAAGTTGGCCCGTGCTCGTAACGCGCCAAATTCTGTGCCATTTGTTCGAGTATCAAGAGTCACCATGATGTCTTCGTTCCCTGTAGCTGGTTCAACACTGCTGTTATGTGCACTTCTGTTTGGTGAGATATACTATTGGTTTTTGATATGAATTGTTTATTTATTTTTTTACATTAAGCCAAACAATCATTCGCCCGCTCAATTATTCTTCGACTAGCTATAGTCAAAACACGCAGCGTTTGAGTGACATCTACAGCGACTATGGTTAAAGGAACATTACAGAATTGTTGTAACAAATATATAATAACGGTGTTCTTATCTACAATTATCAAACAATAATGGTGCTGCAAAAGGCAACTTCAGTTTTAATCTGGTTCAGCGTCCAACCAAGAAGGCATTATTGTAATTTTTCATCGTTGGGGCGCACTTTCATCTTTTCTGTGAAGAAGTGTTGGCTGTTGACCATGTGTGGTACGTTTTTGGGTTGTTTTTTTTTGTTTTTTTTCTTTATTTATTTATTTATTTTTTATTTATTTATTTTTTTTTTTTTTTGGGGGGGTTCTTAGCACTGCTGCATACGCCACTGTCCCTAACACTCTACTCTACTGAAATGTTCACAGAGCTGGTAGTTTTGTTATCAACTTGTTTCGACTATGTGATTGTAGCCATTATCAGGAGGCAATCTAAATACAGCCAGTGCACACATCTTTTAAAAAGTTGAAAACGAACCAAACGGCTCTTCTCATTTAACCTTTCTTCCCAGGGTACATTTCAGAATAAATAGTCTGTCTATCTCCAGGATGGAAAGCTGCAAATTTTTTACCTCACCCGAGATTGTAAGACAATAGTTTGTTCTGAGATAAACATACAAATAACATTTGACTTGGTCTTCCACGTCGTCATTAACGAGGCCGTTACTTATAATTACTTTAAAACCTGTTTAGTATTAAGCGCAGTATTAAGAGCAAATGGCTGTAAAAAAAAAAAATCCGTCTAGTGGTCCGATCGAACAATGCTTCACTTCATACAAGGAATGCACCAAATCACGAGCTTCTCGTTAGTTCGCGGGAGACTTCACTAGCTCTTTGAAAAGACTCCGGCCATTTGCTTGTTGTTGTTGTTGTTGTTGTTGTTGTTGTTGTTGTTGTTGTTGTTGTTCTTCTTCTTCTTCTTCTTCTTCTTCTTCTTCTTCTTCTTCTTCTTGATGCTGTTGCTGTTGCTGCTGCTGCTGTTGTTGTTATTAATGATAATTCAAACCAATTTGTCAGAATGAGCGAGACTCGTTAATGTCATTTTATTTCAAACCGGATTAATATTCCCCTCCCCCTATCATTTATACCTGTATCATGACTGTATTATGAAGATTGTTTTCTTTTTCGAATGAGATATCACCTTACTCACAAGGACGGACGGCCACTTCAAGGTGAGGGCTACAACTTAACTGATTTGGGCTGTCGACCTAAGTCAACTGTCACCAGGGGCACGTTGCCACCTACTCCTGTGACTGAAAAAGGGTTACCCCCTTCACAGTCCGTAAGGATGTAGGCATGGGTATCATCCACTATTAGAGCCTGGCTGGTAGAGCAGAATGCACTACCTTCCCAACTTTTTACGAAGCAGTTATGGTTAAGTACCTTGCTCAAGGGCGCAAGTGTCACGACCGGGATTCGAACCCACACTCTGCTGGAGATAAAAACGCCAACCCGACCATTTGAACAAACATCCTAATAACATACATTACACAACAATGGTGCAACCGTTCTCGTCCACGACGTTCTTCATAAAACAGGTCTACTTGTAAACAATGGTATTTGAACGAAACAAGGCAAAGGAAAAAATAAATGCTGCAGGTTTCACTGCACTCGAAACATAACGAAGTTAAAGTAAACAAAACAGAAGGAGCGGTTTCACCCAAAGTAGACAAACTATTAACAGATGATACAAGTAATAAGAACTTCACCATGTTCATTTAGCTCAAAGCACCTGTTTAATTGAAAACAGACACAAAACAAACATGCAATAGTTCAAGTGCATGATGTAAGAGGGTGCCTACTCGTAGAATTAAAAAGAAAAAAGAAGAAAAAAAACATTGGGGGAAGGTAATGTGCCGACTTTCGGTTTCAGTGGATCATTTTTTCAAGTGTGAATTGAAACAGGTGCTGTCACTAATAACCCTCAGCATTGAACATTTACGGCAAAATATAGCGAACTTGTCAACATGAACATGTATATTGCTGGAACGAGACTCGAAACAAAGACACATTATCGGCGAGTCAATTTATTTGTAAGAAATATTTACACGGTCCCTCGTATGAACACGCCCAAGTTTCAATGAATAATTTGATATTGATTCACCTTTCTTTACATGTTTAACTTCCCGTGTACTAGGATTGTGTCTGGCCAATCCAATCAGCGTGGATATCCAAGGGCCATATGTAGGTAGGTAATTACCTTTACAGATTATACAAAGCACTTTTTAAAGTTTAAAAGCCCTCCCTCTTTATTTGCATTTTATAGGGTTATATTAATGAGACTATAGGGCCATGGAACTTAAAGCTATTTACAAGCAATTCGTTTCTCACACTTCACTTAAAAAGTTTCTCAAATATTTCATTCTGGTTATTGAAGAACTATTACAGAATTATTTAAGAGTTTCTGTTTTGCTTGTTTGTTGTTGTTTTTTACCTCGAATATGCTTGAAAAAATGGAATTTATTTATGTGCTTGCCCTTCAGTCTTTTTATTATTCCTTTTGTTCTTCCTTTATTTTATAAAAACATCTTAGACCAGTGTTGCGTTGTGCTCAGTAACCTTTGACCTAGGCAACTAATTGCAAACACAATGTCTATTCATAACAGGACAATAGTTGTCTTTTGTCTTAATATTTAAAAGACACATGATATAAATATCGCACTCACATTGAACCTTATGAGGGCGATATTTCTACCACGCCTGCTGTTTATTTGAGATTTTGTTGACCTTCCAGGACTTCCATGCACCAGTGAACCGCTTGGGATGGAAAGTGGAGCTATTCCTGATGATAAGATAACTGCATCATCATACTACAAGTCTTACCACCCAAGATATGCTCGACTTAATGGTAGTTAGTCATAAAACATCACTTTGGCTTCCAATGATTAAGTTCAAGACAAAGTAGATTGTAAAAAAAAGAGAGAAAAAAAGAGATGAACTCAATCAGTTTCATTATGAACAAAGCTCACTGATCATCATACCAGTGCCAACACGACAGGAAAAAGTGTTCGTATGTCATAGTCTGAGAAGCAATTTCGGGAGACAAAATATCTCTTTAGAATTTTTTCGATTGCCACTATCAAAATTTTAATACCACACGGTAACACCAATTTGTTATTGTCAAATTTAAACGTTGTTTCACAACTTAGAAACTATAACTATCAGGTTTACAAACCTCTCTTTACACAGATGACAACACGTGGTGGCGCCCCACAAAGATCGCGAACTCATGGATTCAAGTTGACTTGGGATTGCCAAGTCCAGCTGTTACAGGAGTAATTGTACAGGGACCCGCTGAAAATTACTTTGTTACAGCTTTCAGTGTGCAGTACAGCGATACTGGATCTTTTCAAAGCTGGAAGGATTTCGAAGATGAGGGCGGAAATATTATACGGGTGAGAGAGCCTAATGCGAAGCTCGATCAGAAAAAAAAGATACCCTAACTAAGAATAAAGATGTCATTCATAATTATTTGAATTAGCTTTCACAACATGACAAAATGCGCCTATAGAAAGGATCCCCGTCTTTTAACATGAGATGGAAACAATCTAAGCTTTATTTTAAGTTTATAGGAAGCCAATTTGATAATGCTAAAGACTATAGAATTCCAACGTCACCGACTTTGAGGCAAAAAAAAGAAAAGGAAACAGTCCCCCTGCCTTTTGGAAAAAAGGGAGGAGGCGGGCCCCCTTTTTTTTATTGGCCGCCCGACACATTTTTTAAGACAACCGGCCGGGCTATTTTCAAGATGGTTGCCTGCTTTTTCTGTTTTTTTTTTTTTTGGTGTGCTTAAGTAAAAATCGATGTTATGTGTTTTAGAATTGATTTTTTTTTCGTCAGAGATCATAAAAACAACAACAACAACGAAAAACCGGCCTCTGAAAAGGAAGCGGCCGGGGACGCTAAACATGTTATTTTTTTATTTGGCTTAACTTTAGTGGAGTTCAACCCAGTTAGGCCTATGTTCAAAATTCCTTATTTTTGATTACCTTGTTGTTGTTGTTCAAGCTCAACGCTAGCCCTTATCACTGCATCCGTTCGTTTAACTATGTTAGTTTCTATCTTATTTTTATGATATGGCCTAGAGTCATGGAAAACGAGGTGTCCTTTTAAAATGCTTCTGTTAAACATTTCAGTTCAATGGGAGTGACAACTCGGGTCGACAAGTGACTGTTGACTTTCCCGTGACGCTGAGGACACGATTTTTGCGACTATTGCCATTTGATTGGGTGGGTTCTTACGGTTATGCATATTTGGACTTCGAAGTGTTTGGGTGTCGAGGTAATGTAAAAAGAAAATGAAATTAATTGTTAACAAGTAGCTTATCTGTTTCAACTAAACAGTTTGCATTGGATCTATTTAGTTTCTAAAATGCATTGTCTCTGCCTTCGATAAAAAGTTTTGTCGTCTTTCATTGTTTTTTTAAAGAGGGTATGTCCGATTAGCGGGAGGTGATGACGCACTACGAGGTCGAGTAGAGATTTTCCATAACGATGGTTGGGGCGCGGTTTGTGATACCAACTGGGACTTCAAGGATGCGACTACTGTATGCAGGCAGCTCGGTTATTTTGAAGCGAGCGAGGCAACGAACGGTTCGTTCTTTGGTGAGACACAACTTTCCACAGTGATGAACCGCGTTGCTTGCCAAGGGACAGAGTCTTACCTCTCCGAGTGTCCATTTGTATGTGACGGATTTCAGCCGTGTAACAGCACAGCAGGAGTAGTCTGTAAACCAAGTAAGGAATTTCCGTAACTTCCTCACTCTTTGCAATGTTTTATATCGAATAAGTATACGTGTTACACGCCTGATCTCTTCAGACGATGTAAGAAATTCATCTTGACCCAATTTTGAGCTGCTGAAGCAGACAGGTTTTTTTCTGATAAAAAAAAAAATGAATACATAAATAAGCTGGTGTGGCAGAACATTCTGTCCCCCAGAGATTCCTTCCCTCCATGAAGCGAATTGTGTAGAAATTCCGTCTAAATAGCGCCCTCTTTTGAATCAACTTCCTTCAGCACATGTATCCCCAATTACACCGGAAGCCAGTCACAGTCGGTATGTTTGATATGGTATTTTGGTTGCTGGTAAGCAAATGATTGTTTTTGTGTTGAGCTACTTTCTGTGTTTAAGCAGCTCTAAAGTTTGGTGCCAAGATGTAAGGCTATAAATTGAGGGTGTCATTCAAAGTATGTTCCGGCACAAAGTGATTGAATATTGCAACTTTTCTTTACATTTCCTTTTTTTATATTTTCGTTTATGATCTGATTCATTGTTAAAGGAACATTACAGAATTGGTAAGAACAAAAATACTTTTTGATCATAGATTTACATAAAACTTACACAGTCTAATGATGATGATAGTAGAAAACATCCCTTGAAATATTTCTGTCTGAAATGCCATATTTGATGAGAAATGAATAAACTAATTTTCCGATCGGAGTTTATCGCTCAGTGAGCGTTTTATTCATTTGTTGAATCTATATGATTTCCGTGCAAATGTGTAATCGGTTTTTCACTATTTTCTCGTGACCCAGATGGCCGATCGATCTCGAACTTCTACAGGTTTGTCAGTTTATGTATATGGTGGATTACATAAAGTGCTTACACTGCCAGCAACTTTTTTTTTTTTTAGCAAAAACCAATTCTGTAATGTTCCTTTAACAAAAACAGCAACATGCTTGTCCACCTTTGATTTCTAATAAGTCCTGTGCTTGCTTGAAAGTTTGGTCCCTGACTGTAAGCAAATACAAATACATGAACCAAAGAATTCCAAATAATGTTCGTCGAATCATTTTATTTTCTACCTCAATGTCCTAATAACCATTCTTAAGTCTTTTCACCGTTTATCATCAAATGACTGTAAGTTTAGAATTAAAAACAATTACATTATCTCTTTTTAAGGCAGGGGATGCTTTTGTTAATTACTTAAGAAACACATTACCATAAAAACTTACCTGGTAAGGAGCACCTGAGAGCTGCTGATAGTATAAAACCTTGTGAGAAACGACTATCCTCTGAAGTATTGTAGTTTTTTTTAGAAAGAGGTAAATTCTTACTAAAATTATTTGAATCTGAGAAAGGCTTCAGGCATTAAGCCTTTCTCAGGCATTTGTAATAACACAATTCTATGCAACAATTGTTTTTTTCTGTCTTTCATTATTCTTTTGCAAACTTCGATGACCAATTGTGCAAACTTTTCACAGGGTTTTGCTTTTTCTACGCATGTTGGGATACACCAAGTGAGGATACTAGTCTTTGACAATTACCAAAAATATATCCTGCCTTTATAAGTTATCTAACTTATATTTTGTTCTAAATTTAAAGATACCATTCGACTAATGGGGTCTAATGGTACCGCAAGTGGGCGTGTGGAGATTTACAAAGATGGTTTTTGGGGTAGCATCTGTGACAACGACTGGGACATCACTGATGCTGGGGTGGCCTGCAGGCAGCTGGGTTTTGCTGGGGCAGAGAATGCCACGTCTGGTGGTTATTTCAGTCAGGGGAGCGGTCCCACCAGATTACTGCATGGAGTAATGTGTGATGGCTCCGAGACCGAAATCACTGACTGTCCGTCGCATTGCTGGGATGAGCCGAAATGTAACAGCACAGAGACTGCTGGAGTCTTCTGTTTTGAAGGTATGTTCAGCAGATAAAACATTGTGATTTTATTCCTCAACTTGCAACCATTATGGGATTGTTATGACCCATGAACACATTTCCGGTGTATTTGATGAGCTTAATGAAGTGTTTTTGCTGGAGATTATGAACTATCAATTCATGAATCAATTCTACCCCACTGAATAATTTTGTTCTGGTATTTTTGCTATTTTCTCAATATGCATCCAAAGTTCGTTTGAGTCAATTATTCGTTCTGCAAAGATCGGTAAACACATGTAATGTGGACAAGTATTATTATGTATGCTAAGTATTCTCCGTCGAGGCAAATCTGACAAACAGGCCAACGATTCAACTCAAATTAATACAATTTCCTTTCCCCCCCTTCTTTTCTTTTACAGAAACTGTCAAACTCCAGATTGGAGAGGATTTGTTCCCCCTGCAGTAACTCGCCAGGAGTTCATAATCTTCTTGCGCATATTATAGCCCGAACTTAGAATACGCTTTAATAACAAACATTTACTTGCAAATAAAATAATACTACACAGTGTCCTGATGGGTTCGGAGGGGTGCGGGTTTATACTCAAATGTTCGCAGTTGATGTAGTTAATTAAAGCACAAAACACATTCTCCGTTGCTAAATGACCCAAAAAGTTGGAACAATTTTTTTGCAAAACTATTTCCCGTGAAGTGTCATTTTTTGGATACTTGAAAATCCTTTCAAAATTAAAGTCACCAACAGAATCATTACCCAACTCGCGTGCACGAGATCTCACATCAAAGTTTGCCACTGTTCAGCCATTATACATGGTTGGGTTTTGTCATGGATCCTTGCAATTGTTTCACTATCTTTAAAGGAACATTACAGAATTGGTTTTTGCTAACAAAGCAGTTGCTGGGAGTGTAAGCACTTTATTTAACCCACCATAGACATAAACTGACAAACCTGTAGAAGTTTGAGATCGATCGGCCATCTGGGTCACGAGAAAATAGTGAAAAACCGATTACACATTTGCATGAAATCATAGATTCAACAAATGAATAAAACGCTCACTGAGCGATAAACTCCAATCGGAAAATTAGTTTATTCATTTCTCATCAAATATGGCATTTCAGACAGAAATATTTCAAGGGATGTTTCCTACTATCATCATCATTAGACCATGTAAGTTTTATGTAAATCTGTGATCAAAAAGTATAATTTACAAGTTTTTTTCTTACCAATTCTGTAATGTTCTTTTAACCTAAATATTCTCTCATTCGAACCATGCCTTTATTTCCTTTTTCTTATTCTGACTCATTATCATTTCCCTCCGTGTTGCTTCTAATAAAAAAATAATAAAAAACCTCAAAAATACGAGTGACTTGAGCATTGTCATAAGCCTTCCATGCTCCTAATTACAATGCGGCAGTCTATTGTTACACGAATTAACAGAGAAAAATGTAATCGGTAAAATATTGGATAGTTTTATGTTTACATTATAAAAATTTGTATTAATTTACCGTATAGTGAAGGAAATTTGAATTAGCATCAGATGTTATTGCTGAAATGAGATTGAATTATAAACATTTCTTAAAACCCTCAAACTTGTTACGTTGTCAACACATACTGACATTATTTTAATATGCTGTCCAGTGTCGTAACCACATAGCACACACTGGTCAGCTCGTAGATCCTTAGCCCGAACATCTGACGTCACACTTCGAGGCTCGTGTTTTACGCCAGAGACCGGCTTTGAGCGTTTGGAGGAATCCTGACAAACGCACCTTTGACCTCGCATCCCATTGCGGTCTTGCAGATAGGGGGACCAGTCAGACAGGGGACCAGTAGCAGTGACCATCTCTTTTATTAATAGACCGGTGCCTGTCCTTATCCTTGCGGATAAGGACAGCGGACCAGTCTAATACTAGATCCTAAGCTGGTCCAGGACCATGCCGCACGTCCTAGAGGGGGCGGGTGTCAATCAACATGGGACAGTGATTTGGTTAGAAAGGGCAGGACAAAATTCTGCCAGCATCTTAGTGTGTATAAAATTGGTCGGTCAATTTTCAATGGTAGATGAACCAAATTATATCAAAAAATAAAAATAAACATACAAATATCAAATAAACTTGAATTAACTCAGGCAATACCTGAACATGTGTACAACACACTTAGATAAAGAAATCTTTGGGGAAAAAACGAGAAAAAACATTTTAACCTACAGAAAAAAACGCTGACAACGTAACGCAGGTACGTTTGTACCAAACAGATGCCTCGGCGTTTGAGGGTATAGCGGCCGATACTGCTAAACAACATACCATAATTAAATAAATGAATGGTAGTCACGCTATTATACACCAGCAGATAATTATTTTATCAATAAATATGCTCTCAGAAGTAGCGTTGTTTTATGTACCACAAAACTTCAATGAAACTCCATTTTCAATAAGAATTGTAATTGTTGATTTTGTAATGTCACGACCCAGATGAATCAGAACGATGCAGTTTATAGTTCACACGATGAGAGTAATGCAATAAAAAAAGACGGATAAACTTGTTGAGCACGTTAGGTCAAAACTGATGGTTATGTTTTTACAAGAGTTGTAAAATTTAACTGCAAACTGCACTGCTCTCTCCCCTCACCCGGTACAAACCCTAATCACAGGAACAAATAATTTTGAAAAGAAAAACAGTTATTGTTCTACAATGCAACTCCCAGTTTGCCAAACGAATTATTGTAATACTAATTTTAAAAATCATATTGTGCGTTGTTTGGATAAATGCAGTATGCACTGACATTTTAGTATACTCTAGATTAAAAAATCATTGACAAAATAAAAACTGTTTTTGGATAAACTTGCAAACTAGTAAGCCCTTATCGTTTTGTCATAGTTTTCCCCGCGAGAGGGCGCTACCATCCACGAAACACACTCACAATCGTCGATGTCCAGTTACAGTTTTCTACACACAATTTTATAATGATAACAGGTACAATTTATCATACTTTCTCAACTCCCCGTGGAGCATCTATGCTGCTTCAGCTGCTTCATTTCCCCAACAATATCGTCTCTGCTCTCACAGATTCCCATTTATACACCTGGTTAAGAGAAGCAACTTATGGTTAAGTGTTTTGCTTTCGTGCGTGACAAGTCGTGAATATTGACGCAAAATTTTACGAATCGAGTGCACAAGTTGTGAATATTGACGCCAATATTTCTGGAAAAATTGATGACTTTGTGACACATGAAAGTCGTAAATACAGACGCAAACATTCAGTGGAAAATCTCACGACTTGTGCGCCAAGTTGTGAATATTGACGACAATCCTTGACATAATTCACGAAGTTCACGCAATGATTCTGTATTGGCAGGGGAGGGGGGGGGGGTCCCCAGCCCGCACCATTCTCCTTGTCGCTTAGATACAATTCGTGTTCGACTGGCCACTAAACTTTTCAATTTTGTCATTTTTTCATCAGCTATTTCTGAACACCAAATTTAATAATTTGTAATACTACTTTCTCGAAGTATTGTCTAACTAACGGCAGGTTGTGCGGAGCGGCAGCATTATGACGCCTCGCTCGGGAGAGTTGTCTTTTATTATAATAATTTTTTGTTTTGCATTATCGATGAGGTCGCACCATCACATTAGTGGGGGAAAAAATTGAACGCACAACCCGGCCATATTGGATTAGAGAATGCAATTCATTCATTGCGCTTTGCTTGCTGCTGGTGCTATGTGTCATGCGTGTAGGCGGCCGGGGGGAGAGTTTTTGTGTGTGTTTTTCTCAGCAGCAGCATGTCAACACCGCAACTAAGCCCAATTATGACCAGTCGACCGTGAAGTAGAAAACACCGACCCCCTTTGGTGTCAAGCACTGGCAATAAACAATGTACAGCCCGCGACAATCACCACTACCGCACGATCACGGCAGTGGAGGAGCGGGAGACCGGGACGCCGGCAGTTCAAGCCGCAGTAGCTCGGCATCGGGATCGGCAACATCGGGGACCCGCTCGCCGTCACGTTCAGCTCGTATGCGTTCCTCTCGCCCGGACGTGAGCTCTTCCATGTCTTCACTACCAATGGAGACTGTCCAGTCGTTAAACGCTGCCTATAATGCCGGGCCCATGTACATTGGAGAGGGCATCGGTAGCCCGGTTCAGGGGAGATCGTCCCCGGTGTCGAGCGGGGCGAGTGGCAAATCCAACTCGCTGTCACCTCGGAATTCACCAACCCCAAGGTACAGTTGTGTTGAAGATACGACTCATCGTGTTGGCATGTCTGGTCATTTATATTCTACCTCCATGGTCGGGCTTAGTCATGATGTGTGATACTACATGTAGTAATACATATAATTTTGGCCAAGCTTTAAAACTAAGGAAGGACAGTAAAACTAGTCGTTGTCTGTAGTGTAAGAACCGTCTGTAATCTGTGTACATTTTTAAAACTATACAAGATAGCTATTTGTACACATCACATACAGTACACAGTTACACTGAATACAGACTCATTTAATCGTTAAGTTTTTAATGAAAAAACACTTACTACCACACTACTTGTAGTTGTACTTGTACTGTTGTAGTAAGTACGACGAACTATAGTACTACTAGTAGTCACTAGTCAGTGTAGACTAAAATACCATGATCATGTCAGTTGAAAATAGTGAGTAGTAACTAGTAGGCCTACTATAAAAGTGAGTAGTACACTGGCATGACTGGTCTATAGCCCAGGTTGGATCCGGACTCCTCTACCTCTGTAGTCTGTTGCATTGCAAATGAAGCATGACGGCGGGGAGTGCAACCTACACTATAAACTATAGACTTTATGCACATGACATCAATTGAGTAGGGTGCCCTCGCCTAGAGGTCAAAAGGAAGATGTTCATTGGATTGGTCAATCCTGTGCGCAAATCTATGCGATTCCATTGTTTCGTCATCTGTTTACCTCTTAGTCTTACTAAGATGGCGGCTTGATGACGTCACTGCATAATGTTTATGGAGGGAGGTAGTCCTACAAACTAATGCTCATGTTGAACATACCCCAGTAGTCTAGTGCAGTACTTGCAGTAAAGCGGCCTTCTAATATTGGACTACTTCATGTGTCTGTGAAGCTTAGTGAGTTGTTTTCTTTCCTCCATGTTGAGTTTAATGCTAATTGAAGTGATAGTGATCATAACCTGTGCCATAGTTATGATCATATTATGACAGTGAGTTAGCAATATGATTCAGGAATAGATGCAGAATCCGATGTTGCCCTTGGTCTTGGCCTTGGTGCCCCTTTAATAGTTTCCCGTAGACTTTAAGATTACCCAATGGAAGTGCCTTTTCGCAAAATGAAAATGGCCTTGCCCTCTCAAAGATGAAATTCCAGGCATGTGTTACCTTGAAAATAAATCTGGGTTAGTTATACTATTAATATAGACCCAGTTACTGGGGCACTGTACTCCTTTAAAAATAGATTTTGACAGACCACAGATGTCAAATTCTTTTTAAAAGGAGAATAGCGCCCCGGTTTCTGGGTCTACTACTAGTAATGTGACGTGATGGGAGGGCCCAGGCTATCTATCCCACACCAGCTCAGGACTTGGTTGCTGCCCTCCACTCTTCCTTATCTAGCAATAATTATATAATAATAATAATAATAATAATAGTGGCTTCTTATATAGCGCTCATATCTGTCACTCAGTGACACTCAAGGCGCTTCAACAGTCAGTATTTTCCTACAAGGTATATAACATGTGGAGCTACTTTTTAAAGTTTAAGACCTATTCCTTTACATAGCACAATGTAATGGTTTACAAGGTGCGGTGGCGCAACATGCTGCCAATCAAACCAGGAACACCGGGGCGAACCCCTTCTCTTTTCGATAAGTGCACTGGGTTCTTTTTACGTGCATTACACAAAACACGGGACCAACGGCTTTACGTCCCATCCAAAGGACAGTAATAATGGTTAAGTGTCTTGCTTAAGGACACAAGTGTCACGACTGGGACTCGAACCCACACTCTGCTGAACAGAAACACCAGAGTCCAGTGCTCTTATCCGTTCGGCCACACACGCCACATATATAACACATATATACAACATTTTTGACTCCACAAAACTACTGACCGTGTTTGTTCACGAAGTAAAAGAAAACCACACAATATTTGTTTGAATCATTATATTCTACTTTTAAGACATCACGTTCCATTAGCGCCCAATCCAAAGGCAAGGTGTCCCTTTAAATACTGATTTATTTAATAGAACTTCCAAATTAGATCATGGCACTTTACAACATTATTTATCCATGTTCATGAGGCATACTTAATGTAAAACAATTTCTCATTCCCTTACTCCCTGGGGAGCATATAGGGAGCATATAATATTATATGCTATGTGTACAACCTCAAGCTGCTTCATTTTTCAACAACACCGTCTCTTAACTTGCAGGTTCTCATTGTTTTATAGACCTTGGTTTTTAGCAACTTTAAGTTAAGTGTCTTGCTTAAGTACACGAATGTCATGACTGAGATTCGAACCCACACTCCAATGATTATGTCATCAGAACAGTCGATGTGCTGAACTGCTTGGCCACGCCACACAATAAAACAACATGAATGAAGAAGTGGCAGATTACAATGTAAAGTTTTGATCGATGATTCTTTGGTCTTTATTTCATCAGCCGTTCCAGTAGTCTTGGATCGAGTCAGGGGTTTCAGGGCTCCCCACTCACCGGGTCAGACGGTGCTGAACCCCAGGGAGACCACCTCGCATCCAATAACTCCAACTCCACTCACCACCCGGAGGACATGCGCCCACCCCGAGAGGCCATGCTCCTTGACGTGCACACCCAACTAAGAGAATACCAGCTTGAGAATGCCTCTCTCAAGCAAGAACTTGAGGCTAAGGAGACCAAATTAGCCTCCAGTATGAACAGTATTAAGACATTCTGGAGTCCGAATTAAAGAAGGAGAGAGCAGCTAGGAAAGAGGAAGCCACCAGGATGCAAGTAATAAAGGATCAATTCCGAACAACCATGGAGGAAAACCAGGTATATACTGTACATTGTCTTGTCTAGGCCTTGCTTTTCCGTCTTGTATTGGCATTCATGATAGCGTGCCAAATTTAGTGGGTTAAAAGGGGAACAAAATGGAATTTACCGTTGAAAGGTATAAGTTTGAAGTAAATGCTTCTCATATGTAAAGTGAAGGTGTGGAACTATTTTTCACTGTTGCACATTTGTACATGCATGGAGCATGTATTACATTGAAAGGTAGGGTCATAGATTGTTTTTTTTGTCATAATGTTGATTTATAGGCCAAATTATCAAGAAAGATATTATAAAAGTCACCTGTGAAAGTTTCAGTTGAATAACAGTGTCTACTTGTTTAGAAAACGGGGAATTTTTTTAACTGTATTTCCATTAAGAACGTTGAATCCATCTGGTTTAGCAAGGTGACAGCGATCTGGTTAAGCAAGGTGACAGTGGGTACCAACCGCATCACTGGTTGCAACATTCAAGAATGGACACCAGGGAAATTTGAATGATCCCCTGAAGTTGCCTCAAGGCGATGTTTGGGGATTTTAAATTTTTTTACATACTTTTGTGGATTTCTAATCAACAGGGGCACTTCAGACCAAATAACAGACCAAATAGCTGCGTAGGACGCTTATGTACAATGTACCACCGTTACCATCCATAATATAACAAGTCTAGGCTTTCGGATAAAAATTTAAAACATTTATTTTTAAGATCATAACCAAAGTATGACCCTACATTTGTGTACAGTGGGTTAGTTCTAAAATGGAAACTCGGATACCATTTAAAGCACCATAAATTGTAAACAAGTGTTTGTATGGTTGCAAACAATGTAACTCTCTTAAATTAGTACACTAAAAAAACCAAAGCTTTTGCACAGAGCCTCTCTTGAGCGATTTAAACATTTTATGACAACTAGTATCAAGATGCAACATTTTTGCTCTTAAAAGTTAATTCAAATATTGAACACAGCTACACTACACTTGTACATTGGTACAAGTTGTAATCTCGAGTACTTAAAGTGGTTGTATGTGAAATTAGTGTGTAGGGTGCAGAGTTTTGAGGGTAATAAATCATGTACAATATCATAAGTAAGCTTTGCGGGGCCCCTGCTTGCATGCATTGTATTGCATTCTTTGTTTTTAGCCAGCGTTGTCCAAAGATGACGTGCTGTCAATTTGTAGAGTGGGCATTTGCCCTAAAACAGACAAGGCAAAAACAAGACAATGGAAGCACCAGAATCGGCTCATTTTACTGGTACCAAGCTATCAGTCTGATTTGTTATTCACAGCCGGAGATCAATATTGACGGTACATTGAAATCCAAGTCAAATAAAGACTCCACTTTGGTTGTTTGTGCACTAGCTACTTGGGGACCCCATTAGTAACAATTAAGACCATTTATCATTGTGCAAATTTCCATCCTGTTTTATTTCATTTACACATCCAATGGACTGGTACAAGCACTATTAACAGGATGAACTGGGCCCAATTTCATAGAGCTGCTTAAGCACAAAAACTAGCTAAGCACAACAAAATTATGCTTAGCAGAATAAGGTTACCAGCTAAACTACTATGTCACATGTACAATTTGTGACTGGTATCCTGCTCATTTCTGCTTAGCAGACAATTGTTAAGCAATATTTTCTGCTTAAGCAGCTCTATGAAATTGGACCCTGGAGATGTTGAAGAAATGTTCAGTTTGTAGATGTGGGAGGGAAACCTCCCCCCTAGAAAAAAATAAATAAAATTAAGAATAAAATAATAAATGGGAGTAAATTCATGCAATCAGGGCCCAATTTCATGGCTCTGCTTACCGCAGAATTCTGCGCTTGCGGTGACCATTCTCCACTTACTGTTCAAGCGCCGAATTTCTGCGCTAGCTGTGTAAGCGTAGAAAGCCTAGTAACGTGGAGGGCGCATGCGCACAAGCCGAAATTCCCCGCTAACCCGTGAAATACGCTTGACGTAAGCACGGAATTCCCTGCTTCCGCAAGCACCGATTCTTTGCTTACGGTTAGCAGAGCCAAGAAATTGGGCCCAGGTAGAACTGAAAACACCATCCACATGCATAGCTTCAGTCGAAAAAACCTTCCAACATCCAATATTAATTGAACAGTAATCCTGGCCGAAATGTTTGGGCCACCGAACAATAAACATACCCTCCCCTAGCCACCACTCCCCCCCGCTCAATGTCGTCATCATTTTAGATTTATTTGCTTAGGATTTGTTTCCCAGTTTAAGATTAGATTATGTAGGCTTTTGAGTCACAGTGGTTTGGTTCACTGTTATTAATCCTGGCCATTTGAGAATGAGTTTTGTCCAAGGCCGTCTGATTGAATACGCTGTTCTAGCCTTTCTGTTACTGTTCTATTACATGGTTTATAGTATTGGAACAGTAACAAATTTTACTTTTTTTTATTGCATGTTAGTTGAAATCTCGGCAGAATAATATTATATTAATGAGTTTAATAATAGTCATAATAGTAACCACCCCAGCTGGAGTGCAGACTGCGCAACGAGAGCCAACATTGATTGGGGGGGGGGGGGCAACGAGTTATGACCAGGGCCAATTTCATAGAGCTGCTTAACAACAAATTTTCACAGGTTAGTTTTATTGTATGTACCTACATGTACATTTATATAGGATTAACACAATCAGAAGGCTCCAATTACCAAACGAGTACTGTGCCTTCAAACAACATGAGTTTCAGAGCTTTCTTGAAAAGGTTGAATTCAATGTTAGTCTTAGGGACTGCTGTGCTGATAGCCTTGACAAGTAAGTTCAGGTTGCAGTATGTACGCGTCAGCCTCATGCCTTTAGTGCAATATCATGCCTTCAATGCAATATGAAATGGTAATGGTGGTCTATGGATGGGAATATAACAATTCACTGCCGTTGACCAATCAGAAGTGAGGATTATAGTCTCACTGGAAGATGCATCCAATGTAATACATTTTCTTGTGGACATGTAAGCTTTCGCATTATTTGTTTATTATGACAGTTACTCTGACAACTGAGTTCTCAATTTGTCATTTGTATCGTTTTGAGATGTACACCTACTGTATTGTACAGTTACCATTATCGAATTTAAGAAAAGGTGTTGACAATAGGAAGTAGACCTAGATGCTGTGTACACAATTTGATTTGAAGTACATGTACATGTAGGGGACAGATCAATAGTCAGTGATAATTTGCACAGTACTCTGTAGTCGTGTCTCTGTGATACATACCTTGGAAGTGATAGTGTTGCCAAGGAAGAAGTCCTTAAAGTGGCAAACTGTTGGAAAAATATCTGTTGAAGTAAAAGGTTTTGGATTATAACAACATTAATGATGTACGGTCTACAATGCATGTGAGTGACGAAAACGCATTACAGTAGTTGTCAAACGTTTTGTAATTTCAGAATTTGACCCAATTCACCTGATGTTATCAAAGTAATTTTTGTGGCACCATTTTGGGAGTCAATGTTCCTGTGTGTTATACAGTGTAGTGCGCATTGAAGGTGACCTGGTATTTACATGCTTACCCGTAGAAAGTTTGCAAAATGGCGAGCATGGCAGATGATAATAATAATAATAGGTAGGCCTACATGGTATAGTTCTCAGATATAGCACTTTATCACATCCGATGGGCGTCTCAAAGCGCTCTGTATTTTTTTCCTGCAAGGTATCATGCAAAGCTACATGTACGTTTGAAGTATGAGACTTTTATAGCACAATGTAATGGTTTACAAGGTGCTGTGGTGCAATCTGCAGCCAATCAAACCAGAAACACCAGGGCAAACCCCTTCTCTCAATGATAAGTGCACTTGTTCTTTTATGTGCATTACACAACACACGGGACCTACGGCTTTAAGGACACAAGTGTCACAACCGGGACTCGAACCCACACTCTGCTGATCAGAAACACCAGAGCTTGAGTCCGGTGTTCTTATCCGCTCGGCCACAATAGCCGCATGTGACGTTGGTGCAAGTGATCAACTGCATGTAATTTAAAACAATTTCTGCGTTACAGTGTACAACATGGTACAGTATTGCATTGAAGTTTTAATGTATATTTATGGCCTTTTTACACAAGGCTAATTTTTTCTGGAAACTTTTGAGGCAACCAATTCCACTGCATCCTAGAGAAACACTTGGGTAGTACAAATGAGCAAATTTTCTGACAGTCTGGGGAATTCATGTGTCCCTGGAGAATGCCACATTAAGAACTGGTTACTTCTAAAAACTGCCTTACTGTATGATGAGCACCGACATGAACCACGAACCACATGTCCCACGGTTACTAATTATACTAATTATACTAACTAGTATTAAAGGTGATTTAATCATTTTGTAAGACCTGTAATGAATGACCCTATCATCGTAAATCATTCCAGACCATGGCAGGATTGTGTCTTTAATATTACGCTGGCTCCATCATGCTTGGCATTGTGTTAAAAAGACCTGCCACTGGATGATGAGGTGATGTCCTCCAGCCGTGGTGTTAGGAGGTAGGTGGCTGCAGCTGGTATCATGGACCATGACCTCCAGTCCGAGGTCACATAACACTGGATGTAGTGTTTACTTAAAATGAAATTTATTAGGGGTTATTGGGGTGGACAACTTTTTAACTGTAAATGACTGGCATGAGTGGATGGAACCAGTGGGAGACGGTGTACAGGAAGTCATTGTACCACATTATGTTCCTAAATGTACAGTCCATTAAAAAAAAAATGAAACAATTTAAAGAGTTTTTCATTTATAAATAGCATGTGGTAATGATTCCAGGAGATCCACAAGAGCTACTACTGTAGCACTGTAAAAGGATGATGAAGAAATGTTCAGTTTTTAATATGATGTGAGAGGGGAAAAAAAACAATTAGGGGAAAACCCACATGTACAATGCACATAAATCAGGTAGGGAGTAGGGACTGAAAATGCAACCCACTTGCAAGGATTTGAACTGGGGTCGACAGAGATGGACGACATAGCTAATCTGATTCCCTTGTTCATCTTGGTGCATAATGAATCAAGAAACAACCTACATGTACATGTACATGTACAGTGTACATTTGTACGATGCATGTAGGCTTAACACCCTTTTGAAACCACTTACCATCAGGGTTTTATAATTTGTTCTTTGTACAGGGACAGGGTTAATTTTTCGGAACCAGAAGAATCATTTGTTTGCGAGAATATTATTGTCACAATGACACCCTGACGAAACAAGGGAAAGACAACAAAGGTTCTCTTTAAGAGGAAAATCACCATGAATCGCAAAACCTTGGCCGTATAAGGCACGCCCGATGCTTGGCCGTGGTATGCTGGAATCTTGGACTATACTCGTACTTTATGTACAGTTGTACAGTGTACATGTACCTCCCATTGAGCTGAATACAATGATTAAAAAATAGCCCAGTCTATGGATCTCTCATAAATGTAATCCTCGTTTTTACAACAAGAGGACGAAGGTCTGGAATAGGGGATTACACAATAACTCCAGGATAAAGGGAGATATCGAGTATGAATTCCATTATCCTTTGTCCCTCTTTGTACGGGGGAAATGCAGCATTTCACGGTGATGGGGGAAGTGCACTGTTGCACGGTGGGTGCGTGCACTGTGCACGCTACACAATAGAATGTCTGGGCGTGTATTTCTCCGGTAGTCTGAGTTTTACAAAAGCGTGTGTAGACGTCATCTGATTTCTAGCACAGTAAAATATTGGCGTGTATACAAGTCTACTGGCATTAACCAGGGCAGAGCAATTAATAATTGCTTAAGGACACCAATCATCACAAAGGCCAGTCAAGGATTGGAACCGGAATCCTGCAAGTGAGAACTTAAATGCAATAAGAGCGCTAAAGTATAGACTTCTAACAAATTCACTGCTACACATTTTAAACATAACAGGTCATGCATTAAGTGAATGCATAACTGCACGCTCTCTACACAGTATGTACGGTAGCATGATGTACTTACAAATGTAGTAGGGTTGCAAACTGTGCATTGGTCAGCACCGTACATTGTATACATGTATTGCACTTCTATTTAGGGTTGATTCGTGTGTGCAGTACATGTACATTGTACATTGTACTATACAGTGTACACTGTAGTACTTCACATTTTGCACCTCAGTGAAGTCCTACTGCATACATTAAATAATCCCTGGTCCCATCTTTTTTTTCAGTCAAGGAGGAAGCAGTTTTTGGTCTAAAATGTACATCAGAGGATATAGTACATACATTTTGTAAATTGTGGTTTCATTGGGCAAATTGATGCTGTGTGTCAAATAATAAGAAATTGTGTCAGAGACAAAAAACATGCCTCTGGATTTCCCCAATGTACACATTGTAGAACTCAAATCAGTAGGTCTAAACCTTTCAGTGAGAATGCAGAGACATTGGGAAGTGACAGAGTTGCTATGGAAGACTACATCTTTTAATTAGGAATGTCATGTCTGAAGGACGTAGGACATACGTGTACTAACAACAGTACATGCACAATTTGCGCAAGTACAAAAACTATTATTTAATGGACACACACGTGTACTACTGCGTAGCTGGTGCACACGTTTATGTCACAGTTTTACATGATTGACCCCTTGCACTAATGTCACGAAGGCTATACTGTCTGCCATGCTCACCATCACCAATTGCTCTTAAAAATTACAGTAAGCGTGTAACAACGGTCGGTAAACTGCACTGTACATATAACACACGGGACATTGACTCCCAAAATGGCGCAAACTATTTCAGTGATGACGTCAGGTGAATTGGGTCAAGACACACTGTTCTGTACACTCATTCATTGTCATTGTAAACTCATTGTGCAATGGCAAGCATGGCAAGGGTCAAAAACCAGAAAACGTCACAGCCAGTATCTGATATTCACAAGTCTTGTGTGGTCAGACGTTTTGGCTTCTACCCCAGCGTACAGCCAGCAGTGTGAAGGATTGAACAAGAAGCTTTTTAGTGATAGTTTGATTATTTTACAATGATTTGTTCGACACAATAAACCTCCCTTAAAAAAAAAAAAAATTGGCAGCCATAATTATGCTGTAATATTGATTAGCACCCCCACATAACTGACTATGTACTTTGTGACATTGACAAGTGGCTGTTGTGTTCATCATGCCGGCATAATCACAATACACTGATGATGTAGAACCAATTATCTTTCATTTTGAGGCTGACAAAAATGTTCACAGACAGACCAGAGATATGGATAGTTTTATTTTGTATTAATTTTAATATTTACTTTTTGTTTCCCCTGCATTGCTCAACATTCTGCATCTATATGTAGTACCCCTTTAATAAAGGACTGTCTGTATTTCAAAAAAGCATTTTATGCTATTTTTTGTATTTATTACAAATTTGTAGTGAATCAAAAACATATTAACAGGCCCCGGAATGTAACGAAGGCCACTACGGTGGCCATGGCCTCCGTTGCCCTGATCTTGGGCCTTTGTGCCCCTTCAAAAGTTTCCCAGTGAATTAAAGATTTTCCAATGGAAGTGCCCTTTGCAAAATGAAAATGGCTTGCCCTCTCCATGATGTAATTCTAGGCCTGACAGTTTCAAAAAGAGCAAAACATTTTAACAAATTCTTCTTCTCACAGGTCCATTGAAACATTGTTTCAGGTTTACACTCTTACATTGCTTTGTATAACAATTACATGTGAAGGAAACCTAATATTTTCAATTCATTCACTCATTGATGGTTTTATTAGAAATTCACAAATCATGGCATCAGCCAAACTACATAAAGAAAACACAATAAAATTACAACATAGAATTTTAAACAAAAGGTTACTAACAAAAAGTTACACATAACAGAACTACATGTACTTACATTATACGTATATGTAAGGTGCACAAGGAAAACAATCGTCGTTTCAGTTAAACTTCAAATTTAAACTAGGTACATGTAGCCTACTGTCCAATTATAAAAACTGCACTTGCACTTGCAGTCTTTGCATATTTTGTTTTACAGAAACATGTAGGCTATGCACTTCAACTAATGTATTTATACCACATGCACATGTACATTGTCTACTTTATGTTGACAGTTTTCCATATTCATAAGTTGTAAAGTGATATTGCCCACTTGAAAAAATTTATCTTGTTTAAAAAAAAGAAAGTCCAGGCACTGCAGTTGCACTCTCCATATCTTCTGGACAGACGAACATGCCTTATTCTAGGCCTGACCGTGTTGTGCCAGTTTGCCCTAAATAACAGAAAAGGTCGGTTTCCCCAGGTGACCCCCCAAAAAACCAAAACAAAAACATGAAAACTTCATCTCTACTCCCTTAATGATGTCACTGTTGTCATACTCTACCTTCTTGGCTGAACCCAACTGGTCAAATATCAGCAAGGATCTTTTTTCTCAGCTCGGGAAACTTTATGGGTCTACATTGTACATGAGCCTAAATTATGTGCATTTATAAACAGTTTGGGCATGGGTCTGCAATGTACAGTGTGGGTTTTATGAAAGGTTAAAGCAGAATGGTTTTTAGATAAATATGTTCATGTTTGTTGATGATAAACAATTTCAAGTCTGTACTTTGTCGAATTGCATAAAATAGATTGTTTGTTTACTTTCACGATGTATGTGTACATTATATGTAAATGTACGCATGCAGTTGAAAACAAACAGTTCTTTAGTTGTATTTTTATAGTAAATGTTTCCAGTGTGATTTACAAAATGTATGCTGTGTATGCAAAAGCACACCTAATGTGCACCTTATGGAGTGGCTCCAAGGTCAAGTTCAGTTTTGTGGTGCACTCATTTTTCAATGGATTAATTCATCATGAAAGTCAGGAAAAAAATTACCAAAACAAAATTGTTTAAACGTGACATAATTGAACATCAAAAACAAATGGGCCTGTACAATCCAAAGAGGAACTTTTTGTGCCAGTCAAAAGGTCCAATCCAATGCCTTTGTGATTGAGAATCATAAAATTCAAAAATTCAGGAATGAACTAAACATTTTCTGTACAAAAATGTACAGACCACACATGTATATTTGAAGTGAGCGTTTTTGGATTTTGACAAGAATTGCACTTGAAGAGTGTAAACACAGCTAGGCATTTTAGAGGTTAGAGACTTCTAATTGCTTCCCCTAATTTTCATAAGGACTCTGGGAAAATGAGTGGATCGAGAACAAAACTGAATTTGACCTTGGACATGTTGGAGCCCCACTTTAAAATCTCCCCTACAAAATGCATGTATTCACAGGGGTACACTCTTCGTGTACACATGTGTACTGGAGTGCAGTGCATCTTGGGGAGGGCCCTCTCGCCTTTGAAACACACTGGGCCTCATGTCAATAGGGGAAAGGAACTTGACACTTTTGAATATCAACGCTTTGGGTTGCTGCATGCCCACAGTCTCTGATCTTCAGGTTAAAGGAATGGGGGCGCAGATCTGATGTATTATTGTTATTTTATTATTATTTATTCGGCCATTTCACAAAGAACAATAACAATACAGGTATTTGCAAATAAAATTTTAGTAAGAGGAAAAAAAAAAAATTAATAAACAAGTTGAACAGAACTACATGTAGGCATACAGGCTAGATAGCAACTAAAGCACTGGTCCCGAATGAAGATGACTGACAGCAAGGTTTGGATACAACAAGGATCATGTGAAGAATAGATGAGAGATGATGGTAGATTGGGTAAGGACAGGATCTACCATCATCTCTCATCTATTCTTTACATGTTCCTTGTTGTATCCAAACCTTGATGTATTTGGTTCAAAGATCAGTGAAAGGATACTTACTATTGAGAGTAATTAACATTTCAATTGTAACGCTTCAATGGGCACGCGGTAATAATAATTGACGAGGGGCATAGAGGCAATAGCCCTTTATGCTCAATTGCCATTTAAAAATGTTTACCTCAATGCATCTCAGGAAACCGAGGTACAGTTTAAAAATGAATCAAGCTGCCAAGATGGACGCCATGCTACCATGTAAATATGTATGCCAGTTGTACAATTGTGTACATGTACCGCATTGCTTCAGCATTAGAGGGCCATGATGATTGCTGGTGTTGCTTGGACTCGGATTTCACCCAGAACCCAGAAGCATTGGGGCTTGCGTGGGCAATTGCCTCTGTGAAAGTATTGGATATGTGGGGGGAGTTCATATCCAACAAGATTGATTTATTCTTTAAAAAGAAGGAAAGTTGTTACATCGAAGACAAATTAGAGAATCGGCCGATTGGTAACTAATGAAAAACAACATGATAAGTTTTAATCTGAAACCTTGGTGATTATGAAGTCCTTAAACAGTTATCAATTTTCCAGAGAAATAATACGTTATGTACGTCAGGAATTCAGAACCACTTTAAAAAACAGCTTAAATGACGCTCATTAAAACTCACTAAAGACCTTATCATCATGCCGTCAGGCGCCATCTTAGAAGTAAATAATGATGAAACAATGAAAAATGCACAGCTGTACGTGCAGCCTTCTTTTTTAACTCTAGCCAAGGGCGCCCTACCCAAATGACGTCTTGTGCATAAGGGCTATTGCTTATTGTCTGTATACAGAAGAACAAAACAATGGAATGAGTTTCCAGCTGCTGTTAGCATTCAACCTAGTTTTATAGAAACTCACTTAGATCAGAATTTCTTTTAATCAGACTAATTATCGTAAAACTCAACATGGTACCACAACTTGGTCCTGGAAGTTTGTAATGCACGTGAGACCTGCACAGTCTATAATAACCATTTTTTTTAGTATCTTTAATTTCTTTTCTTTTTTACCATGTTTACTTCGCCATCATTATTCATTCAGGTAAAAAGATACACTGTAGTTCCTACGTATTTCATAAGCTGTCCTTAACAATTTTGCTTAATTTTTTCCTCTGCTAAGCAACATTATTTTGCGGGGGGTGTGTGGTGGAGGGGGGGAATGTGTAGAGAGGTTCTTGTAGTTCATGGTTTGACGCAACATCCAAACCTGCCCACCAGCACAGGCTGGTGAGACAGCTATTTACCACTTGTTATACAATTAGTGTACATCCCTTGGGGTGAAAGCATGCTGTCCAAATGCTTATCCTCTGGCCAACTAGCGGTTCAACATGGCCACAAAAGACTCTGTACTATAGCAATCATTTCAGAACACATTAAAACTCTGTCAGTGTAATGTACATGTACAGTTGACACATACAATGTACTAAGCCTTTGCGTTTGCGTTTTTTGACAATGAAACGGTAGGTTACAAGTGTAACCGACTAATCGTGTAGCCTACTAACTGTTGTTTCAGAAACAACATTTAAAGAACAACATGTTACAAGAATTTGTTTACACAATTGCATGTAAGAATCAAGGCCCAATTTTATTGAAAATTAACAAAATTGACAATTTTCCCAGAGTTGTGTTTTGGGTATGAGTTAAAATGATTGTATCAGCCCAACCCCAATTTTTATTTTTTTTTGTGGGGGGGGGGCGGGGAAATTCCTTAGACACCTAGTTTTAAATAAACACATAACAAATTGAAATGTTCACAAAGTAGTATTTTGGGTATGAGTTAAAATGTTTGTACGGGCCGAACCCTAAAATCTTTTGTTGTTGGTGTAAATTCCTTAGGGATAGGTGGATAAAGTAAATTCCTTAGGAATAGGTGGATAAAGTAAATACTGAAGTACATGTACTTGAGCTGACATGTTTGACCTTACAGTCGGTTGTTATTATCGTTTCCATCCTTTCATGTACAGAACTATTGCCAGGATGTTAAGCAACTACACGAAGAACTCCAACAACAGAGAGAATTCAATGCCCAGCTCCAGGCCTCACTTTCAACGCATGCCGTGTCTGGAGCACACCCCCACCATGAGGTGGACGCACTGCGCTTAGAGCGCGACCGCCTCTCCAAGGAGGTCTTCCTCCTGCGTAAGACACTGGAGGAGATGGAGATCCGCATCGAGACCCAGAAGCAGACGCTCGCCGCCCGAGACGAGAGCATTAAGAAACTTTTAGAAATGCTCCAGAGCAAAGGGTTATCTACAAAGCACCTGGAGGTGGAGAGGGAGGAGGCGGATCGGCTGAGGTCAAAGGTTGTGGAGGGGGAGTCGCGCATCCTCCAGCTGGAGACGATGCTCGATCAGAGGAACCGAGAGAGGGGTAGACTGGCAGACGTAAGTTGCCAGATACAATTTGTGTGTTTTTTATCAATCTTACAATTCCTACTTTAGGGGGTAGGACAGAGCTGCCAACTCTCCCTGATTCTGCAGAAAGTTCACTGAAAATAAACCAATCTTTCCTTGTTCTGATGAACAAATTTGACAAGCTGCCTGATTTATGGAAACTTTGTCCCTATTGTATCGAACGTACTTCTAAATAACTCCCTGATCGTTGTACAAAATCTCCCTGATTGCAAGATGCATGTTGGAAGCTCTGGGGTAGGGGTTGCACAATGTGTGCTCCTGTACATGTAGTTGAAAATCTTTTGTGTGATAAGAGAACATTTTTCAACAATGACAATATTCAACTGAAAGCACACATCAGCTTTCAAATTCCTTCAATGACACGCAATTTAATGTGTTTGTGTAGTGATGACGTTCTCGGACATATAAGTTGTGTTTCGTAAGGCTTCATGATGTTTTTGTAAGCCTGGGGCTGATCTCACAAAGAGCCATGATTGATCTTAAGTGCGAATCAATCGTAATTGCTAAGCAAAGCGTGATGTCACAATACAAATCCAGGGTTATCCCCAGGATTTCGCAGAATGGGGGGGGGGGGGGGCTGGTACTCTGGACCCAAATTGCTGAAGTTTGGCCAAAGGCGCTGAATTGAAACAAGGTCTTTGGAATGTTTTCTACTTGGTGCTTATCTTGGTTTTAAAAGCCCTAATGTGCAATCTGGAGCTTTCTGAATGTTTTTTTCATGATGATTTTTGTGAAATTAGTAAACAAAATATATAAATATAATATACATGTATAATACTAGTAGGGGAGTTGGCCTAAGCTTTCGATCCAAACCAGACCTTCGTCAGAGGCATAACAACCACAAATGAAAACATATCCCTTTATACATGTTGCCAATAAAGAGTTATTCAATTTTGTTTTTTTGCAAAATGGAAAAAAAATTGTGTGTATCGTTATGCAATTTGCCCGTATCGGCACCATACGCTAGCTCGGCTTGGGGAAAACCCCTAAATCACTATGGTAGTACTGACACCCATAAAGATAAATCTTAGAGCTATATGAAATCGAGCCCTTGAGTAATCTATAAAGGTAGAGTATCTTTTGTAAATCCTCCAAAAAATGATTGACCATAAAAACTTACTTGATATGAAGCACTGCAGCTGTTGATAGTGTACAATGTATAGCCTTTTGAGAAACAATTCCCTTCAAGGAAAGTGGTTTTAAAAGAGAGGGATTCAAATACACAATCTGAGGAATGTTTCTCAGATTGTGTATTCCATTTCCAAATACGAATTCTTCTTTCGTGGACATAACCGCTCTAGATTTGGGGAGATATCTCAAAAACGCTACCCCTTTTCGATTTAAAATTTTCACAGGTTAGTTCAACTGCATTTATACATTTATATTGGATTAAAACAATGGATCGGTTTTAAAAATAGAAGGTATACTTTGCCTTTAAACAAGTAATTGCAGTTGAGTATTTTGCTTTATGTTTTCTGTATACTAACAATGCACTGTTTTGGGGTATCTTATGTATTTTCACGGTTACAGCTCGATAGTCCAAGGTTCGATGGTCCGAAGGTTCGTTAGTCCGAAGGTTCGTTGTCCGAAGGTTCGTTAGTCCGAAGGTGTTCGTCATTTGTCCGAAGGTTCGATAGTCCGATTTGACAATAAGGTCCGATAGTCCAAATTGACAGTAAGGTTCGATCGTCGATTCGGACTATCAGACCTTATCGTCCATTCGGACTACCGAACCTTCGGACCAGTGAACCTTCGGATCAATGAACCTTCGGACTAATGAACCCTCGGACTATCGCATCAAATGTTCGGATTAACAAACCCTATTTCATTTTCGGACTAATGAACCCCCTGTTATGGGAAATTTGTGCGTTTGGACTATCGAACCTTCGGACTAACGGACCTTCGGACTATCGGGCGGACACCATTTTACATGTCTAACAATGTACTGCAATACAGTATCTCATACTAACAATATCAACCTTTTCATTTGCATGTTGTATCTTGTTGTTTTGTGTGCATTGTACGTCTCGTCCCGCATTGTTGTGTTGTGCTGCGCTCTTGCTGCTCCCTACCACGCGGGGGACAACCAGGAACGTCAAAAATATGCTGCCCAGGCCGGCTGGTTTGAACAGCAGTTGGCGGACACTGTGTTGCAATCTGAAGACTCTGTGCAAAAGAACCTTGTGAAATCCCTTTGTGAAACCGCACAAACCAAGGTACATGAAAACGGTCCGTGAGGTATGATGACTAAGTGGTGGTGGTTGTAGGCAGCTTTTTTTTGGTTTATTCATCGCTGTTGATCATGTGCATATCTGTAAAGTAGACTCCACATTTAATTTCCAAACTTGGGCTGGGCTCCGGCTTACAAGTAGACTACGTCAGCAATTTTGTAGCAGTGTACATTTTGCGTGGTGTTTCCAGCATAAAAACGGAGCCCTGAGCCTGAGCTGGATCCTAGGCCGAGGTTTGGAAAAAGCCCCTATCCAAGTGGGAGACTTTTAGGGATGCTAGGTGGCAGCAGACTAGCCTCGCTACAATGGGCAGCACGCCGTATCGATATTCTCATCATTCACCCCCTGTTGGGAAGTACTTCAGCCTCGCTACCACGGGCAGCACGCCATATAAATACCATACTTGAGGGCGCGGGTAGAGTAGATCAGCCACAGGCCTAACAGACCGTAGTACCGATGATGTCAAAGTTTGTTTACCACTTTGTTGAAGACTAAGAAACCGTGTGTCTCTGAACAACTGTCGGAAATGCTGTACCCCGTTAAGCGATCTGTAAACAAACTGTGATGTCATCAGTGTAGGGGTATTTTAAAATGTGCCATTGCACATTTAACTCGACCTATTCCAGGGTTATGAGTAACCATAGCATGTTGGGGGGGAAAAATGGCGTGGCTAGATCGATCACCCCTCGGGAATGAGGTTAGCAGCAGACTTCCCTAGAATGTCTGCTGCTACCGACTTGCGGCATCCCAAAGTCTCCCCTTCCAGGCCCTGAACCAGCAGGTGATGCCTTCTCTCTTTGTTTCACACCAGGATGATAAGATTGCTTCCTTGGAGAACCAGGTCCTGGAGTACAAAGACGAACTGAGGAGAATCCGATCGCTAGGATCCCTGAGTCCAGAGGAGAGGGATGAACAACAGAGAGAGATTGAAGATTATAAGAGTCATTCCAAACTACTCAAGAATCAGGTGAAAACAATAGGGATTAGTAGGGATTAGCAAGATACTCATTATTGAAGAAAAGTAAATCTTGTCAAGTAATGAACCACAAGGGAAGCTGACTGGGTACATTAAAAAAAAAATTGAGGGGGGGGGTTAAACAAAGAAAATTTGATCAGAATGGGATCTGAACCAACAACCTCTGCAGTAATGTGCCGGTGCTCTACCAACTGAGCTATCTGGCCCTACATTGTGTATGTTGGCGGTCTCCCTAAGTAAATCTTATCTGCTATCAGATTACTATGGAAGTTGAGGAAATACCTGTAGCACTCAAAGATTTCACAAATCACTGTTGTTTATTTTGATTGCGGCAATCAAAATCAATCTGATACCATACGTGTATGAACACACACAAAAAAACTGACAAAACTATAAACCTTTTTACAATTGTTTTCTCTACAACGTTACTATTGATTTGGATTGAAAATTTCTTAGGTTGTTTGCGTGGTTAAAAATGTTTATTGAAAACTAGAGGCGTATCCTTTAGTTTACAATAAGCATAACCATACAAGCACATTCATGTGTAACTGCATCACCCTTGCATATAGTACATTTGCCTTTTACAATACATACTTTACACTGCATAGTGCATCACATCATTTGTAGAATCTCATATTTCTGTGCACACTCGAGAGGCTCTCAAATCCAATTTTAAAAACTGTACAGTTATGAGATTGCCCCCTTGGTCATCTGCTAGATGATTGCCCACATGCACGAAAGAGTCTACACAGTAAAACAAAATACACCCCCCCCCCACACACACACACACCCCCCCCCTCCCATTAGGCTCATGACCTCAGTGGATGTCGGCATGTGTGCACTTGATGATTCCTGTCTGTACTACTCTATCATTACCCAGTGGATCAGTATGATACCCAATACATGGCTTAGGATTGCAGTCATCATAATGTGGAAGACCAACCTTTGTGATTTTGTTAAATTCACGGGATTTGTGCACACCTAGGGGTGAATGAATATGATTACATCGACTGTGGGAGATTCATCTGTGAAATCTCGTACACTCAGACATGTGATGTACATGTACAAATAAATAATAGGCAAAATATTTTAAAAATACATGTTTAGCTTCCTTCCTTTTTGAAAAAAGGAAGATGGAGGGCTTTTATCTTTAAATGGCCGCCCGACATACTTTTCAAGACAACCGGCTGGGCTATTTTTCAAGATGGTTGCCTGTTTTTTTGGTGTGATAAAGTCTAAATTACGATCTTATTTATTTAGAATTGATCCTTAAAAAAAATATATACTTTATAAAAAAAAGGATGCGGCCTTTAAAAAAGAAGCGGGTGGGGACGCTAAACATGTTTTTATTTTTATTTGGCCTTAATGTGTACTATGTACGTATCTACTCTAGACCCGGACTCCCCTTGTACAGTTGTACGTATATCTTGCAGTGAACGATTTCTCTTGTGTAGCAAAAGCAAAATGCTACACAGAATGTGTCAGTTGCTACTCAAAAATCATCATTTGTGAACTCCGTGTATTAGCATTAAGTGTGCGCAAAACATGTTCAGTCTAAATAGTTTGCCTATGCAAAATTGCTGGACGAAATCTTTCCCTGTCCTGTACTGTTTGACCCATTGAACATGGTGAGTGATTGTGAAGGCACAGCCATCACACACGACAATGATGCCCTTCAAGCACAGCACATGTATCGATATGAATTAATTTATTGTCATTAGACTCATTGAGGAAATTACCCCCCCCCCCCCAAAAAAATGTATCCAGAATCTTTCAAAATTTTGTGTCTTGAAAATTCATTGATACAAATAGGCATTTCCACACAGTAATAGGCACAAAAGTGTGTTGGGAAGGGAACATGGGATAGTTATAACAAAATGAAGTATGCTGTCGTGTATTTTTGTCTGTGTATACATTCAAAGGCACATTTGTGTTGCAAAAAAAGAGGTAAACTTTGGGGGTATTTAGGGGCCATTCAGAGAAATCAATGTTTAAAGTTTTTGATTGTTTTTCTTCTCCAAATTATGGGTGGGTGTGCCAAAAGAAATAACTAAAAATCAAAATTCAGTTTTCAATTCAAATGTAGTAGAAGAAAGTCTGTGCAGTTCTATTGTTAACAGTTAATCTAGTTTGGATAGCAGATGGTGAGGGTTTTTCTCTTTGAAAAGGTTGTTCTGCTGGAAGCTATAGGAAAAGCCATCAAAAAATTGTGTTTAAAATATCTGCTTCATTTGATTGAGGCATTACTTTGTTCTTCAGTGTGTACGGTACATTAATCAGTCGGTCAGTATTTAAAAATCAAAAACTTGTGTGGGTGGGTGGGTCAAAACAATTTCGAAAAAAAAAGATCAACATTTTTAAACATTGAGCATTCTGAATGGCCCCCTTAAGAAACTGGAGAAGATAGATCTTCAAGGTTTTGCACACTTGTCATTTTCTCCAGTAGTTTTGTTCGTCTGTCTGTCTGTTTGTTTCGTCTTTGTATTATCTTAAGCATGTACCATTAGTTTATGTTTTTTGTTATGTAAAGGCAAGCCGCTGCAAGTTACCTGGCTTATTTTGGGCCTTGCCTCCACACGCTTTCCCGCTAGTTTATTCCTATTCTGTCTTTATATTATGCATTACAATGTAATTTGTGGAAATATGTTAGTGGAAATAAATGTGAATTGAATTGAAGGTAATGTAGATAATGACGGCACTGGACATTTCTTTTTCATTTGGTAGAAGTTATACAAAAATAAATTGATTTGCCCAATGATGTCCAGATACCATTTCTACAGACCCTTAGGATAGTTACTGTACTAGCCTCCCCTGGTTATTTATGAGATAATAAGTTTTGAAAATAAATGCACATATATGTTCAAGTGTACCCCGTGGACACAATTTGGTCACAAAAGTGCCTGTCCAATGTTCGTACGTGACTTATTTCCCATTGTTATTTCCTTGATATCCATGGCAATATCTCAGTTTTACTGCTTACAATCTTTTAAGGCACTGAGAAATATTACTGGCACAATGTTCTGTAATATTTGTATTATTCTTTCTGACCACTTTAACCACTCCAGGCCGTATTTCTGTCTTTTGTTACGTACGTACGTCGCACTTTTTCAGATGACCTTGCGATTTGTAAAGGTCACAGATTAATTTGTTCTTTTTTTGCTATGAACAATCATGAACTTGCTTTGGAATGTACAGAAAAAAAGACTGGGACAAAGAAGTGTGTCTCACTCTCCCATGCCACTCTTACAAAGATATCTTTCGGCCCATTGTGTGGAGCTGCCGAAATACACAGGTTGATGAGTGCTTGATAAAATTTGGAAACATTTTGATGGGGAAAGGGGGAAAGCACAAGCCAAATTAAAGGAATTGCGTTGATCGTATTTTGCAATGAATTCTGGTTTACAATGACTGCATTAACTTTACATTATGTATGCCAAGTACACGCACAAGTAGTGCATGACCGCAACATGATATACACTGAGCTTCCATCGCACATAACTGCACAGAAATACATGAAGTACATCAAGTGTAACATAAAATTTACCAAGTGAATGCTACCAAGTTGTGCCTTCTGTGTCTTTGTTAAGACCTGTTGCAACAAGACATGAACCAAATGAGAAGTGGTTGATTTTTTGAGTCATTGATGTTTTTTTTTTGAATAATTTTTCAAAGTCTTGATGAGACAATGTACTTGTAACTTAAAGGCAGAGTATACTTTGGGTAATTACTCCACAAGTTGTCGACCGTAAAAACGTACTCGGTAGAAATGACCCCCTTTGAAGTAATGGAGTTTTAGAGAAAGAGGTAATTTTTAACCCAATATTTGAATGGTTTGGGGTTGAACAAAGAAAAATTGACTAGAGCGGGATTTGAACCAACAACCTCCGGATTAACATACATGTACTGGCGCTCTACCAACTGAGCTATCTAGCCCTATGTTGGCGGTCTCCCTATTTTGTCAATATATTTGAATCTGAGAAAATGCTTCAGTCATGAAGTGTTTTTTCCACTATTTTCTAGCAACTTTTATGATTAATTGAGCCCAAATTTTCTCAGGTTTGTTACTTTATACATATGTTGGGATACAACAAGTGACGATACTAGTCTTTGACAATTACCAAAAGTATACCCTGCCTTTAAGCTCAGTTCTTTTCAGAAACACCCTCTTCACCCTTGAAGATATTTCGTTTTTACACGATTGTCACAAATGAGGTATCACGTCCGACAACATTTAAAGCTTCAAATATTACTTACTGCATGAAATACTCATTTTCACACAAATTGCCAAGTTACATCTTCATTGTAAGTACGGTATTCATGAATACTTTAAGCTTTCTAGTAAGAAAATATACACATAGTTGATTAAGATTTCCCTAGTCTTTTGGAACAGGTCACAGCCAAAGGTTTCTAGCTTTTCATGGTCTTCTCCGTCCGACTAAACAGGTTTAGTTTTCACATTACAGGTCGATCAATTAAAGTTAGAGCTGAACAAGAAATCCTCAGAGGTCCAAGCATTACAGACCAAGATAGAATCCCTCAACCACCAGCAGCAAGACTACAAAGCCCATGTTAGTCTCCTCAAGGAGTCGCTGGCGGCCAAGGAGCAACATTCAAGCATACTACAGGCTGATGTGAGTATGACCTGTGCGTCTTGAGTTCAAGACTAAACGTAACAGCTTTTTTTCTGAATGCTTATGATTTCTTATGTGGACAATGGATTATTTTGCGGGGTTACATACCTGTGGGTAATAGTAATTGAATTTACTTTTGTGACCTCTGACCCACATATCGTCTTTTTATATATTGTCTTCAGTTGTTTCATTTCATATTATGCGTTGTTTTTGTGGCCCCTACACTTACACTTACACTTACACTTACACTTACACTTACACTTACACTTATACAGTGTCGTCTTTTGTGTTTTTTTTTGTTTACTTTGTATTTCGTAGTTTTCCTACTTTTTTTGCTTAGTTTTTGTTTTTCATACCGTGTTTGTTCATTGTGTATTGTTTTGGTCGAATAAATAATAATAATAAATAATAATAATAATACTAATGAGAAGGAAAAGTTACAGACTAAAGGTACCCGGTATCTTATTTGTGTATTTATTCTACAACTACATTAATTGTACATGTATATGTACGTATTAGTAGTCCCATACACGCAATGATTTGAATAAAGCCTCAAAAAAGTTTTCATTAATTATAGACCTTGTGAGGGCATATAATCTGAATCAAATTTACGTGATGCAAAACAGTAAAACAAACTCTCCTTTTTTCACTGTTGCTGTTATTATTATTATTACTAGGCAGTCAAAACAAGATAAAACAGTAATTGTGATGCAAGGAAATTCGCCGTTAAAAAGCGCCCTCACGCGGTCAAAATAATGGTCAACTTCATGTGAACAACTGTACATACATATGTACACTACATGTACTTGAATGTGTTTTCTAATAATACTCGCAGTTACATGTTATGCATTATTTTGAATTTGGAATCCTACTCTTTCATGCGTTCACATGTGAAGTCATTTGCAACGGATTAAGTTGGACATGCTTCTCCCAATTTACATACAGCAAATTTACATACAGCAAATTTGGACACACTGCTTTCACATAAAATAATGGTCTACACACTCTTCAGTGTCGTGATGCTGACTTGGATTACAGTTAGTCCAAATGCTGAAAAAAGCCAACTCACTCCTTGCACTCCCAACATTACTTAGGGCCTATACCCAGGGCTCGAATTTGACACTGGACCGCAGGCCCGAGGCCAGTGATTTTAGCATTGGGCCAGTAAACTCATGACCGGACAAGTCCGGCGGTCTTGTGTTTTCAATTCAATAACAATTCATGTACCTCACTCTATAATATCTTGAACAGAAACAAATTATGTCTTAGTGCTTATTCAATTAAACGCAAGTTAAACTGCAAGGAAGTCTTTTCTCAGTTTGAATCTGGTCTTGTAAAATTATTTCTGGTCCAGTAAACATTTTGAGATACAAGTCCTGTGGTCTTGTGGGTTTTCCCCCCAAATTTGAGCCCTGTATACCTTGAAGAGATTAATGCATGGTGTGCGTGTACCCGGAAGATTTGCAATCATATGGATCTACACTAAAGTCTCAAATCCTGTACAGTGTTCATTTTCTAAGTGTCGGCTGCTCCCAACATCAGGCATGCAATTTTTCAGCTGGTCGGCTGATTTCCTCTTTGCTTCTTCTTGTTTTTTAGTGTCATAGGACACTGAAAAACATTCTACAAAGTTTTGTGTGCTAGGAGTTTCTGTTGTGCTATTGTTTGTTTTTTGTTTGTTTGTTTGTTTTTCAAAAACAACATTGCATAAGTTACATGTTTATATTTAAACAAATTGCACATAAAGATTACCCATGTTAAACGAAGATAATTTGTACACTCCATCAAAGTAAAATTAAAGTTTGTGTGCTGTACAAACAGTACAAAGTGTTGTCGCAGGTTTTACACAGATTTGACTTCTTTCACAGCCCAACGTCTCACAGGCCTGACACTTCTTTGAGGTAACAAGAGGCAATGCCCCTGGTCACTGCCTTGGTGCCTCTTAAAATGGTCAAATTTCAATACCCCTCATAGAGGGGCCCTTTACTAAGGAAAAACTGCCCTGCCCTTGCAAGACTAAAGCATCAGGCTAAGGCCGAATTTCACTGAGCTGATTAAGCACAAAAAGTAGCTACATGTAAGCACAACAAAATTGTACTTACCAGAAAAATGTTACCTGCCAAAATACCAATGTCACAAATACCATCTTTGACTGGTGTCCTGCTAATTTTTGCAGAGAACTGTTCAGTATTTTTTTGTACAAAGTAACCAAGAAAGTAGCCAAGCACAACTAAATTATGCTTACAAAATACCATGTAGCATGTACAATCTGTGACTGGTTTCCTGTTCATTTTTGCTTAGTAGACAATTTTAAAGCATCATTGTCTGCTTAAGCAGCTCTGTGAACTTGTGCCCTGGTCTCATGTGTACAGTGTATTTGTGTAGCTGGGAACAGCTCTTTCACATCCCAGACGGTTAAGATAGTGGCAGACAGTTAAGCTTCAAATGCTCAGCACCTCAAAAAGGGGTTCTTTTTTTCACTCCCGGTGCAATTAAGTAGACGACAATTATCGGTCACTACTGTATAGCAATTGTTATAATCTCTCCTCTGCACTACACAAAGCTTAGTGCGGAACCTTTCGTCAAGTCCTCCTGCAGCGATTTCTCATCCCACTCCCAAAAGGCCCTGTTAGTAACGTGGATGAGAAAATGTGTTGAAAGTCATGCCTGTATTGCTATTGAGGCAGAGTGGATGAGTGTGTGTTCACCAGTGCCACATTGCATTATTGATGCCGTGCGGTCACATTGTCCCGAGTCCAAAGCTAAGACTTGTTTACGAGTAAAAAATCTCGGCCCCTTCTACTACTCAATACAGTAAACACATTGGTACCGATCCGATATGCAAACATACACACATCGGAGAACATCTGCTTTACATGGTGTAGAAATTTGCACACATGCACATTGTGCAATGTGCGTCACACTGTACAGTTTGTGTATGTTAACTTTTGATGTGTTCATCTTTGTTAACACCCTTTTTGTTTAACAGTTTTAATGTGTGTTAAAAATATCGAAGCATTATTTTGTACCCCAGCAGTGGAGGAACATCTGCCCACTGCGTTACGTGTAATCTTTAAGTTGTGTCAAATTGCTCATGCTGTTACATGTGGGCACATTTATTTAAGTTTTTTTCGCAAGAAAGGTTGTACATGTAAGTGTCAGGGTTCTGCCCAGGATTTCTTTAGTGGTGGAAAAATGTTTCCTTGGAAACCATTGCGAGATAGATTAGTTACACAGTGAATCATATAAATAGACTCAAATCAAAGAAGTACTCAAAATGCATGGCTTCGGATACCATTTTTACTGGTAAATACCCAATTTTAGATTTCGTTGAAAACCTTTGAAAGGAAATTGCAAGTGTCATTTAAAAAATTTGAAAATGTGTGGTGGTCGGAAACAGAGAAAATTCTGCCAGTGGTGGTTGGGGAATCCTGAGTAATGGTCGGTTTTTTTGGCACCGACCACTGTGGGCAGAACCCTGAAGTGTCCAAGGAATTTACTGTACATGTATGTTGACTATCCAGATTGCTGTCTATCCTTACAGAATTTGTCTTCGAGCCACTGAATGGGACGTTTAAAATTCTTACTCAAAAATGCAATCAAGGGGGAAACTCAATCATTACTCAATCCTTGACAAAGGGAATCAGAGATCTTCTTGTGTGACTAAACATTATGACTTTATTTGTGATTGTGCCAAAACCAGGCATGTTTCCTTCAAAAACTCACAACTTTTGTTGGTTTTTTTGCGCATCAAATACATGTAGCACCTGAGTACAATCTGCATGTAAGTGTAAGGGGCTACATGGCATAAGGGAAGCATTTCCCAACACACAAAATGTTTAAGATATCACATCGCATTGAAATTATTGCCTCATGTTTTGACTGTCTTCGTTTTGCGATATTTTTACATGGGGTGTCACAAATGTATTATATGCATTAATTGATTGAAAGAAACACAATAATCAAACCCCCCCCCCCTATCAAAATTTGTCACTTATCAGGTCGAAGCTTTACGTGCCAGAATTGACGAAAAAGAGATGACCATCGTCCGGAAGGAGCAACTGCTGAGCACGCTCAGTACGGATAAGACCAAACGCTACTCGGAGGTCAGCGAACTGCGTGAGATGGTGGAGATTAAAGACCGCAAGATAATTGTGCTGCAGAGAAAGGTAACGACCAGCTATGTGTGGCTTTTGGCTGTGACAGTGTGGCTGTAGTTTTTGTCAAACTAGGGGAGGTTTAGCCTGTGGATCTGTGAAATTAAGCCCTTCCCATGAAGTTTTACATTCATGCATGCGTCAGACACTATTGGTTGGCAAACGCCATAGAGTTGTGCACTAGGAAGATGCTTAAATGCGAATTGCATCACGCCACCATCATTCCCATACTAAAAGGCACAATGTTTTCCTTCATTTTTCCCAGCCGTAGCGTTAGTGCGCACGCGCCGTGCGCAGTTTGCATATTTCATGTGCAAGGTCCATTAGACACGGGTCCTCAGGATATGCACAAACAAAGATGAGGTTTGCACCAAATACTGTCATGACTATGATGGTGGCTGTTCAGAGTCATCTTATTTAGGACCATCTTACATGTACATGTCTTAAGCTTGTGTAACTCTTTGTTGTCCTATTTGTGTCTGTCTTTTTTTTCGTGCCGTGCCAGTAGTCATCTGTCTTATATCACTCACTCACTGTTTTGTGACACATAAAGTGCACTTCCATTGCTCCAAGACTTCAAAGTCAATGGTTCTCAGGTTTGGGGAGAGTTAAACCTGAGGCAAATAAAGGTAGCCCTTTTACAGAAACTTACATTTTAGCATCTCTGTGGTTTAATCAGTGAACTTTATTCCCATTCAAAAATTGACTAAACTTGTCAGAAAAAGAAGCTTACTAGAACAAATCTACACAAATCAATGCAAAGTAGATGTTTGCTGCTGCACGCTGGCCTTTCTTGAAGAACAAAAATATATATTAAAAAATAGGGGTAATCGAACCCCGTCTGGTTAATAACTATTAACGTATTCATCGAGTACATATCCAATAATGCGTTGTAAAAACCACAACTCATTTTAGAACTTAATAATGTTTCCCTCAAACTACAAGAGAGAAAAAACAAAACCTAAAATTGGCTTGCGAACCTATAGATGCCATAGCGGAGTAAATCAAGGCAGATATTGGTCAATAACCGTGCCAAACCCGAGCCGCGTCCACGAAACAAGTCAAGAAAATTAACCGCCGCGCTAAGTTGATTATCCCCTGAACGAGAGGCTCTAACACCGAATTGTTTTGGCCCTTGCATAGATTATTGGCCCGGTATAATGAAATTACCTCCTTATTACGGGTGATTTACATCCACGCTGGGGGAAATCACTGGGCTGGAATTCAGGGAAGAGTGCCGCTTCAAGACAAAACTCTGATCTTGGCAAGATGCTACGGAGGAGTTTAAATGTCAGAGAGGGATTTGACAAAGCGTTACATCTGACGATAAAAGTTATGTCTCGCGTATAAAAATATATGAAATCAACTTTTTTTTTTTTTTCCGTTTCCCCTTCCTTGGCACAGTGTTTTTATTATTTTGTTGAATTCATAAAATCAAACAGTACTATAATGGTGTTGTTTTTAAATTTTACATCATAAACTTAAATTTTTTCCTGGAATAATACGGATCAAATTTCACAATTAATTTAAGGGAAGACACTTTAAGTGATGTTCAATTCCCAGTGCATTCATTAACAAACAAGCCTTATCAAAGTAAACAAACACATGGAGAGAACAAACAAATTAAGAAATATAATTTGCTTTTGACAATAATTATGTTTGTATGGAGAGTTGAAAATGGCTTCAGATGTTAGTACCATGAGTCAGTGTCTACCACAACTTTATTTGAAGCATTTAAGGTCTATGAGAAAATTGTATGGTTGGTGTAGTTGACCGACCCTACAAATGCGGCTGACCTTAATTTATTTTTTATTTTTTGAGAGGGAAAAGAAAATTAACATTTTTCTAAATTTAAATACATTTTGAAAGACATAACACTCACTTTGCAGATGTCTAAGAGAACGAAAGCATTTTAGCGTTTTCAAACAGTAAATTTTATTTTTTTTCAAGGGGGGGGGGGAGGAGAAGGAAAAGGGCCTTATAGGGTTAAAGTGAGGCTGATTCAGAGAATAATGAGAGACTTTTTTCATCTGGATGACGGTTAGGCGGTACCCACTGCTAAAATATAGGATTCAAATTGCCTCTAGCTGCTGGGCAATCTCGGTGGTCTAGTTGGTAAGACATGATAATGTATGTTATATATTCGGTTTGCGGTAACACCATGTGTATAAATATCTACTTTGCTGTGTAGATTTTGTTCTTTAGAGAACTTGTCTTGCTATTTATTCTACTACCGCGGAGTAGATTTTCGGAATTCGGGAGACTTCTCAGTTCTGAAAAGAACTGTCCTGCTTATTAAATACTACCTGGGCGGGAGGTAGGAAATCGGCCTGGACTACTACTTTAGCTTTGTGGATCGGGGGGACTTCTCGTAATTAACTGCACTGCCGCAGAGTGAGTTTTTTTTTGATATCAACGTTTTGACTAGCTTGCTCTAGTCATCGTCAGTCTCTCCTGACAATACTAGCTTGCTCTAGTCATTGTCAGTCTCTTCTGACGATGACTAGAGCAAGCTAGTCGAAATAGCAAGACAAGTTCTCTAGAGAACAAAATCTACACAGCAAAGTAGATATTTATACACATGGTGTTACCGCAAACCGAATATATATTGATACCTCACCATGCAATGCCTCAAAACCCATATACATGTACATGATACGTTATTGTAAAAATGTGCTATATAAAAACTAATTATTTTTTTTAAACAAGATACCAGTGGCTTTTGTTCTCAAAATATTTCCATCTGAAACACTGCCTCGTTAAATGGAACATTTCATCTTTCAACTCATCAAAATATTCTCACCATTGCACGAATGCAAAACATTAGTTATTTGTTTACTAGAGGATAAAAATGGAACCAAACACCAATGACGTGTCGTACCTTTATCGGTATCAGCGTTGATGCTGATATTAAATGCTAATGGATCTATACTCACTCATTTCCTTTGCAATTCCAAGGTCAGCTTTTCTAGTAATTCAGTCATTTCCCTGTCATTGCTAGGCAACAAATGATCCAATTCTTTACTGACAATGGGTCAGCTGGTTGCTAATATGGTGTCTGCCATCGTATTGTACACTGTGTGGCTTCAGTGAATGGTACAAGAGTGAAACTGATAAATCCACAAAAACACTGACAGGAAATATTGCGGGAGTTATGAATAGCCCTGATTCATACCTTTACAGTCTTTTTTTTCTTTTTCGGTTAGATAAATTGTCTCTTTTGATGTTTTATATTTCACTCTGTCTGTCGGAAATCAGTGTAAGAAATAAATAGTAATTGGAAAGAAAAAATAAATACATGACAATGACATGTTTCTGAATAGCCACAAATTTTGTATAAAAGTTAAAATTTAAACACTGGGAAATAATGCTTGATTTTTACTCCTTATTTTCATATCTTGCAATTTGTTTTTCCAGCTTACAGTTGAACCCGATGAAATTATTAATAGCTCAGTGAAGAAGTGAATTTCTTTGTGTTGATTTGAAAAAAAAATTACTGAGGGAATAATTTTTAAAAGAAACATTTGTAAAAATGTTAAACAGCGCGACTATTCTTACAGTGTGCATGTGTGCGTGTATGCACAATGGGAGAAACTTTTCAGAGAAGTGAAAGTAATGGGGAAATGGAAGTGTTGGCAACTGAAGTGTTGGTTGCCAGTGTGTAATATAGACCCCTTGCATACGACATTACAAGCTCAAACAGCGCCCTCAGCTGTGAGGCCAAAGGAAGACCTATCAGTGGCTGAGAGTTGTGCGTGACGACAAATACGCACGCTTCCATTGTTTGGACCCAACAATAGAGGTCCTATGCAAGGGGGTTTATCATCAGATGAGCATTACTTTGTCATTCACATTTATTAAAGGAACATTACAGAATTGGTAAGAAAAAAACTTGTCAAATATACTTTTTGATCACAGATTTACATAAAATTTACACAGTCTAATGATGATGATAGTAGAAAATATCCCTTGAAATATTTCTGTCTGAAATGCCATATTTGATGAGAAATGAATAAACTAATTTTCCGATTGGAGTTTATCGCTCAGTTAGCATTTTATTCATTTGTTGAATCTATATGATTTCATGCAAATGTGTAATCGCAAATGTGTACTATTTTCTCGTGACCCAGATGGCCCGATCAATCTCAAACTTCTACAGGTTTGTCAGTTTATGTATATGGTGGATTACACATGTACATAAAGTGCTTACACTGCCAGCAACTGTTTTGTTAGCAAAAACCAATTCTGTAATGTTCCTTTTTATTATTGTGTATATTCTGTTAACACATCTGTTAAGACTTCACTTTAGGTAGTTGCTGGGCATACATGTGACGTAGCTGTGTCTCATTCAGCTTGCTTTTAATCCTTTTTTTTTGTTACATTGTTTTGCTTTTACATTGCTACCCATAAAAGCTGTCTGATTTGACAAATGTTGTGGACATCAAGGACCGGAAACATAACATACTACAGATCAAGGTGATAGAGAGCTAACCCACTAACCCCCTAACCGCCTGGTTCCCCCTTCCTTTTTTACCCCCTCATATCTTTTCCCTCTCAGCTGGTTCATACTCGACTGGGAGTTCAACGCACACCGTTCCCACAACATGCCCAGTTTTCAAACACCATTCGGTTGTAACAATCCAAATTGTGGATATCAGTGTTAAACTTGAACACAGTTCAATCTGCACAAATGTCAAGTTTAGATGTTGAATTTAACAAGACAGTGGCTTTCTCGTTGGGTATGAACCTGATGTCCCTCCCTCCCCCTCCCCCTCCCCACACCCCTTATAGTGGGCACAGACATTGTGACTTGACGACTGCTTGCTACTTGATAAGAGCTGCTTGCAAAGTTATGTTTGTGATAAAACCTGCCTTAGAAGTTCAGTTTTGTTTACTTCAAGCTGTCTAATGCAGTTACAAAGTTATTATGCCGTTGTTGGTTATTTCTCAGACTTCAAATGAATACAGATATTTTCATAATTGAGCATGCTACAACTGTACATGTATGCAAGATGGAATAATTGGGATGGTGTTACATGCCCTGTTGGTCAGTCAATTACATCACACGCACATATACATGTATGCTGTACATGCAAGGTTTGAGCTACTTCTGGTTCCAAAACTGGCAATGGCATACACGCTATTCATTTCGTCAATCAAAGGCATTCCTCATGGCAATTTTGGAGAGGACTTCAGACTTTACAGGGCATATGTGAAAGGCAAATCTAAAAATTCTAGCAGAAAAATAAGCTCAGTGCACTTTCCTGTGGGCTTCTGGTAATCAGTGGAGCCAGTTTGTGTAAAGTGAGCTTCGCTTTCGGTGGAATTACAACACACTTACAAACAAGATACCTGATGCAGGCCTGTTGTTTTGTTTTGAAAGGGGCAAGGGCCCCAAAGCTTTTCTCTTTGTAAAGAGCATCTCTATGGAAGTTGTAAATTTCTATTGGAGCTTTCCAAGGGGCACCAAGGCTCTGACCAGGGGCATGGAGGCAAATGCCCTTCATTGCCTCCTTCATGTTGATGTCATTTGAAAGACAACGATCACATAATGACTGACCAGTTAAAAGATAGCAATATTGGGTATACATATATTGGGATTCCTAGGAATTTTGTGAAGGGTCAATGATTTGCATGTAGTGAGTGGGTTCATTATTATCAAGAGACAGTGAAAATGGGATTGCAGGTACATCTTAAAGCATGGTTAAAGAAATGCATGGAAAACCCTGTGGGATTACCTTCGACTTTATATTCTGTGTACAACCTCTACTTGTATGGTAGAAATGGACAAAATCCATGTGAAAATGGCAAACTGCACCAGATCAACCAATACCAATGGGAAAACTGCAGTTTGCAACACATGTAAAGCCAAAACGGCTGCGTGCACGAATTTGCTAAATCAGGACTTGAACCGATATGGCGTACACAGTTGATGTTCTCTGGCTCAATTTCGATGAGCATAGTACACACATGTTTAAGGCGCATCTGGTGGGTTTATACACCGTAATGAACAAATTGTTCAGTTATAACACACCGCCACCCCTCCATGCCAGTATGACGTCATGTCACATTGTTTCTGTCTGCCCTGATCATACTTCATTAAACGCACTGCGAGATGACTGGATTCTAATTAATCCGTCTTGAGCATGCACCGGTAGTTGTATGCATGAGTACCCTTCCTCCCCATCACCCGGGCAGGTTTAGGACAGTCCGGTGCCACAAACGGTGTTAATCTGAGAACCAAAAGAGCACCATATGGGAGTTGTTCATAGATAATGATGAAGTTTTTGGTGAAAAAAGGGGAGAACCCAGTAGAGCTGGTTTCGGACCTGCAACCACTGGGTTACTTTACCAGTACTCTACCAACTGCTTACATGTTCACTGTTCAAATAGCAATGTAGATGAGTGTTCTCGAAGCCTATAGACTGTGCAAGTCTCGTCCGTATTCAAACTTCCATTCTGTTTCTTCAGATGCTTTAGTTTAACATAGTTAACATTGTTGGGAAAATAAAATTTAGCAATGAAATAATTATGGAAGTAATATAAATTTAACAAATCAACGGATAAAACCAGAGAGTAAGACTTGACCTCCAGTTCCAGTTACTTGAAAACATTTAAGAATTTTGCCCAACTGATGTTTATGTTATCATTGAACCTACATATAATGGTTGCACAAATTTGTAAATGGCGTGATTCGCAAATGGGGTTTCTCAAATATAAGCATTCTCATCCCAAGTTTGAATTTTGTTTCAATGTTAATTTCAACAAATTACTGGTATTATATCAACAGTGGGGATTGCTAGTTGTTAAAAGTTTTTATGGGTATATTTATCTTGAAGAATTTTGCAAAAACATACTCTTGAATTTTTTGTTTTCCCAACACGCGAGACTTGCACAGTCAGTGAAAAACCCTTAGAAACAAATCTCTCAAAGTATAGTCCTACTTGCTAAAACTACCCACTGGACCAACTGCCAGAGTCCAGTAATTTGAGCACTTTGCCAGTAACCCCCCCCCCCCCCACGACGGAACAAGGTCTGCTGTCTCCAGTTTTTTCCCAAAATGAAAGTTTTTGAATAAAACTTTTGAGTTGCCTTTCGCTATTATCCATGGCAGATGAATAAAGATTTGAATCAGGAAAGAAAAAAAAAAATAAATAAAAATGGCTTTGGAGCCAGGAGTGCAATATAGCACAAACCTAGCACGGATAACCGATGCACACGTGTGTGACATACATTGATTTACCAAGACAGTATGCCTAAACCCCACCCTGGAAATTTCTTCTTGATTTTTCGTTCCCATTTTTATTACCTTTTCTTTACATTCATGATTTATTTATTGATTTATTTTTGTGTCCTACTTCCAGATTGTCGTGTGAAATGTACCTTGAATCATAAACCTTTTAATTTTATTTTACCAACTGTATTAAACTTTTTCTTTATTTTGGTCTTGGTTTCTTTCCAACAAAAGTAGTTCCTTTATCAAGTCCTCTCACATCTATCCTTACAAAAACGGAAGATTTGTTGTGGTATTTTTTTGATTATTTGAATTCGTTTGGAGGCAACAATCAAACTGTTCACGTTCATTTTCTCTGAGCATGATGTTTGTTCAATCATTCATGATCTTTTCAGATTGACAAATGAGCATGACCTTCATATCTTTTATTATCCATATCATCAGCATTAATTTTTAATTTGTTATGGTTTGATTTTCACAATTTGTGAGCGCTTGATTTGCAACCCTTTTTCCCCCATGAATAATTTTGTTGTTAAATGTGCAGTCCTTTAAATGTAGTTGTTTGACAAAATATATCATGTGGTTGATGCAGACAAATTGAACTTTGGTTTTTAAATTTGATGGTTTCGGTAAAGAAATGTAGATGCCATCTTTTGAAAGAGGACTGTGTACATCGTGTACTTGTAGATGATGTCATCTGCAAGGGGACTGTGTACGGGTACAAAGTGTACAGGTATTTTTGTACATGTAGATGGTTGGCACTTCATGTATGTATATGTGCATGTCATGTGCACAGACATGTACTACGTGATGGATACTCTCTGACTTTTATTTGCAGACTTACACAGCATTGGGTTTCAGTTACTGTTCCAGTATTCCAAGTCATGCTTTTCAGCATTGTGCCGCCAGTCATGCATTACAACTCATTACGTTGAATTGAAATACAGGCCGGTGTGCGCTCATGTGTGGCAAACCAGGCTGCCACATCTGGAGCAAAATTTGTTAATTTTTACAAGTTCTCCATTATACCGTTGGGACTGATACCAATCGTTGAAATATTTCCATCTAATGTTGCCATGAGTGACAACACCATTTCCCATACACTCTGTTGTTGGTTTGATTTGCCAAATTAAAATAAGCAAAGTACAGCAACTTACTGCATACTAAAAACCCAAAATTCTAACAATACTCAAAAGTTTTTGGGGGGTAATATGTATTTTTCATCTTTTTACATGTTCTAAAAAACTTGATTAAAACAAATTGTTATTTGTTGAATTTTATCACAGTGTGCTGTATGATAAAATCGAGAGGATGGGAGTTAACTTACATGCTCTTCCAAAACAATGATGTACTTGTAGCAGACATAGACCTTTAATAGATTAATTTGTCTGGGCCTACATTTTCCACTTATCATTAAATAGGTTGTCCAAAACATGCATTGATCTGTCAGTTCTGCGTCATTCACTTGAGACGTACCTACTTTACACACAGTAGGGTGGGGACTCGACAAAGTGACATTGAGAACTGTCTCTACTGTTAGATCTATGTTCAGAAAAACTGTACATTACGAACCCCATTTTACTCAAAATTAAAGTAGAAAAACATAATTGAATGTCATGTTAATTCGTCGGCTCAGTGCTATATAATTAAGGGCTTTAATTGCATCTTCATTTCTGTAATGATCAAAAGGTCGTTAAATGAAAAATGCATATAATTTGGAAAAAATGCATCAAAATCCGGAAGTAATTTTTTACTTATAAAATAATTGTTTCTGTTTGCCAAACAATGACTTTGGGGACCACTCTTGATCAATGAACTCCATTTACCAAGAGCTCCAAAATATGCAATTGACCAATTTCATGAAAACCGTACTAACTGAACAAACGACCTTATAGTCCAGAGGGGACAAATTGTTATGTTCAGTGCATCTGGGATAAGAAGATTATTTTGTAGTTTCTTGTTTTTTACCGTGACATGTTCATGGATGTGGGTTGAGCATAATATACTTGTTGCTTTCCAAGTCATATGGACAAATATCCGCATGCAACTCCAATGGAATTCAAAGCCACTGTATCAAACCGCTAGACCACTGAAGGTGCTCAATAATAATAATAATAATACGCAGTTCTTATATAGCGCTTTATCACGTCCGATAGGCATCTCAAAGCGCTCAGTATTTTTCCTGCAAGGTATAATGTGGAGCTACGTTTTGAAGTATTAGACCTGTTCCTTTACATAGCACCAAGTAATGGTTTACAAGGTGCTGTGGCGCAATATGCTGCCAATCAAACCATGAACACCGGGGCGAACCCCTTCTCTTTTCGATAAGTGCACTGGGTTCTTTTACCTGCATTACACAACACACGGGACCTACGGCTTTACGTCCCATCCGAAGGACGAAGCAATAATGGTTAAGTGTCTTGCCTAAGGACACAAGTGTCACGACCGGGACTCGAACCCACACTCTGCCGATCAGAAACACCAGAGCTTGAGTCCGGTGTTCTTATCCGCTCGACCACGACACGCCATGAGGCCAGGTTGAATCCTGTGACTAACAGTGGGGGCTACAAACTGATAGTTTGCACATTTAGTTGTTGTACCATGGAAATATGTGGCTGTCCAGCTGAAATATCATTTTTGCCCACGTCCAATGGGGGACTTTTGGGATGCTAGGTGGCGGCAGACTAACCAGGTAAATCCAATGTTCTCGGCAATGTGCACATGCTTAGAACCGTGTACACAACGGAGTTTTACCTGGTATGTCTGCTGCCATCTAGTGTTAAGAAGTCTTATTCATACTTTTGCGAAGAGTGCATAGACCATGTACATGTACATGAGCATGGACATGAAAGGAACTTTTGTTTGAAGAGTTTATATTTACATGTGTAAGCATCATACCCATTTAAGATTCAGTGCTGAGGGGTCTGTTTTTTTATTCTATTAACTCGTACTTTTCCCCAAATCCTTCCCCTGGTTTTGCCTGTGTTTGGTGTATTCTGTACTGCACAAGCCTGATAGTTTGGTTTTTGAGTAATCATAATGTTTAAATTGCAAGACGTTTTTTCCTGACCTGGGAAGATTCCAAGGGTACAACAAATTATTCTCAAAAATTCATCTTTTGTTTTAACATTTTGTTCGTCACAAACCAGATTGACAACCTCCAGGAACAACTACTAGAGAAGGAGGAGCAGTACCGCCAGACCAGAGCAAAACTGACCTCGGTCCAGGCCGACCAGACCAGCTCTGACAGCGCCATGTCCAGTCTGGAGGATGCCCTGATGGACAAAGACAAGGCCATGGAGAGGCTGAAGGAACAGCGGGAGCGATACAACAAGGAGCACCAGGAAGAGGTGGAGAGCTACCAGAAACAGCTGAAGGATCTCAAGACACGACTGGAGACGTTGCAGAAGGAGCTTGCAGAAAAAGAGGTTTGTTTCAATCTGTAATAGTTGGCTGCTGTGTATTGTTCCCCATCCTGGAAAAAAACAAAAACAAATTTACTCACAGAGATTATGTTGTTGCGGTAATTTGCGATAAAGGTCAACTTATTCATGTAATAAAACTTTGTCGCTACATGTATAACTGAATCACACATGCCCATGCGTCTTTACAAGGCCTGGTACATGTACTTCATGAATTCATTGGAGGAAATTGCCTGTATGCCTGTAGTCACTGCCTCAGTGGTTCACGGCTTTTCTTAATATGTTTTTTAATGTACATATACTGTACATGTATTCAAATTCACAAGGGAAAGTCAGAATTGACATTTATTCTCGTACCAAATGAAAAATTGTGAGAATAGGCTATTTAACTTAAACAAATCAGTAATCTTCCATCCCGCTTCTGCCACCATTTATCATGCGATGCTATAATTGTCTACGTCACTCCTCCAACAAAATCCAGGCAAGCTTACTGGACCTCAAGGAGCATGCCACCACTCTTGCATCCTCAAGTCTCAAGAAGGACTCTAGAATAACCACTTTGGAACTCGCAGTGGCGCAAAAGACCGAAGAAATCGCTAGGTTAGAGTCTGACGTCAAGAAGGTGGGTTGAGATTGTAACAAAAATCGGCGACTACACGTACAGTCACACATACTGCTCTAGAAATCAGCATAGCAGTCAACTAACCAACATTAGGTGATGATTTTGAATTGGATTATTAATCCATGGCCAGCTATTTTATTTCCAGAAAATAAGGATTGCAGTAACACCATGTAAATATTTTTCCAAGAAGTTGTGGTAGTTCTGAAAACAGCTTGTGGTGTCACAACATAGTGTTACCGCAAACCTCAGTAGATTGTTTTTCCACTATGCAAAATTCAGGCATGATATTCTTCCTATTTAAGTCTGTTTCCCAAAATGTTATTAAATAGCCTGACAGGTCTATTAAAGCCTACACCATGCATTTACATGTTGGTCAGCCCTTGTACTCAATAAAGTTTTCCTACTTTTTTTTTTTCCAAGGGCCAAATTTCATGCCTGAAAGTTTCAAAGCCTACTGATATCATTTCCTTTAACTCTGTACCACTGAACACCTCCATCAAGCAGCACCTTTTGCCTTCTGATTGGCTCATTGACCCCTTGCAAGACGCGCAGCACACTTACACCCGCCAGTCCTGTCCCACCATTCAGGGTGTCAAAATGTACTCAAAGAAAATTGACCCCCTAATTGGTGGAAATGGTAGACTCGCATTTTGCGGAGGTGCGCTCCGCATCTGCAAGGGATCAATACAGAAACATAACTGTAGAAAAACCTCTTCATTTGTCATCAATACATTCATTGGTATTTGCACACTTTCTCTCTCTAACAGTTTCTTTTCTTATCCATGTTCACTAAGATTTTTTTTCCCACTTCCTCATTGCAAATGCTGCGTTGCTGAAACGTGTACATGTAGATCTCCTAAAGTTGCTAATTAACTGACTCCCAAAATGATTTGGGTCGAGAGGTTCTTTCAAAAAAATGGAGAATGAAAAGGAGGGGAAAAATCCCCAGTAAATGAAATTGAGAAGTACTATTGCCTGAAATTTGAAAGGCTTTTAAGGGCTATCTTGAGAATGCATTTTTCTTTTTGTGACAGATTTTTCTTGATCGTCTTTGGCATGTTATTATTCAATCTACACACGTACATAAAGCTCTCCATAATATAGACGTTAAGCCTCAATTTTTTCCAGGGCCAAATTTCACAGAGCTTTTCGAACACAAAAATGAGCTAAGCACAAATGGTTCTTAGCCAAAATGGGTTTTTTTGTCTTAGTGTTTTTCTTAAGCAGAAATATGTTGAGCATTTACCTGCTTAAGTTTGAAATATGGCGATTTTCTTAGTGCTGTTAAGCGCAACCAGTTGCTAAGCACAGAAAGAACATGCTTAGCAGAAATAGGTAACCAGCCAAAATATCACAATGTACATCACTTGTGACTGGCACCCTGCGAAGTTCAGCTCAACAGCAGACAAATTTGCTAAGCACCATACACTTGGGCCCCATTTTTACATGTGTTGTACATCGTACACTTGGTGGCGACATGCTTTGACAGACGTTTGTTTTGACTTTCCTGTGCTTGGTTGCAATCCGCTCTTAACATAACTATCCTGCTCATTTCCAAGTTTCCATTCTTTCTTCCATGCACGATCAGAAAGCTCGCAAAATACACATGGTAAGTTGTGTGTATGATGAGGGGAGGGTGGTGTTCGTATGTTACTGCCGTAGACTGCATGTAGACCGTCCGGCCGGGAGGGGGGGGGGGGGAGGGTTTCTTATGATACAGTGCCGTGGCTGTGCCGTAGTTTGATTCCAAACTACTGGCTCTGTTATACTCTAGTCAGATTGAGCATTTTAACCACACTGCTCTCTCTCTCTCTCTCTGTCTCTGGTTTGGTGTGAGCATTGTGACATGCAGTGGCAGGTACACGTGGGTCTCTTGAAGAACTGGAGGGAATATCTGATTATTAAGGAAGCCTCCTAACACTTACAGAATCCAAGCCCCTGTCTTTAAAAAACTCCTCTGTAATAACACGCTCCATTTTAAAGAGATATCTCCTAATAGTCAGTTCTCAATGATATCATTTTTTATGCTTTGTGGACACAAGCTCTAGAAGCTACCTTGGTTCAGTATTTATACATCAGTGGAGGTTTGTTGTGGCAATATTAAGATATCTGGTATGAGTTGTGCTGCTAACACTTGGTGTTGTATATAAACCAGTTTTTATATATAAAAACCCAGTTTTTATTCAATAAACTCTTGTCTACAGTAGTAAGCCTAGTCTTGATTGGCGACGCTATCTGTTGTATTAGTCACCGGTTGAGGGGGCAACATCGACTGGCTCGGAGGGACTGGTCAAGTCTACGAATCTGGATCAAAATGTTTTGATTCAGATGACTGTTTGATACAGATCTTCTGTAGTGTTGTGTTATCGGTGACTATATTAACAAAACGTCGCCAATCAAGAATATATATATAATGAGCCATACTCTAATGCTGCTTGCTGCTTTAGCACTCTGCGAACGAAATATTCTTTATTTATCTAAGGGTCTGATGAAGATATAGACCAAGGAAGCTTCTGGTTCTCATTGCATTTGTTCCCCTCGTTCCTCCCTATGTACCATGCCAACTTCTGTGTTTCTCCACCGCTAACTTTGTCGAGTTTTTCAGTTCCAGACCCCAAATTCCTGATGCTTGACCCTCTGATCCACTGACCCCTGACCCTTGACCCATGACCCAGTGTCCCCGTTGCACCTCGAAAGCATCCCCTCTGTAGACTAGTCTTGTTGATCTTAGTGATAGTTGTCAAGCTGGAAATGGTCGACCTCAGTAAGAGCATCAGGGTTGAATGGTTCAATTTAAACCCAACAAGGCTGGAGAGTAGGGCATATCAAAGCCGACTGTAGTGCAAGACCTGTGTAATATGTACGTACATTACAGTACTGTGGGTAGTTACCCATGCATGCTACAGAACTTTATGCTGCCATCATGTCTGTCATGTTCCCTGTTTGTATCAACAACCAAAAATATGAAATAGCCTCATTCAAAGAAGGAACCAGACTATTTTGCCAGTAAGCCTCAGTTTGGTTACATTAGTTTAATACACAGGGATGGCTGCACCATGATAAAGGTTCACAGGTATTAGAGGTGTACATGTACGTGTTCATTTATCCAAACTGTGGCGTTTTCCTTCCGTAGTCGTAGCGCTACTATTTACGTCGGCTCAGTGCCTTATTTGCAATTTGTGATAATCAAAATTGGCCTTAAATCTAAAATTGCTATTGAGCAGGAAAAATAATTAAGCATGACAGATGAATGTTTTCCTAACAAAGATTATGTTTGCCAAACTACTTGCCAAACAAATACTTTGGGAGATATTGTTAACCAAAAATGAACTAATTTACAAATCGTTTTAGAGTATGCAAACCAACTTTTAAAACGCATACAAAATTGAGGACCTTAATGAACTGAGCCAATGTAATGTACATGTACTAATCATTTTTCTCTTAAAGATTTGACTTGTTGCACACCCAGTTGCCCTGCTGCACTAATTAGAAATCAATTGTGAACAGTTAACACGTGTATGTTCTAAAGAACGTTTAATATCGTTACTAATACCGTGACTAATAGCTCTAACATTTGTGATTACAATACTTTCTCCGTTTTGTCCGCATTTGATTTAGCACAGTAGAAAACTATGTGGAAGTAATCCTCACTTGAACTTTAATACTTGTACTTTAAACCAGCCTTTGTATATTTGAATATAAAACCTTGCTGTTTTAGAACTTGTACCTTTTTACGTACAGTACACTAAAAACAATCTCTGCTGCAATCGTTTGTGGCAGTGACATACATGTACAGTACATGTACATTGGCCATGCATGGTAAAGAAGAAACATTCTGTTACTCAGTGATTCTGATTGGTGGACTGGTCATGAAGCAAATATAAAAAAAAAAACAGGCTCATTTGTTATTTTTTTATTGATTAGCTGGTGTCCAAAATCAAGTAGGAATTTGTGCACTCGGGATGCTTCTAGTTATGTAATTCCCACATAAACGATAAAGCTGCCATTGACTTATGTTGTCGATCAATGCAGATTAAAAGCACCAATTGATGAATTGTTAAAGGAACATTACAGAATTGGTAAGAAAAAAACTTGTAAAATATACTTTTTGATAACAGATTTACATAAAACTTACACGGTCTAATGATGATGATAGTAGAAATCATCCCTGGAAATATTTCTGTCTGAGATGCCATATTTGATGAGAAATGAATAAACTAATTTTCCGATTGGAGTTTATCGCTCAGTGAGCGTTTTATTCATTTGTTGAATCTATATGATTTTATGCAAATGTGGAATCGGTTTTTCACTATTTTCTTGTGACCCAGATGGCCGATCGATCTCAAACTTCTACAGGTTTGTCAATTTATGTATATGGTGGATTACATAAAGTGCTTACACTGCCAGCAACTGTTTTGTTAGCAAAAACCAATTCTGTAATGTTCCTTTAAACTGAATGGTGTCAATCCAAATGTTCACCAGTGACATCTTAAATCATCAACTTCTCCTGGAGGAGATGTTATGTTTAAAAGGCAGAAAGCACCGTAAGGGTTCATAAGCTGTTGATTCCAACTGGCGTTTATTATCTTTAGTTTCTCCCTCTCTCTGTTTGTCTTGGTTGTGTGTGTGTAGCTGAGGGAGGACAGGGAAGAGATGGAGAGGCAATCTGCCAAGACGCAGGAAGACACCACCAAGAGACACCGAGAAGAGATCGATAAGACGCAGAATGAGGTGGACCGCCTCCTGGAGATCATGAAGGAGATGGAAGGAGAGAAGAACGATAAGGATAAGAGAGTAACTGAACTTGAAACGTAAGTCATGTCATGGGGGGCAAAACGGGACAATCGGAAAGTTTGTGTATTTTAGTGTCCATCTTATCATGTAAGATATTTTGGCAATGAATTGCTCAGTAAAAAAATAAATACTTTGGTCCACAAGAGATATATTTACAGTGTTTACCATCCCCAAGAAAAGTACATGGATATTTAAATGTGAGTGTTTTTTTCTTCTTGAAGATCGCCTGGAACTGGTTGCTTTAAATTGTTTTGTGAAACATAAGCCTGGGGCTCTTTTTGAAACATTGCTTTTTTGTGTGGCTATGGGTGGAGCGCTGCAACTGTCTTTTTCATTTTAAATGTTGGGGCAGCCATAAGCTCAATTCAATGGCTGTGGCTGTCAGGATGGCTAGGTCATTAGCATTGGACCCGATATAAATGGCCTTAGCCACAGCTGAATCCACTCCATCACAGGAAGGAAGGTTGTACATTTTAGGTTGTACGGAGTGTTCATAAATCCGTTCCTTGTAAGGTCACTTTTGTATCTTTATTCTCTGGACCAAGAAGAGACCATACCCCCTGGTTCAGCGATTTTAAATTAATGTACAACCACACCCTGGTAATTTTCTGAATTCTGTAGCTGTCACGGTCTGTAATAATATCTGTGGTGTGTCATGGCCGAGTGGTTAAGAGCACCGGACTCGAGCTCTAGTGTTTCTGATCAGCAGAGTGTGGGTTCGAGTCCTGGTCGTGGTATTTGTGTCCTTAAGCAAGATGCTTTACCATTATTGATTTGTCGTTCTGATGGGTCATTAAACCGTAGGTCCCATGTACTAGGATTGGCAGTGCACGTAAAAGAACCCAGAACACTTATCGTGGAAGAGTTGGGGGTTAACCCCGGTGTTTCTGGCTCACATAGCAAGCACCCTTGTTAACAGGTTTCCTTAGGCTTGCAAGCTACAGTGATTAAGTTCACTTATGAGGCATCCTTGGTTTCATTCCCAGAAAAATTATATAATATTAATACTAATAATAGTAATAATAATAATATCTATAATCATTCTAACCTCTAACCTTCTTTGTACCTAACTCATATCATAGTGTAATCAGAAGGCATTGTCCGGGGTGAGTCTGTGTGTTTATCTACAATACGTACAATTTATTGTCACTTGTTCTTTTGAGAAAAAAAAATAAAGTTATTTTCTCCCTTTGATTTGAATGATTTTTAAACTCAAAAACAAATTATGTGTAGAAACCACTTAAGGTATCCTGATTGGTTGAAGGTTCCAATCCAATAAGAGATTTGATTTATCTATTTTGTTATTTTCTTGCTTTGCTTTTGTCCGACCCAAATTTCAAACTGGTTTCACAATTTCTGTCGCTACAAAATACTAGTCTTGGGACCTAAACCCCATTTAATCATATCCAAAGTTAATCCTGAAATGTGTACAGTTTGAAGACACAGGGAAAAACTAACACAACAATTAACAGAAATACGTTTTGTCAAAACCTGTGTACGACAGTTACATTATAGTTGATTAGTAGTGTGGCATGCTTGTGTGAATAACTGGAACTCAGTAGCATTGCTGTGTCGTTATCTCCGATCCAGGACAGTCATGTGTTACATAGCTCCACTCTTCAGTGTGTTTCCAGTGTGTAAATGTAATTTCCGATGATGTTTTCGATGAAAGTTGATTTTACAGTAATACTTTTCTTTGCTTTTGTGCTTGCATCTGAAAATGTGTTTCTTTTAAGATACGGATATACTCTATGTGCAGGCAAATTAGCCAATACCTGACCTCCTCCTTGGAGTGCATGTGTTATGCAGGTCAAATGTTTGCCTCATGATGGTGCATTGGTTCTGCGTGCTTGTAAACAATGATGGTGATTTTTTATTGCACGTATATTATATACTTTTAACCAGTAACACTAACAATGCATATGGACTGTATCATTAACATATAATGCTTATTGCTAGTCATATAAGTACAATGTGTGTCTGTTAATGTATGTGCAATGTACGTTTTTGCATGAGTTTCTCATGAAATGTTACTTATTTTTTTATTATTTATTTATTTATTTTTTTTTTTGGGGGGTGGGGTATTTTGGTCATGTGGCGTTGGTTGGCCTGTCGACACATTGAGACTTTTCTACCTTAGATTATCTCATGACTGTGGATTAGGCTTATGCCTCCATTTTGGATGTTGGGAGCACACAGCTTCAAAGTCAGTGATAAAGTCAGAGCCATAACTGGAGCCGAAGTTCTGGTGATGGTTTTGATAAGTTAGAGGAGATTGCATTGGATTTAATTTCATAACCAGAGTTTTATCTTCACACACACAAACTTGCAAAAAATGATGTTCTCTCGAATGTTATTTTTTAAACGTTACTTATTTAAATTTATTGTAAATAATGCGAGCCGTGACTTTATCAGCATCTTATATTTTCTTTGGCAGACAATTGAAGGATGCGACCAAGAGACTAACGGGTGTGAAGAGAGATCAGACACTGCAGAAGAGGAAGAATGCCCAACTTCTTGAGGAAGCAAGAAGACGAGAAGGAGAGCTCAGTACAGACACACAACAGCTCCAGGTATAGACCGTTTTCATGCTGCACTCTGCAGCCGTAGTTAGTCTTGCTCCCCGTGTTGAAAATGCATTACTGTATACTGATTTTCATTCTACTGTCAAAGTGCCAGGCTATTTTTCCCTTCCAGCCTCAGTTTGGCTTACATTGATTTGAGTGGTAGGAAAAAACAAGATGGCGGCACCACGATAAAGGTCTATAGCCGAGGCTCATATTTCAGGATCCATCGCTGAAAGAGGGAGCTGTCTTGAAGCAAACTGCTATCACACTCAAACCACTACCACCGTACATGAATTGCTATCACAGGATACCGGTGTGAGTGTGATAGTGGTCAATCTCAAGATAGCGCCCTCGCTTGGCATAGGATTGTGGAATGTGAACAAGAGGATTGTCCTGAATCAAGAGTGCTTGAGGTGTGGCTTGCTCTTAAGAATCATGCTTAGATTTTGCTGTTAGGTATGTTGTGTTGATCGTTTCAAATCGATCCCCAGAAGTATTTTGTACAAGACCTCAAACTTGTCTTTCTTTTTGTATTCCCTGAACATGTTGGAGGAGATTTGGATCTTCAAAGATATGTGTTCAGAAAAAAATACCACTAGACACAGTGCCCAATATCATGGCACTGCATACCTCAAAGAGTGTTGCACTTTACAGGGCAACTTGAAGTGAATACATCTATGGGTTGTAGTGCAGAGTTCCAGGGTAAGCAGAGCATGAAATTAGGCCTGAGACTTGTTCAGTTGTAGGGTCACTGCTCAGTGTTAATCTTCTGTATGATTGCCAGTGGTTCAGTTGGTATTATGAGCCTTTAACCCTCTTGCTGTCTGACCATTCAATACCATTCACTGTTTTGAATGATAGATAAACTATGCCAGCCTGCAATATGATACCATGAGGGAATGCATGTACACAGTACACACTTAGTTCTGTGCACAGTTGTGCCACCGTACGCACCTTGGCAGTCGAATGGTTTCAAATGGTTGGTAAATCACTGGAAAATGTTGCCAGAGTCACTGACAGTAGAGGTTAACAGAGTGAGAAAGATCTGTAGCCTCTATTATTGAGCGGCTGAATGGCTTCTGACTGGCACCCCCAAACTAAGATATTGTCAAAATTAGGGCTAGATACCTCAGTTGGTAGAGTGCGGGCACGTTAATCCTTTGGTCGCAGGTTCAAGTCCCGCTCAAGTCAATTTTTCTTTGTTCAACCCCAGATTTTTCAATATCAGTCTTAACTAATTTCCTGTGTAATTTGCAGTCCTTTGTGAAGCAGAGGGACGACAGGATAGAAGAACTAGAAGAGGCTTTGAAGGAGAGTGTTAGCATCACAGCGGACAGGGAAATGGTTCTAGCTAAACAGACTCAGACAATCACTAATCTGCAGAGACAGGTGCGTCCAGAAATCATGACCTCTTTGGTCTGTCGAGATTTAGGCTAAACCTCTTGCGGTTAAACCAGCCCCCTTCCCTCTACCCCTGCCCCTCTGTCTCCATCTTCACCGTTCATTCTTGGCTTTTTCTGTGTGCTTTCTGCCTCTCTCTCTCTCTTTATTTCCACTTGACTGCTTCTGTTCCACCAGTATACATGTTTATGTGTGTTGTGATGTCATTTAGCCTTCGAGAAAGACTCTGCTAGGGTCAAGACGTCAGGCCATTAACAAATTTTTGCAAGATTTAGGCCCAGTAGACCATGTTGATCACGTGCCCTTGTTAAACACCACTGGTAAAAAATTATGTTGCCAACTTTGCTGTTGGTCGTAGCCAGATGTCAAGCCAAGTCGATTGAACTCAACCTGTCCATTTATAAGTGACTTCTGTCATGTTGTAGGTCTCATGTCTGCATCCAATAAACCGTGGAGCTATGTTTTTAAGATTGTTGGCGTTTTAAAACTCGAAATGTGTTCAGGGAGGAATGTTGTACATAGTTTGATTGGTAATCTTGCAGTTTATAAAAAATTTCATGGTGTCAGACTTTTATTTACTTCAACTGCTCATTCAATATGATGTTAAAGTTTTGATAAACTTTGGGTAACCAATTGAATAGCAAGCTTTGTGACCCCTTGTTCTTGCTTGGATACATTCGGTTTTGCAATGGTCTATTTAAAAAAAAAAAGCTATAAAAAAACCCAATTCCTGAATTGATCCTGATTAGATTGACAGTCTGAAGAGGGAGTTAGAGCAAGTGAAGAAGCAGCTTTCCACTGCCAGCAACAAGCTATCCACAACCACCACCGTACTCAGAGATAAAGAAGCCAAGTTGAGTGCCTTGCAGATGGAGAGACGGAAGACGCTGGAAGAAGCAATGGAAATGAAGTAAGAGTGCTTTTAATCAATCAATTCTTCCCGCCCCTCACCCCTAATTTCCTCTGGGGTATTCACTAGTACAGCCCGTCGACTTAAGCTCTCTTTTTTTTGTAGGTAGCCTCCTGGTCTATTAAAACTGTGTTTTTTACTTGCCACCAAGAAGTTTTAGAAGCCAGCAAAACTGCCATAACATAAGCTGTCCAATGTATTATTAATGGCAGCTATTGCAACTCGGATTGTTGGTCAAATAAAGTTACATTTATATACTTAAAGGAACATTACAGAATTGGTTTTTGCTAACGAAACAGTTGATGGCAGTGTAAGCACTTTATGTAATCCACCATATACATAAACTGACAAACCTGTGGAAGTTTGAGATCGATCGGCCATCTGCGTCATGAGAATATAGTGAAAAACCGATTACACATTTGCATGAAATCATATAGATTCAACAAATGAATAAAACACTCACTGAGGGGTAAACTCCAATCGGATAATTAGTTTATTAATTTCTCATCAAATATGGCATTTCAGACAGAAATATTTCAAGGGATGTTTTCTACTATCATCATCATTAGACCGTGTAAGTTTTATGTAAATCTGTGATCTAAAAGTATATTTTACAATTTTTTTTCTTACCAATTCTGTAATGTTCCTTTAAACAAGAAAATAAATCTTTTTCACCTGAAAAGAAAAGCTATAAACATTTTAATCGGGCAGGTTGCACATTTTTTAGTAGCCTCTCCGGCAAGTCAAGAAGTTTTAGCAGTTTTGGGTGGACAGTGTACCAGGTAATGTTAAGAGCAAGAGCCAGGGATGAGAAATTTCAGTCTTTTATCTGAAATCATACCTTTTTGTGACTGCCTGAGGGTAAAAAAGTTACTATTATTTTCTTCAGATACAAAGAAATCCTGCTCTTTGATCTACTTCTCTAGTGCTGAAGATACTTTTACCAAAAGCTTCTTAAAATCTATAACTCCAGAATGTTTATACGAAAAGATTGAAATGCCATTATTTCTAGAAACCTCCCAATATTTGAGCCTAGATTCAGACGTGTTTGTCAGCAATGACGCTCAACCCTGGAGAGCCCTGCAGTTACCTCTCAAGAAGCATCCCACTTTAACAGCACATGTAGAAAGCTTGATTCCTTTCATGTACTACATTGTATCTAAGGCAGTGTCCGAATTGGCGGCTATGACTATGGCTACCTCTGTTGCTAAGGGTGTTGCTAAGGCATCCTGTACTTCAACGCTTGGTGACAAGGCGATCCAGCCGTAGCTGTAGCCATAGCCGCCACTTTGGACCTGGCCTTACTTCACACTAACTGCGTTCATCCACTTTGGATACATGTTGTCCCCCAGCTCCACTTCGTATTTCTTCCACTGTTTCCTTTTTCTTGCATGTTACCCGTTACCAAATAGCGGTGATGCAAACTTTTGTACTTTGTTTGATGGTCTTATTATGTTGTTAATTACTTCCTGGATTTCACTTCTTACCCTGGTCCTCATTTAATGGAAGACCGATTTGAGAGAACAGAAATGATGCAGTATATAAATACTTCTACTCCTTATAATTATGTGTTGTGGTGACAGAGTTTCTATTCAATTTATATAGCGCCCCCTTTAGGCCTAGTCAAGTTAGTTAAATTTTTTGGTATCTAAACTTCGAGCAGAGCTTTGCAATAGCAAAGTCAAACCTAAAGTAAATAATTTTTTGTACTGTTTGGTCCCACTCTTAGACTCCAAAATTTTAAAGCCATGTACAAATTTGCATAAGGAAAAGTAACAAACAGGAAACCGTTGAATGTATCTCTGTTTGGTTTATTTTGTTTTGATTCATGAGCTTTAAAAAATCTGAACTTGTCAGAATTGGTCCCACTTTGTTTAAAAAAAACCAGACTTGACACTTCCACAAGTATACTATGTCTGGCTGGCACCCAGCAGTAAACCATGGCACCCACTGATGGTGTTATTGATTAGTCGTTTTGTTGTGACTGGAGTGTACATGTTCTGACCCCTTCCGGTAATCCCAAGACATTTATCATGGCAGATGAGATCAGTCCTGGGATTTTTATGGGGTTTTTTTTTCTTCTCAAAGCCCCTGAAATTGTTGCCATTCCGGCAAAGCTGACGGCTAGTGGGTACTAGCAGCAAGCACATACATGTACTGTAAGATAGAACAACAGGTGTCAGCGTCGACTCAGTTGCCCATTTTCTTGTTGTTAGCTGTTGATCCACATGGATAGACATGTTTGTGTAAATATATTTGTAATCCCTTTCCCGTCGTGGGCAGTTTACTGCTGTTGGTTAGTTACTGAAATGAAATAAAGTAAAATGAAAAGATTGGTCTGTAAAGCACTATGCAGCTTGGTAAAAATGCCCACCACATTTCGATTACCATTCAACTCTTGGTAGTACCGCAACGTGTGTTTTGTTTTCTTTGATGTTGCAGGCATGATATTCTTCCTACTTTAGTTTGATTTCCGATTTGCTAGCCCTCATAGAAAGTGTGATTAATTAGACTGAAAAAGACTATCGAAGCCTGTCCTAGTAGATCACCTTGGTACTCAGGTTGGCTCAGTAGTTTCTTTTCTGAGTAGAGTTGTGCGCTGGTTTTCGCCTACGCCACAAGGGTTTTTCTCTGGGCCCTCCAGTTGTCCTCCCACTAGAAAAAATGAAACACTTGCAATCTCAGACTGTGCTCCGTAGTCACATATGGGTCAATGTGGCTTGGCTGCCAAAGGGGCCCTTGCATGCCTGCAACTTGACCACATTGTAGCTGCCGCATTCCCAACTCAGCTGACCAGGTCTAAAACTAAAACTTATTCATTGTCTGTTTTAGAAAAAGATTTGTGTGATGTTTCCATCAGGATGCTTTGTCGTCTAAATCATTCAGATTCAGATGCTCAATAAAATGTTCAACATTTTCCCCAGGGACCAAGTATCATGTATGTTTTTTTATATGTCACTTACTCGGGCCTTTCTTTGTACATACAGTGTATTCCTCTATTTTACACAAAAAATATGAGCAGAAGTGGTTTACCAGCCAAAGGACTATGCATTGTATACTGTTTGTGAATGGTTCCCTGCTAATCTTCCCTTAGCAAAAAATATGTTCTGCTTAACGCCCATTGCTTTAATATCAGACTGGGAACTGGTCTAAATATGTTGTTTTGCACTTTGTAACTGATTCAGTATTCAAATATTTATTTGTGTAAAATTAAAAACTTGTTTTTTGTTGAACAAATGTTCTGCCTTCTCTTCAATCCTCATAATCTAGACTGGTTGAAAGTGCATAAATGTAAATCTTGATGTCACAAATGTTGGTGTGGTTAGAGAGAAACAAAAAATTCTTACGGAAACCATTCCTTGGATTCGGATGGTACATGTACATGGCAGTCTTGATGAATTATGGACCTGTCAGTTTGGGCTAAGCCCACTCGTTTCTCATTCGGAGTGAAGCGCCTGTGTTTTCATTGATCTGTGTGTAGCATTATTCCGATCTGTAGTGGTAACACCAGATTGCTCCTTTAATCCTTTGCTAGGCCTTAAAGGTGCAGAAGGGTTTTTTGATAAATTGCCCCAAGTGACAGACTCTGGCATCCTGTATGAATTATACATCTTCACCTGCTCAGAGCATTCGTGTACTCCTGCGGAAACCGTTAGTTTATGTTATTTATGATTTCACAGAAAATGAGAGTTCTCAGCAAAATGTTCCATCAGTCTATTCAATTTGGTTCTGTCATCAAGGTGTTTGAGCTTGACACTCAGCATTGTTCATGTTTATCACCCATACACTCTATTGTAGCTTCTGTACTTGCCTTGTACCTACTGTGTTATGTACATGTGTGTACAAAAATACGTGAACATGAATGTGTAGACGTACTAGAACAAACATGACAAAATTACAAATGCCGACAGCTTTTGTGCTCATTGTAATTCTTGCCTGGAGCATGTTTCCCTCCATTCTCAGATCTTGCCTGTCTCAAGAGGAATGTGAATTCCTACTCTCAGCTTTTCTGAGTCTTCTCTCTCCCTCTTTCTTCTTTTTTTCGGGGGGGGGGGATCTATTGTAGCTCAGAAGGTAGAGGTGATTCTGAACCTTGTTCAGGACAAATTCCTCCACCAAAAGAGGATGGACAAGATGCCATAGTACATGTATCAGTGATATATTTTGGGGGATCAGGTCAGCTTAATGGATTTTTTTTCCCCCTTGCCTTTCACCTCTGTGGGCCCAGGTTCAAATCCCGCCAGAGCCTTACGTGAGGATTGGGTTTTCAGTCCCTACCTAATCGCATGGATTTTCCCCATATTGGGTCTTCCTCCCACATCTAAAACTGAACAGTTATTCATCCAGTTATTGGCATTCGCACTGTTGGATGTGAAATAGAATAGATGAATATGCTTTATTCAAATAAGTACAAGAGCTCTATTGGTGATGAGTTGGCAGAGGCACCAGTTGTGTAGGAAATTGTTTTGCTTGTTTTGCTGATGATAAGTGTATATAGTGTAGAATACCACCTCTAGTATTACATTGTAAATTCCAATCACCAATGATGTCAACAAAAGGTAGCAGTCTTAAACGTCCACTTCTAGACCAAATTTCATGTAGTTGCTGAAGCACAAAATGTAGCTAAGCACAAGTAAATGATGCCTACCAGCTTAAATACCATGTTACATTTACCAAGTGTAGCTGGCATCCATGTAGCTTATTTTTGCTTTTGCAGAAAATTATTAAGCGATATTTTCTGCTTAAGCAGCTCTATAAAATTGGGCCCAGGTCTCAGTCTGCTCATTGTGAAATCATGTGGTCTAAAAAACAAGTTTTCTGCCTCGTGCCAAATACATTTGTCTGGAAGTGAAAACCTGACTCCCAATTTTATAGAGCTGCTTAAGCAGAAAGTATTGCTTAAAAATGTCCTTCTAAGCAAAACTGAGCAGGATACCAGTCACAAATGGTGTGCTACATGGTATTTTGGCTGGTAACCTTATTCTAGTAAGAATAATATTATCGTGCCCTGATTATGAGCAAACACTTTCATATATGAATAAACTGATAGTATTATGACAGCCGCTGTCAAGAGACCCAACTCACCAGAGGGAGTGAGTTGACATGATGGATTGTTGAGATTCATCACCTGGTTCTAAGTGCCTCTTATTTCATCAATCATGATGAAATTTGTGTTATTTTGAAATGCACATTTATGTGACGGATTTATCTTGTGCAAAATATGCGGAAACTGAAGAGTTAGGTGATTTTTTTAACTGATCAAATGCTGCATAACTGTTAGTTAAATAGTGAGCCAGTGTAGATCGTCTTTTTTGTGAAATGACTTGATGGTAATGATGGTGTTATTAATCGTGCATGTCATTATGAGATTGTTCATTATTTTGTATTCTCTCTTTCAATTTAGTCAGTTGGCTTTTCGGAAAGCTTTTTATACATTGTTTCCCCGATGCGTTGTATACTAAGATTCATGACTGGTATATACAAAAAATGTACTGGGTTGGTTATTACCACAAAAAACAAAACAATGATAAGTTTCTACATTCTGCTGAGTATAAACTTCAAACCAGTACCAATCCTAAAGAGAAATATTTCTGTCTGAAATACTGTGAATAGCATTTGAAGACCCTGAAAAGTCACTTTCATTTGTTTCAATTGCTGGATTGCAATCAAAATAAGCCAATTCGACTGTGCGCAAAATCCCCTCGGCCAAAGCAACTGCCAAAGCAGAGCAATTTCATAAAGCTGTTAAGCAGAGAAACTTGCTTACCAAGGTTAATTGCTGAGCAAAAACAACCAGTATACCAGTGGCAAGTAATGTACATTACTTGACATTTTGGCTGGTAACCTGTTTCTGCTAAGCAAGATTCTTCAAAGCTAAGCAAATTTATGTGCGAAGCACCTTTATGAAATTGGGTCCAGTTAAGCAATTAAGTGTTTTGAGCAATGTTTTTTTTCTGCTTAAGCAGTTCTATGAAATTGGCCCCTGGTCTTGCGATTCTCAACTTGTCCAAGGATTTCATGGGAAGGTCAGACATCCTTGCCAGTCGAAGAATCCACCATGATGCCTGAGATTCACACTCTTGAGTGCACGGACCCTCAGTACTCAGTAGGGTCTGGGTCTTCACAGCAGCTTAATGCCTGCAGTGTTTTGATAGCTGTTCGGTTTGTTGTCACAGAAATCTAGAGAGGGGAAGGTTGAAGGGGGGGGGGGGTTGGGTAGGGGTTCTTCTGAGATATCTGGGTGTACAGATATTAGTATGCATGTGTTCTGTGCATGCTAATAATAGTCTGATTGAGGATGTGGATGTAAATATTGAGAAGTGAAATACAGGGTGGTTATCGTCTACTCACTGGCAGGGATAATGTAAAGGCAGACTATTCAGAAGTTTCTTGTGCTCACCACTTTTCCTGTTTTTTTTTTCCCACTTTTCCCATTTTCAGTCACCGGTTTATGTACATGTAAATGTGAGAGAATAATTCTGAGAGATTCTGTTTGTAATATTATCAATGAAGAACGTTTGTAAATGCATTTGACATTTTTGGGGATACTCATTTCAGAAGTGAAACTTGGACAAATTTTCTCCACGGCAGACACAGGTTGAAAAGTGCAGTTCTGTTTGACTCGTCTCAAATAAAATGAAATTTGTTGTTGTTGCTGTGTGTTTTGCTTTTGTTTTGTTTTTCTGGGGGGAGGAGGGGGTGGGGCAATAATAATACAATGGGACTGAATTTACTCTTCCAGAAACTGTTGATGTCAAACTTTTAAAACAAGCCTCGGGCGTCAGTTTGAGAATCAATTTGAACTGAATTATTCTAATCTTTTCCTTTCTGGTAAATTTCAATGGTTTTAATTCCCCTTTTCCTTTAAAACTTCTTATTAAGAATATTTGGAAGTGAAGGAAATGAATTTGACATCTGTTATTTTGACAAGAGATTGGAGTTCATACAGTGGGGGGGGGGGGGGCAGTTGTCAGTATTTGGTTTAGTGAGATCAAAACTCTGTGTTGCTGTTGAGAATGAGACCAGTGCTGGGAATCTGGCTGGTGAAAATGTAGAATGCCAGGCGACAGGGGCAAGGTACTTTATGCTGTCTGCCTTGGGTCCAGGGTTTTTTTTCCCTTCCTATTGACAGGTGCAACACACACTGCCCGGGGATATGAAAACAGTGTGAAAATGCTTACCACTGGGGGAAAATAGGGTGAAAATCTTTGACAAACAAAAATACAGGATGTTTATTACAATGTTGTTTCATTTGAAAGCCATTGTTTACAGGGGAATACTTTATCGACCCAAAATTATCCTAGGTGTCCCACTGTCCGTTGGTAGATACATGTGCTCGGAGCAACACTCAGAACATCTCTTGTTTTCATATTTGCTTTTATTTAGGTTATTTTTTATGGAACCATAGTGTTCTTAACCGTCGTAAAAGTGCCTTGCACTTTAGTTCACAAGCCTCCAAACTAACCTTAAGACAATGGAGACATCTTGAGCGTGTTTAATCAGTCTGTTTGCGACAGTGTTTTACCGTAACAGTGGTTCGCTAGCCGAGTGCCAGTTAAACTGTCCGTGGACCAGTCACAGCGAGTTGCATCCTAGTGGTCCGGCTGGCTATAGGTCATTGCTTGTCAATGCTCGGATGTAAACCATTGCCTGCACACATTATTCATCTAGATTCAAATTGAAGTCTCTTGAAAGAAAAACCTTAATTAAGACCAGGCATGCAGCTTTTCAGCTGATTTCCTATTTTTGGTTTCTCAGCTGTCTCTTTCGAAATTGAAAACACTACGAAGTCTTGATGAGCTTGGAAATTTCTTTTTCTTTTTTTTCTTCTTCTTTTTTTTGAGAAACTGCAGAACTGCATGACTGTAAGTTGTGAGAAAGCTGTGGGAATACTGAAAAAACAAACTCTACTGGTTATGCTGGCTAGTCACTGAAACAGTGAAGGGAAAACCCTGTCTTTCCAAGAAAACCAAATGGGTTTGTATTCGACCCACAACCACACAGAGAGACTTCAAATAATGAAATAAATTGTTTTGTTCTCCAACAAGTAAATGTCTCCCTTTTGGATACAGAGTGCATGTAACTGTTCAGAGTTATAAGAATGTGCTCACCTTGGGTTCTTCTGACCATCATGGTTCTAGAACCAAAGAGAGAATAAGTCACCTTATCTTGATATTGAGATTCAGTTCCGAGCAGCAGTTGAGGGTCAGGATGAAGCATTATTTTGTAGATGTTAACTTTTAACTCAGTGGTATTTTTCATCTCATTTCAGACAAGAAGCAATAACTGCAGCAATCGGGGAGAAGGATGCCCATATAGCTCTCCTGGAACTCAACCGTAAGAACCCTAAGGCCTGCGAGGAACTCAAGGGACTCAAGAAAGAGAAGGACGCCCTCGTCCAACAACTCAAAGATGAGGTGAGTCTTGGTAGCAGGCACATGAGGGGGTGTTCAGGAAGCCATTTAAGACAAGGGCCCAATGGCATGGCACTGCTTAGCGCAGAAATCTGCGCTGATGGAGTTCTGGGGCCATCTTCATAGAGCTGCTTGAGCTCAAAAAGTAGCTGAGCACAACAAAATTATGCTTACCAGAATAAGGTTACCGCCAAACTACCATGTCACATGTACAATTTGTGACTGATATCCTGTTGATTTCTGTTTCGCAGAATATTGTTAAAGGTATTATACAGGATTGGTAGAGCTGACAAAACAGTCGCAAACAAAGTTCATGTTTTGTGTGATTAACCATATACATGAAATAACAAACCTGTTAAAATTTGAGCTCAATTGGTCATCGAGGTCACAAGAAAATAGTGAAAAGAGACCTTATGAGTTTTCTGTTTTTCAAACATCGAGTTTATTATCGCGCGCAATAAAAACTATTGTTTTATTCATTTCTCAGAAACGATAGCATTTTAGGCAGAAATATTTTAAGGAACCCTTTCTACCATTACTTACTTTAAATCATGTAAGTTATGTGTGAATCTGTGAACATTTGTGTTTTTCGAATCTTACCAATAGTGTACAGGGCCTTTAAGCGATATTTTCTGCTGAAGCAGCTCTATGAAATTGGGTTAGGGTTAGTATACTCACCAACATTTAGTAATAACTTCTTCTTTTTTAACATTCCGCATTGAACAAAGTTACTGTATGTGATTTGCAGCCCCTTTAAACGTTTCATTCGGGACAAACTGAATATAAGACAACTTGAGTCGCCACATGCGATCAGAATCAGGAAAAGGTGATCAAAATAAATGTGTAAAGAAATGGCTCATGACTGGACAATGATTTATTGTAATCATTTGACTCTCCTCTGGAAGTATGCGGTCAAAACCAACACACCAAGTGCAAGTGAATGAACACATGGACTACCTTGGACTCTTAAAGGAACATTACAGAATTGGTAAAAAAAAAACTTGTAAAATATACTTTTGATCACAGATTTACATAAATGTATGATGATGATGATAGTAGAAAACATCCCTTGAAATATTTCTGTCTGAAATGCCATATTTGATGAGAAATTAATAAACTAATTTTCCGATTGGAGTTTATCGCTCAGTGAGCGTTTTATTCATTTGTTGAATCTATATGATTTCATGCAAATGTGTAATCAGTTTTTCACTATTTTCTCGTGACCCAGATGCCCGATCGATCTCAAACTTATACAGGTTTGTCAGTTTATGTATATGGTGGATTACATAAAGTGCTTAACACTGCCAGCAACTGTTTTGTTAGCAAAAACCAATTCTGTAATGTTCCTTTAATCACTGTACTCCAATATTGACCATACTTTTACACTCGTAAATTTGATCTTCAATGTTGATTGTGGTGTGCCCTCTCCGTCTCCGCCTACACTTGCGAACCCCAAAGTGTCATTACGGGGTCTGGTGACCATCACTCATGTGGGGGGGACCTTTAACTTTGAGTGCAAGCCCCACAGGAAATGGGGGGCACTGTCTATTTTGCTGGGACACTGGGGGTGTTTCTCCATGGGATAAAGTTGGAGTTGCAATTTTAAGAAGTTGGAACATGAAACCCTATGGGCTGAGATCAACTGTAAATAGGATTATTGGCTGTATGGACTGTACAGTGTACATGTATAATGTGCTGAGTTCATACAGAGTGTTTGGACAGAAACGTTTTTAAGATTGTGTATTTCTATTAGAGATTATTCTTCAATCATGCGTGGACATATTCGCTGCGGATTTTGGCGATATTTCGAAAACACGACCACCTTTTGAAATGAAATTTTCGCAGGTTAGTTTTATTGTATATATCTACACTTATATAGGAATTAAAACGACCAAACAGTCCCAGAAACCAAAGGTATATTGTGCCTTTAAGGGTAATAGTTGGTCGTGTTCGGGATCAAAGGTTTTGGCCAAAGACTTGCTCTGAGTGGACGTGGCCTTATTTGATCTTGGATGATTGGTCATTTGTGGTGTTTGAAAAGCAAAAGAGCAATCTTATCCCCCATAATCTCCCCGCCCTGTCATTTCTAGAATGTGTGCCCTCTGTTCAGTAGGTTAAATCAGGTTGATCATGATTGAGGCCTACCTGTACTGAAATGAGCAATGAAGAATGTCTCCTTCCTTGATTCGGCAGGAAAGCCTTGAGGTAAACTATGTTAGCTGGCACAAATAGTCTGCCACGCTACTGGATCAATGCTCTTGATTTTTTGAGTGTCTTCTTAACCCTTAAAACCCCAAGAAAATTCTAGGAAGTTTGAGCTCCTCTGCCCTCATAGTCAGGATGCTAACCCCTGGACTAGTACTCCCCCCAGTTGGGGTAGTTTTTTCCCCCCTGGGAAATGGATTTAAATACCTGGGAATTTGCAAGCGTGAGTTGTTCAAGTGTGACAAGTTCAAACAAACGTTTTCCTGGGAATTTCCTTGGGAATTTCCTTGGGAAATTTGCTTTAGTGTGATGTACTCATTTGGTTAAATTGAATCCCTCTTCCCTGAAAAGTTGTGCAGAGATTCAAATCCATGTCCTTCCCAGACCCACATCACCTAACCTTGTCCACCTCTCAGTCCTAGTGGGACTCATTTCTAAGGTCAGGAGGTCGGTCAGCACTGACCTGCACTTTCAGGCCCTTCTGACCAGACCACTTGACCTTTGGGTCACCTGGCTGGCTCCTGTCTCTATACATTAGGCTGATGGGTGTAGGTGCTGCTACTTGGCCCAAATATCTTGGGTTTTATGAATGATTGAGATTTCAGGGTGTGGCATCTGACAAGCTGCATTAGTGGGACAGTCGGGCTTTGAGAGATGCCGAGGGTTATAAGAAAAGGGATCCGGTGTTTTGACTGAGCGAGGACGACCTTGATTCGCTTTTCGTGTACAAGACCAATGGTGACGTTGCTAAAAAAAACTAAGTCCAAACAATGAGAGTACAGAGAGAAGTCCTTGATTTACAGGATTCACAAATGTGTGTGTACTTGTGGAAGGAGGGCTTGGATGGGAAATCCAATTCTCTGCATTTGGTTTCTTGGTTCTAATTACTTTGAATGGATTGTCTTCCCATGATTGGTTTATTTGACAATACCACATTTCAAAATGAGCCAAGTATGCTGTATTTTAAAGCTCAGTGTAGAGCTGTACATGCACAAGCATCCATCCCCAAAACAAGTTTTCTTCTTGAAATGCTCCTATCTGTAACCATAGAGCACGTATATGTACATGTAGGCATCCTCTTCTTAAGTTAAAATTTTGTTTCAAAGTTAATTTTAACAACTTATTTGTAATATATAAAACATTAAAAATGTGTTTGTAGAATCTTGCTATGGGTATTTTTAGTTTCAGGAATGGTTGTATCAATAGAGTTTAAAAGGAAGATTTCATTAAAAAAAATGCAGTCTTCGTTCGACTTGTTTTCTCGTTTTCAATACAGACTAGACTTGCATAGTCTACTCATGACTAACTATGCATCTTTTTCTCTTTATAACGTGAGTGAGCAAAGTCCCGGATTTAATTTAAGATGAGTAAGAAAAGATTAAACACAACATACTTATACTCGTAAACGTTCTACGTGTACATGTATGTGATGCGCAATCAACTCAATGCCACTGGTTGAACTTCTGATAATAATATAAATTCTTGGAATGTGATGTAGGATTGGGATGACGATAATAAATTATGAGAAGTGCAATGTTGTGAAGCGTAGCGTGGACTAGAATCCCAGTCCCAGTCGTGGCACTTGTATCCTTGGGCAAGACACCTATTATTGCTTCTCATCACCTGGGAGTAAATGGGTACCTGGGAAGGTGGGCATTGTTGATGTGAATGAATAGCAAACCTGTGCGCCCATTTGGCTGTCGGTGCTGCATGCTCCCAAGAAGTTAAGAAGGGTTCAGGAATGCTTGAGGCCCGATGAACAGGGGTAATAAGGAATTTGACAGTATAAATGCCTATTGTTACATAATTAAAGGAGGAAGGCCATGGTTAGACACTGTCTTGATACAAAAAGACAAGTGCCTACTGGGGTGAAGCTTGAAAGTGTACTCTCCCCCCCCCCCCCTCTCTCTCTCTCTCTCTCTCTCTCTCACCCACTGTGTCTGAGTGTGGGTTCACCTGGCATTAATCAGTGACACGCTGTGTCTATGATTTCACCTACCGCTTTCTTCTGTTTTCATAATTTACACTCACGCTAGGAGCAATTTGCCATTCAGGGAAGCAGAGGAAAGCCACAAACGCAGTACGGAAAGTGCCGTTGTTTCAATGTCCCAAGGAGGTGAACAAGAAATTAAGTTGTCCAGAGGTCAACCATGATTTCTGTTTTGAAAATTTGGCCGGGAAATTCCATCAATTTTGACTACGATCAGAAAAATTCATGTTTTGATGAAAGGAAAACAAATGTAAAATGAGTTGACCCTCAAAGTACTGCCCTGAGCATCTGGAAGACGGCGACAATGTCGGCAACAAGTTGTGCTGGAAATGCTCTGCAGTGACTCAGTGAAAGTTGTGATGCAACATTTTAAAATACATTTTTTCCTCACAAATAATTTGTAATTATTCAATGGATTCCTCAGAACTAATGCTTTGGATGTCCTGTTTGTAAAAGGAAATATTTCCTTGCAAGGACTAAGAGTAGTCTCGAAGGAAGAGACAGTCAGTCTGACACACACAGTGTTTTTCAGGTGCGGGTTTACTGTGAATCAACAGTGTTCAGACAACCAATACGCATGTTTGTCAAAGAGATCCTAGGGTCGATTTCACAAAGCACTAAGATTCATCTTAGTTGTATCATATTGCCATAGTGATTTGTATTATGACATCACACTTTGCTTAGCAATTAAGATTGATACACAGTTAAGATTAATCTTAGCCCTTTGTTAAATCCGCCCCAGGACTTCAGTTTGTTCTTCCATTGTTCGGACTATATATTTCTTTGAGTGAAGAGCAGACAATATCCTCGCTCTGTTAAACCAGATACCTTTTTGTTAAAGTAAGTCCTCGGTTTCAACCACTGTATTTATTATTTTTGAGGTTCCTGTACATGTAGCTGGTGTGTTCGCTGAAACACTCTCTTTGTGCAATGGTCGAGTATGACACCAACCAAAACGATTCCCAAATCACAAATGCCAGTTTATTTCATTTTGAGGGCAAGTATGCTCAAATATGCTCAACCCTAAGGTCACCCTGTGACCCCTCTTGACCCTTAACCCCACCTTCCACTTGAGGAGAGAAACAATTCTGCATACACAAGGTCTTGCCTGTCATTGAAAAATGCTGCTCAAAATTATTGTAAGCACAGATATATCATGCTTAGCCAAAACGGGTTACCAGCCAAGATGGCTGAAGTTTTATATCACTTGTGGTTGGTACCCCACAAATTTACGTTTGGCACACAAACTGTTTAAGCATTTTTCCCTACTCGTTGGCTTTTCAAAATTGAGCTTAGGGACGTTTTTCATAGAGCTGCTAATCGCATTTGCTCAGGAAGGAAAAGTTATGCCTAATTACTGTAACATGTCACCTGCCTAAAAAACGAGCAAAAGTGACTTAAGACTTGTTTTGAAAAAGTTGGGTCAACTCTGAGGAGCAGGCCATGTCTCCGCAGCCGTGGTGACATTCCATACCTACATTTGCCTCTGCACAGCTGATGTTCATAAAGACCTTTTAATAGGTCTACTTTATTTCCAAGATACACTGAACCCCAACTGAACTGCCCTCCCCTTTTCCTCCCTCGGACAACCCGCCCTCCTCCCTCAAATATCCGGCTGGTTATTTATAGCTCATCAAATAACTTGCATCAGATGTTCAATCCCGGCTAGGTTTCTTTCTATTCTCTCTCTCTCTCTCTCTCTCTCTCCCAGTGGCTTGCTCTCTTGTGTAAAATGGATCACTACTGGCAGCCAGTTCTTTTGACATATTTATCAGCTGGGGAGTCCATAGAGGTAGAACCGGCTGGGGATTGTAGATTTTTACCATTCATTTTATTTCTTCTCTGATGCAAGTTCGTAACCTTGGCCTAACTTCCCAATATTTTTTACCTGTGTGTACATCTGGCATGGGTGGCCAGTGGGTAAAGTGCTCGCCTCTCACTGCTGTGGCCCTGGTTCGATTCCCTACTGAGGCCATGTGGTTAGAGTTGTCTGTCGTTTTGTTGATCTTCTTGCCCAAAAGAAAACAATTGCTTATCACCAGATATGCTTGAGGTCATTTTCAGTTCAGCTGATGGTCAAACCGCTGGCATTTCATGGCATGATAATACATAAGCCAAGAGAACTTGGTGCGAATTGAGTTGATTGTAATTGTGAAAACATCCATTAATTGTTTAATATCACTTTAGCTTTTTCAAAAACGAATAATTACATTTTCTTCTGACAAGTGGCATTATTTGAACTTGCTGTTTGCAGTTCCGTTAACAATGTTTGTAACTTAAGTAATTTTTTTTCATGCAAGTTTTATTTTCCAGTTGAAAAATCCAAGGTGATTAACCAAGGTCATAGGAATTTTTACTTTCCCTTTATTTTTATTTTTTTTATTTTTTTGCTGAAGACCTCTGCACTGACTGATCAAAAAGGACATTTCAATTATTTCCAAGCTTTCAAAGAGAATGTTGAGTGATCTACGATGCATACGGAGTTACCAGTGGTTTCGAGTATAAATGTTCCGTGGTGTGTTCTGACTTTAAATGTTTCAAGACATATTTTTGGCTGAGCTTCAATTACACTGGATTACATGTTAGGCATGAGGGTAAATACCCACCGGGGAATCCAGTGTTAAAAAACTGAATAAGTGAAGACAAATGGGTTGTTATTGGACCTTTGTGAGCAATAAAAGTAGGCCTAGCTTCTCCTGTGCCATGGGTTTCACTTTCCCTATCACTTTCCGAAATTATAGCACGAACAGGGTCCGCTTGGCTTGGGCATGAACCATTTGGCTGAAAAATTACCTGAATCTGCAACTTTTGTCCGAATATTTCATATCATTGGTTCAGTCGAGCACAGGTAGGGAATGTCCGTTGTAGAAACCAAAATAAGTTTCAGAATTGTAATACAATACAAGAGACAGACAAGTGGATTTAAGATGCATATACAGTCAACCTGCCTTATAAAGGCATTGTTATAAAGAGGTTCTGCATATATAAAGACTAAAGAGTACATTCTGAAGTCCCGCATCTCATTTCTGCAATGTGTTTTTTTTTTTTTGCTGGCCTCTTTCCGACAACGTTCCTGTCATAAAGAGGTAGTAGTCCCAGTGATCTTGTTATAACGAGTGTCGACCGTACAGTATAAGTAGCATGGCTAAAGTAGCATGGCTAACTATATTCAAATGAAGCAGGGTTTAAGGAAAGCTAAATAAAGTTTGGTATACAGTTCAGGACTTTAGTTTTAGTCGAATACAGAAAACAACTTGTCGTTAAGTGTGCTTGGTCATTTAGCTATTAAGACATCTGCTCCAGAATGTACATTCAGGAGGTGATGGGTTCGAATCCCGACCCGAGGAGCCTAAAGGTGTTTTCTGACGGGGCTCTGAAAGCACTGATTATACAGTGCTTATCTTACAGTACTGTACAGAACCAAAATCGCATTGTACAGACAAGTGTCTTAAAATTTCATGATCACACTGTGGCGCCTGAGGTGTGATGTGAATTGAAATTGAAGCTGACTGCCGACATGAATTCCGTCAACCCATCTCGTAAATCTCGCCCTCCTGGAGACAGATACCAGGACGATGTTTTCACATTTTTAAACCTCAGAGGTGCCGTTAAAAAAAAAAGGTGACAAACTTTAGCTGGGTGAGGTTAGGCTTGCTGAAAACGTGACAAAGAACAGGCGCGATCAAGTGAAGTGGAAGTATCAGGCTGGACACCTGTGCCATGGTGAATCCGTCTTGGTTTGTTATCAGCTCACTGCAGTTAAACCATAGTGAGGCTGGAAGGGAAAGATAGTCAGAGCCCATTTTTTGTATTTTGAGAGTCTGTGTTCTTTAACTGCTGTTTCCCACAGGGAGCTTGACAAACATATTTGGGGGGGGGGGGGCATGATGCAGTTCTCTTGGTCAAGGTTTAGGTGTGGTTGCTTGATTTTCATTTTAAAGCATGTAACCTGCAGGTTGGCAACCATAACTCCCATGGACAACCAACATACACGTTTGTACATACAATACTTGGACGTTGGATACTTACTAACAGCCAAGCTTTTGTAACAGCACCAACTTTTTGTAGTGAGAAGGAAGGATGGTGTCATCATGACCAGGTTGCAACTCATAAGATTTGAATTCTTAAACTAAGGTCGTGACCGAATTGGCGGCTACAGCTACGGCTAGGGCTGGATCCCCACGTCATCATGCACCGACGTATAGGACATTCATAACAGCACCTTTAGCATTTAGCTGTAGCTGTAGCCAAAGCCGCTCTTATGGATACGGCCTGACACCCTCTTTTGGGTCAGACTGGGCATTCGGACTAACCTTATTTTGATCATAATCACTGACTAAAGATAGTTTGGGAGTTTGAATGGTGATGGCAGAAGGAGTGATGCTTTTGGGATGCGGTAATTTTTTAAGAAAACGGGGACTGAAAGTTGCTTTCTTGTTGATAAATTGAACCCAAACAGTACCATTATATCTCATTAGGATTGTAACAGTTTCCATTCTGTCCTGTGACCCACAAGCTGAGTTGTAAAAAAAAAAAAAAAAAAAAAAAAAAAGCATACTCAGGAGGAAATATTTCATTAACAATATTAAATTGGCAGGAGGATGAGAAGGAATTTTGATGGGAAAGTTTTAGGGGGTCCATGGTTTTATGGAGACATTTACTGCAGGAAAAATAGACTCCCCAGTTGGCCAAGGGCATGAACTCCCGTAAAAAATAGATGCCGTAAATCAGAGCAGCGAATGACGTCATATTATTATTGGCTCTGATTCGATTAACCTTATTTTTTTTTGATACCTACTGGTATTTCCACCACACAACTCTGGCTCCAAATTGGTAAATCAAGTTCGTGCCGTCAAGTCCAATCTACAAGGAGCAGTACATGTAGCTCACCCTTTCCCTCTATTTAATGGCGGAGCATTAAAATTTTATGAACTTCTGGGAGGAATTTCAGGACTGGACGGCGTGACAGCCTGTTTTAATTTGTTGTGGTGCTGCTTGGTTTGTGGCAGTGCTGTGCTGTGGTGTGGGGACCCAGAGATCAAGTTGAGGCAATGCTGGACAGGGTGTCTGAAGAATGAAAGATCTTCAGGGTTGATTTATGCCATGTGCTGTGAATGTGAAGGGTGATCGCTGATCATCTCAGTCACAAACATACCGATTTGCCTCTTGGTACATTTTTCTTGTTGCTGTGTTGTCTGATTGTAAAGACAAAGAATGGGGGTACAGTGATGAACTTACCCAGAGTGATGTGCACAGTGAGTGACTACATCTTCCACTGCAGACTTCAGTGGCGGTGTCACATAGTGGAGTTTGCAGGCAACAAGTTCCTGGCAATCTCAATTAAGAAAGAACATTTGTTTTCTCAATTTAATTCTTTCTGGAATAGTACCAGACACTGTCTCTCGTCATTTCGAATGCGGTAAAAAGAAAGCTGGACAAAATAGTAAAAAGTGTGACAATAGTCTTACATTATGTCCAACTTATGTTCTTCCTCTGTGGTCTAATTGTATTTGTACATCCTGCCCCTCCCCATACCCCATAATGCCCCCTCCACCAACTCCTACGTAACATTGGCGTCTTACATAGCGCATGTATCCACCAGTAAATGCTCAAGGTGCTGGAACTAAGAGAAACACCTTTAAGACAGGTTTTGAAGTTTATGAATTATGAGACCCATTAACCTAGCACCTTATAAGTGTTTGCAACATGCTGTGGCACACTCAGCAGCCACTGCCAGGAACACTGGGGCAGCCCCCTTCTCTTAGTGATAAGAGTTCTTTTACATGCATTACACAACACACGGGACCGACGGCTTTACGTTCCGTTCCATCTGAATGATGAAGCAGTAATGGTTAAGTCTCTTGCCTAAGGACACATGTGTCAAGACCTGGACTCGAACCGACACTCTGCTGATCAGAAACACCGGAGCTTGAGTTGGGTTTGCTTGACCGCTCAGCAACGCCAAGCCACATGTAATCTGTCTGCTACTAAGGTCACAATTCAATAATCCTTTCTTGGCCTTCATCTTATGTGATCCTCACACTATCACTTGCATTATACCCAAAACTTCTACACTCTCTTCTCGTGGGTTTTGAGTGTGTGTTGCTCAATTGGATATCATCCATTTTACACTTGAGGAAGTACACGTTGCTTCAAACAAGAACCTTTACTCAAAACCATGAAACTGAACATCAAGATTTGCTGTCAAACAGGTCCAGTGGCTGATTTCTCAAAGAGCTAAGATTGATCTTAACTGTGTATCAATCTTAATTGCCAAACAAAGTGTGATGTCACAATACAAATCACTACGGCAATACTAACAGCTCATCTTAAGATAAATCTTAGTGCTTTGTAAAATCGAGCCCAGGTACATTTACTACGTTTAGTTGAAAGCCACGCCCTTTGGTAATCTACATGTGGCTCGGGATACCCACCAAGGCATCTTGCCAGGGGAAGGGGTTGGATGGAGCACACAGAGTATAAGATGTACATGTACATGGTAGTCAGATGTACAAATGTACAAGTAGGCAAGTATTAACAAGTTGATAAACTAAACTGACGGGTGGGTAGAATTGGATGCAGTTTTATAGGGCGTTGTACTTGTTGATGCATGGGAACTTTGATAACAGTTGGTCGCAGTAGTCCGTTTGTTGTCAGAGCAGTGGTTTGTCACATACTTCCCTTGCGTCCACCACGCCAATTTGGGGAGGTTATTGTATGAGGTACATTGCACTACTTGCCCCGGAGTACAGGTGGTGAAAACAAGTTGACTTGTCCCCTCATTAATCTTCAAAGATTCCCTGGAAGGCAGCAAACATGTTTTGGGGTTTTTAAGAAAGAAAGAAAGAAAAAAAGTAGTGAAATGAAAAAACTGGGTGGTCATAACAGAAAATTAGAGGCAATCTGTCATTGATTGAATCACAGTGAGGCAATGCAGAGGTGACGTCTCCTGATACAGTAACTTCTCCATCCCCGAGGGGGTTGTTCCCGAGGGGGACCTATAGCCACTTGTAAGGGTCGCGGGGTCAAACGCTGTCATCGGGTCGCAGTAGCTGGAGTCCCTTACCTAGAAATTGATAAAAAATTTGCCTGGGTTTTAGCTTCCAAATTTATGAATGATGCTGTGCTGGTTATCTCATATTAAGCGGCAATTATTGGAGGATTACCATCTTATGGAAGTTAAGTTTATAAGGATATTGTATTTCAAGCAAACAGATGGTCAGTTGTTGACTCTAATTTCGTTGCAGAGTATGGATCTTTTTTGTTTTATAATCAAATAATTCAAATGTAAAATTGACCTGATTAAGAAAGTGTAATGAAATTTTGTTTTTGCCAGAGCTTGAATTACAATAAATTTGAAAATGGATCTTCAATAATCAAAACAATTTTCAAGTGAAACTGTAACATTGGCTTTCAGGGTGCATTCATCTTGTTTTCTTCTCATGCAAATGCACAAGATCAAATTGAGGCTGGGAGGAAAATATAGTCTGGCCCCTCTTTTGCCTCATCAACTTGAAGCCAATAATGTACAAGGAACACGACAGAATGGTCACAATGGATTTAACTCATACCCCAGAAATGTTGAGAACTTTGGCACTGGTTTTTTTCAGAACCACCACAATTAATGTACATGGTGTCACCGCAAACCTTCACTATTTTGTACATGTATCTCCACCATGCAAAGTTTCAAATTCTACTTAAAATGTACACTGTGTTACAGCAAACCTTCTCTAGATTGTACCCCCAAAGCATGCAAAGTTTCAAAGCTACACTTCTCAATTTAACGATAACACAATCGGATCCTACTTTTAATAAAAGTACTAATTCCATATCAATAGTAACGATACGATTTAGCCAGCGGGACCAGTTAGCTTGTCATTTCACTAGTCCTCAAGCTTTTTGACTAGTCCATTCATCTTATTAGATAGGTATGCTTTTCAACACTGAACTAACCAGCCGACCACTCAGAGAGAATTTTGACTGGTCCTCGGGTGTTTAAACTACATGTAGCATTTGGCCCGCTGACCACCATAAGGGAGAACGCTGTTGTACTGTACTTTGTTGCTCAATTGTTGCCGTTTTGAAAGAGAACCTTTCTAGAAAACCTTGTGGGGTAGCATTGTTTCATTGTTAGGACCCACAACTTCTCTGGTGCATTTACATGTAAGAAGTAGGCTTATGTATACACCAGGGCCCCAATTTCGTTGGGCTGCTTTTTAAAGCACAAAGCAGCTGAGCGCAACAAAATTATGCTTACCAGAATAAGGTTACCAGCAAAGCTACCATGTCGCATGTACAATTTGTGACTGGTATCCTGCTAATTTCTGCTTACAAACGATTGTTAAGCAATGCTGTTTTGCTTTTAAAAGCGCCTCTATGAAATTGGGCCCAGTACATTGTCTAGTAGACTACATGTATATGTACCACGCAATGCCAACAATCAACTCTGAGATGCTTTCTGTTATAGTCGTCTGCCATGCATAGAGTCTTAACCTTGGTCGTCATCCTTATCCCCTAGTTATTCTGACTGGTAATATATCTCTCTGTAGTCAATGTCAGTTTATTGAAAGTGCAAAGGAACACTTGCAAGTCCCAAGTCCAAGATTTGGGCTAACCCCCACTGGGAGATCAGGATTCATGGCCTGGCCCACCTAGGCACCTACCCCATGTATCAATCACTAGAACCCCCAGAGACATAACTCTGTCTCAACATTGAATAAGATTACACCAGCGTGGATTTAAAGGAATTATCATTCACTAGTGTTTTTAGGACATTCATTCCCATTGTGTAGTTTTCAATAAACACACCATACAACCATGCTGTTAAAGTTTCTGAAACTTTGATGAAAATAACGAACGTTTAAAAAAATTTATAATTTTTATAAATTATATAATATAGATTTTATGCATCGTCATTTACATGTACATGTACATCCTATTTTTCCAAAAACTGCAATCCAAATATGCAACGGATGTTATATGTACATGTATTTACATAATGTTTACATTTTTTGTTTGGTTTCACATGCCATTTTCTCAACTGTAACAGTCTTTCAGACGGAAATATGTCTCTGGAGAGTCAATACGGGTAAAACTAATCACAGTTTTTGTTCTTGATTATTTCCAACCCCCCCCCCCCCCCCACTTTGTCTTTAACCCTGCCATTGCAAAACAGGGTTGTTGGGTGCCCTGTTTCTTTTGTATTGGTTAACAGTCCGGAAAGTCTCTAGGGGCCATCCCCAATTCCAGGGACCCAAAGTTTTTTTTTTATCTTCTGGGGTTATATTGGTGGTTGATGTGTAAAGTCTTTGCTGTCAGGGGTGGTTTTTATTTCATGTTATTGCTGGTTGTGTTGAAATAGTGGATCATTACTCATTCAAAATCCCCTAAAGTAGAGTTTTCCAGATGCTGGGCTTTGGGTTTCTTGGTTTTGCAAAAAAAAAATAATGAATTGATTCGTTCTTTAATTTATTTCACAGGATAAAAAATATATAAACATATTGCATTCATGTACCATAAGTTACATAGAATCGCACCAGATCAATACTAAATAAGTCGAGAGCAAAAGAATAACGACGGTATTCCTTTTCTGACTTGTAATTTGAATTCAGACTCTTTTTTGTAAGCCTGGTGAAACTAAAGTTACTTTTATTTCTATCGGATATGAAGAGATTAAGCTCTTTGATCTGCTTTGCTAGCTCTGCTTTTCTGAGAAGCCCCTTGAAATTTAACCCAGAAATTACAAAGGTGGAAATGCCGTCATTTAGAAGCATAGCTTGTAAAAAATTTGATCTTATTTTCAGAAATTTTTTTGTCAGCAGTGACTCTCTTTTCTACGGAGCTTTTAAAGGGATATAGGTGAAGAAGGAAAAATCAGGAAAAAATCTTTGTTCAACAAAAATAATCTTTGTCCCTTTTTCCCACCGCTCCAACAAAGATTTTTTCCGTTTGAACAAAGATTGTTTTCGCTTGAACAAATATTTCTTTCCTGATTTTGTTTCTCACCTTTGTCCCTTTAAAAGCTCCTTACTTTTCCCCTGCAAAACAAAACAAAAATGGTATTCAGAATCTCACTCCAACACTATTCTCTTCCTTGATTTTCTTTACATGTTTAAGAAAAGTAAACAACTAAATACTAAAAATTAATAACCTGCCTGCTATTGGTGTTAAAATAACTAGCAACAATTCCAGTAATACTCATGTTACATTAACCGCAGGAATTCTAAATCTGTTATAACTTCCAAGACTTGATAAGTTGAGATCACTCAATATAAGTCCAGGCCTGGAATTTCATCTTTGAGAGGGCAAGGCCATTTTCATTTTGCAAAGGGCACTTCCATTGGAAAATCTTAAAGTCTATGGGAAACTTTTGAAGGGGCACCAAGGCCAAGAGCTGGGCAAAGGAGTTTATGGCCTCCGTGCCCTCCTTGTAATTTCAGGCCCGTCAGTCACAATTCTCATCATATCAGGTCTCTGAAAACATCCAGAAAACCAGATTGATTATTTCTGTGGTCAGTGTAACTGTGGAATAACTGTGGATTCAGGGCAAGCTGTTATGTAACAGATTGCGAACACCCGAACACAATTTCGAACAAATGTTTGTGGCACAATGATGCCAGGGTTTGCTCATCTGGAAGTTGCTATACAAAAGCTTGCCCCGAACCATTCGACATTGCAACTGTCTCTATAGTCTGAGAAATTAAGTTTAAGTGGTAACTTTTGACTAAGCGAGTCAGTGTACCAGACATTATTCAAATCTAAGGGCCATTCCCAAAGTAGCTGCAATTGTTTGTGGCTGTGGCTTGGTCACTGAGTCATCATGCATTGAAGCACAGGCTGCCCGTAGCAACACCCTTAGCAACTACTGTAGCCGTAGCTGCCATTTTGGGCGCGTTCTGACTCGCAGATGACTTATTGCCCATGAGTGATGCACTCCTCAGTATCATGGTGTTGAAAGCTTGTGCTGATACTGGTTGAAAAGAATTTACCATGTAATTGATATTGTTATAATTACACCATCAGTAAATATTAAACTGATACTGTAAGTTGTAATGTATGCAAGCCTCAATTTTAACTAGTTTTAGCTCTTTGGGCATACACTGGGTAAAGAAATGTCCTGAACAAATAAATAAAGGTGAATTTAAATGGTTATTGATAGCCTTATAATGTAATAGTCCTTTCTTGTGTTCATTTTTTTGTTTCAGACGCAAAGTCGCATCAAGTTCATCCATAATTGCAACGACAGTGAGAAATCTACCCACAGTACCTTTGAACAATCTCCCAATACTCCAGACCAAGTAAGTAGTAAGATTAAGGATTTGGATCATACAGATCCATGCTGGGGCTAAGTTTGTAGAGCTGCTAGCTTAAAGTTGGTTAAGCACTGAGATTTTTTCAACCTGATTCAATTGTTTTCACCAAGGAACACTCAAAAGAGCCTTGCACTGTAACTCGCAGGCCTGAACAGGGCAGGCCTGAACAGGCAGGCCTGAACAGGCAGGCCTGAACAGGGCAGGCCTGAACAGGGCAGGCCCTTAACTTTGTTAGTGACTGGCCAGCAGGACCAGTTAGCTTGTCACTTCACTAGTCAGCTGCTAGTCCATCAGCATTTTTACTAGTCTGTAAGTCAAGAAATAGGGATGCTTTTCAACACAGAACTAGTCAGCCGGGTGTTTTAACTGGCATTTGGCCAGCGGACCACCGTTAGGAGGAAACGCTGCTGAAAATGCGGCCTACCTGTGAGGAGAAGATGATGAAGAAATGTCAGTTTTAGATGTGGGGGGAAACCCATTTAAAATCAGGTATGGACTGAAAACCCAATCCACATGCAAGGCCTCTGGGTCGGAGGTGGGATTCGAACCGGGGTCCACAGAGGTGAAAGACAGGGAAAGCATCCACTAGGCGAGCAGATCCAATTGTTTAATCCCCTAATGAAGGTGAAACTGTTAGTGGATCAGGGATTTTCCGTGGTGTGGATATCACATCCTGACCTCTGAGACTGTGTATGCCCGACCAACTAATATTCTCTGGACGCTGAACATTTGTTGTTGATGTTGTTGTTGCTGTTGTTGTTGTTTGTTTTTTATGTGGTTTTTTTTGTGTCTTTATTTCTTTCTTTTTTTGGGGGGGGGGGGGGTAGTAGTTTACATTGTTTTTGTTTAAACAAAATTCCTATACACTCTTTATTGTGTGGTCTTTGAAATAAATTATATTTTTCTGTAATGACTCCTTTCGGTATGGTGCAGAAATTGTGATCTCTTGATTTATTCTTATAGCCAGTCAGCCAATCCATCCAACAAGACTCCCTGGCATGATAGACATTGCAGAGAACTTGATGACATTTGATAACATAGTTTACATAGTTTTATTACTCATGAATGGGGCCGCAGTGGATTGAATTATTACCCTAGATGACGCCAGCTTGACCTATGTGATTATAAAAATGTGGGTTAGTTGCGCCGGGGACTGGTTATGACGGCTACTACAACTATTGTACGTTAAAAAAACACCGCTCTTAAAGAGTGCTCATATATAGGAAAATCTTTTTTTGGTATAGCCTTTTTCTTTTTGTTATATATATTACCTTTTTTTTAACAGTTAATAAGGATATTAATGAAATTAAATATCCGTCATGGGTATTCAAAACACGGGCATTTCAATTAACCAACAAATTTACCAAGAAGTTTTAACTTTTTGAAATATTTTTATTTGTATTAATTGTATTCGTTTTATTTTCATCACATTGCTTGGGTCCGCTGGCCAAATTTGATGTGGTTTACAATACAATTATAAGCAATAAACAGTAAAAACTGTAAAAACATTACTAGTAGAATTCAAAAAATGTAAATAACCAGGGCTCAATTTCACAGAGCTGCTTAAGCACTAAATATTCCTAAGCAACACTAAACAACAAAAATATGCTTACCAGATTAAGGTAGCCAGCCAAATTACCATGTCTCATGTACAATTTGTGACTGGTATACTGCCTTTTTTTTGGGGGGGGGGGGTGTTAGCAGACAATTTTTAAGCAATCTGTGTGCACAGTACACACATATATGGCGTGTCGTGGCCGAGCGGATAAGAGCACCGGATTCAAGCTCTGATGTTTCTGTTCAGCAGAGTGTGGGTTCGAGTCCCAGTCGTGACACTTGTGTCCTTAAGCAAGACACTTAACCATTATTGCTTCGTCCTTCGGATGGAACGTAAAGCCGTTGGTCCCGTGTGTTGTGTAATGCACGTAAAAGAACCCAGTGCACTTATCGAAAAGAGAAGGGGTTCGCCCCGGTGTTCCTGGTTTGATTGGCAGCATATTGCGCCACAGCACCTTGTAAACCATTACATTGTGCTATGTAAAGGAATAGGTCTCAAGCTTCAAAAAGTAGCTCCACATATATACCTTGCAGGAAAATACTCACTGTTGAAGCGCCTTGAGCGTCACTGAGTGACGGATATGAGCGCTATATAAGAAGCCACTATTACCAATCATTACCAATTACCATATACAGTTAGTTCTGTACACAGTTGTGCCACCCTACACAACCCTTACAGTTGAATGGTTTCAAATGCTTGGTCAACATGCTGGAAAATGTTATGTCGGAAAAAGAGTAGGGTTTTGAGACCTGAACAGCATTCAAAAACCAATGTTGCCCGGGTCGTCAGTTTTACAAGAGTTAGCGTTGATTTGCCCACTCATATTTTTGAGTAGAAAATAATATGATCTTCTACATGTACATGTTTTGTAAAAGACAACAGATTACTGGAAAGTTAAGTATTTGGGGGGAACATGTGAAAGACAGCTTGACAACCACAGCAAACTGATAAAACAGCTGGTTTGGTCATCACTATTATGTGCATGACCCTGGAATAATATTTGCCTAAAATTGGTGGTGCAGTATTCCCATGTTCAACCCGAGGTATTTTACTGATATAGGGGTTGTCAGATATTCCAGCGGGGTCAAGGGTCACGTAAGCCCCTTCACCCTTTGTCTTTTGGGTTAATCCCCTCACAGATTCGGCTCAACAGGGATGTAATTAAGATGGAGTGGGGTGGGATGTTTTGATTTCAAAAGCAGTTTGCTATTAAAAATGTTGAAATGCAGTGGATACTTTTGGTAATTACTCAAGAAATACACTATGAAAACTGAGAGCTTCTGATAGTATAAAACATTGTGAGCAACAACTCCCTCTGAAGTAATGTAGTTTTTGAGAAAGAGGTAATTTCTCACTAAATTATTTGAATCTGAGAAAGGCTTCAGGCCTCAGGCATTTGAAAGCACTCAATTCTTTGCAACAACAGTATTTTTTCTTTCATTATTTTCTTGCAACTTCGATGACCAATTGAGCACAAATTGTCATTGGTTTGTTATATTAAATGCATATGTCGGGAATTACCAAAAGTATATCCTGCCTTCAAGGGTTAGATTTTTATTTATATATATATATATATATATATATATATATATATATATATATTGTGGAAAAAGAGTGGTTAAGCACACAGATTTGCTGAACACAGAAAAAAATCTTGCTTAGCAAAAAGAGGTTACCTACCAAAATGTAATGTATTGTATTTTCATGTGACTGGTACCCTGTTTACTTTTGCTTATATAATTCTGTTAAACAACTTTTTATCTGCTTAACAACTTAATGAAACTGGCCACAGGTGTGATGAATTGTAGCTAATTTTAATTATCTGCTTAGGCACATGAATTTGGTAAGTACAAACAAGTTTTGATTAGCAGGAAGAAAAGGTTATTATCCAAGTTATCTCATGTCATTTTTAATCGTTTCAAAAGGCTACCAGTACCAGGTAATTTTTACTTGGCAGAGAATCTTGTTTTAACAGCTTTATTCTGTGCTTGAATAGAATGTGTCGCGGCTGAGCAGTTTAGCGCATCAAACACAAGTTCTGGTGGTTAAGTCACAGGAATGTGGGTTCGAATCCTGGTCTTGACACGTGTGTCCTTGAGCAAGACGCTCGACTATAATTGCTTCACAATGCGATATATATATCCTCATTTGTATGATGCTTGCACTTAAGGACAAAAGAAGAAGACAAAACTATGTGTTATTTGGGTCCTTGGCCCAGGTTCACATTTTATCTGTATAATTATGCAGAAGGTAAGGCTAAACAAAAAATAGCTAGTCACATACAATGTGTGTTGCTCTACAGTTTGGCTAATAATAGTGCATGTACATGTTGAGCAAATTTGTTTGCTCATCAGCAGCCTTGGAAACTGAATTTTAAAAAAAGTGAAGAAGTGGTCAACGCTTTTCTGCAATGTGAAGTTGATACGAACATCAGTAGCCCCTAGAAAAACATACCATCAGATGATCCTTCACCCTTTAGACATGTTAGAAAATGAAAACTGTACATGCATCTGCCAAACTACATGTATGCAAAAGGCAAGTTTGATAAAAGTATCAATAAGTTAAAGCATCAGTTTGTTGAGATGAAAGCTTTCACCTTGGACGGAATGTAGAAACATCAAAATTGCCACTAATACTTACATCAGGAGGCTGTATTGGATCTCACATTACAGACAAGGCTGAGGAATTCAAGACATTAGACTCGGATAAAGTTGGCTTTGATTTTAATTGGGTTTGATGTAACCCAGCATTTGGGAAAGGGCGCTAGATCCCGGGGTGAATCGGAGCACCTGAAATGTCCAATTGGACCGTGGCAAAGGTCAGCCGGAGACATTTGTGCTAATAGTACTTCACAGCCGTCTCAATTTATACTTTATTTCCCTGCAGACAGCCGGGAGTGACTCTTCCTCTGTGCTTTCGGTAACGTCCTAGCTTGTTTGAGGGCAGAGGGGGCTTATGGCGGAATGTGGATTATAAGTTGTCTTGACTTTTGGGCGAAGTTTTCAAAAAAAATGTATATTGCTTCGAAGGAAAGGTACAACAGATATATTTGATGCGCCATGTCTGTCTTAAATGTCACGGTCATAGTGGAAAGATGGTACTTTGTTGATACATTGTATGTGTCAAACTGCTGTGGTAAACAGGTTTAAACTTTTGTGGGGGGTGGGTTTCTTTTTGATAAATTCAATACACGAATTTTGTTTGAAAAAGGATTTTAAATTCCTTTGTTGTACCTTTCTTGAAGTGGTTGCTTTGCTTTACAAACTGAAGTTATAAAAAGTCTTTCCTTGGTTGATCCGGTTTTGAATCTTCAAGTATTTGCAGTTCTAGTCTTTGTTTGTATCGTGCTTTTGGTTCCAGTCCATGTCAGTGTTCCTACTCTTATCCTGTATTGGTTCCATCCCCGTCCCTTGTCAAGTAGTGAGTTCTCAGTCATTGATTCCAATCCTCCTCTTGGTTTAGGTTCTGGTCAGTTCTAGGTTCTGTTTCAGGATTTGGTAATGTTTAAAGCTTTGTCTGTAGACAGTTCCCAATGACGCCATCTTTACGGGCAAATTGCATATTGGCTTGCAGGTGCGTCAAGCGCTCAAATTATTAACGCAGCCGCATTGTTCACTAACTAATCGTGCAATGAGTTTTGTGAAATGTGCGCAAAACACATGACTGCATGTTCCAAATTGCCCGCAAAGATTGCCGATTTACGTCATATTGCAACCTATCAGTACAGTTTTGGTTTTGATCAGGCATTGGTTCTGTCTGTGATTGAGATAAGACTCTTACCCTAATTCTAGCAACCTTGCTGGTTCTGAACTTGGTTCCTGTCGATATTACTGTTCTGCTTAAAGGTATTGTACACTTTTGGTAACAGCTCAAAATCAGTGTCTACATTTTGTGTGATTAAACATATGCATGAACAAACAAACCTGTGAAAGTTTGAGCTCAATTGGTCATCGAGGTCACGAGAAAATAGTGTAAAGAGATCTTATGTGTTTTCTGTTTTATCAAATTATCGCGCGCGATGTTTTACTCGTTGTGTTTTTCGATCTTACAAATAGTGTACAGGGCCTTTTTGGGGGGCCCTGTACACTATTGGTACATTGTAAGATCGAAAAACACAAATGTTCACAGATTCACACATAACTTACATGACTTAAAGTAAGTATTGGTAGAAAGGGTTCCTTAAAATATTCTGCCTAAAATGCTTTCGTTTCTGAGAAATGAATAAAACAATAGTTTTTATCGCGCGCGATAATAAACTCGATGTTTGAAAAACAGAAAACACATATGGTCTCTTTTCACTATTTTCTCGTGACCTTGATGACCAATTGAGCTCAAATTTTCACAGGTTTGTTATTTCATATGTATGGTTAATCAAACAAAACATGAACTTTGTTTGCGACTGTTTTGTCAGCTCTACCAATCCTGTATAATACCTTTAAGTAGTTCTGTCCCTGGTTCTGGTCAAGCCCTGTAATCTGCAGACTTATGGGTTCCTTGTGATCAGTTTGGGTTCCATCCCTGGTTCTGTTTATGGTTGTGCAGCTTTTCTCTGACCTTTTTTTGTTTGCACACTTAATGCTTCCAGCTTCTGGTTTACAGGGACGAGAAGTTTCATACTTTTATCTGAATTCAGGCTTTTTTTTTGTCTGCCTGGTGGAAATTGCAGTACTTTCCTCCATATTAAAATGAACCAATGCTCAGTGATCCACAAATGCACAGGTACTTCTCAATCGCTGAGGATACTCTTTCTAAAAGCTCATATAAACCTACAACTGGAAGGGTTACCCGAAGGTGACAATACCCGCATTTCAACATACTTCGTAAGATCTTGATCAAACTTCCAGGTCTTTTTGTCAGCAATGAATCTGCACCCGGCCATGGATTTACTGAATTGTTAAATGGAACTCGCCAGTTGTTGCCTTGGTCTGTGGATATTCTTCCCATCCTTTCACCAGTGCACAACTTTTAAACTGCACGATTTAGAAATACCCAAAGTCATACTATTTTTTACGCTACATGTACGTTTGTTTTGTCCTGGCCGGGCGGTCAGTCACACCGGTGTTCTGGTGTTTCTGATCAGAAGAGTGTGGGTTCGAGTCCTGCTCTTGACGCTTGTGTCCTTAAGCAAGACACTTAACCAATATTGCTTCATCCATCGGATGGGATGTAAAGCAGTGAGGTCCAGTGTGTTGTGTAATGCACGCAAAAGAACCCAGTTATACTTATCGCTGAGAGAAGGGTTTGCCCCGGTGTTTCTGGCAGTGGCTGCTGAATGCGCCGCAGCACCTTGTAAACTCTTACAAGGTGCAACATGTGCATGTACATTAATGGGTCTCATGTTTCAAAAACTTCAAAAACCTGCTTAAAAAAATAATAATAATAGGCACTTTGACTATGAAAGTATTTGCAGTTCAAATACTTTGTGAATAAACTGTCAGCCTACATATACATGTACATGTGTATCACAGATTCAAGTCTGACTGACAGCACACAGTATGATGACATTAAGTGTAATTATGCATGTATAAAGCTTGTGCATTGTACATCAGTACACTCCACCAGACACAATGTACATAACCTGTTGCCAGATGTAAAGTTATAATTCCTTAATTCGAGCGTCTCACATTCCCCTCGTGGTAAATTACTCTCTGCCCCGATCCCCCTCACCTCCTTGATCCAGACCTGAGCCGATACCCGATGCCTGGCGCCAGCCCGCAAGAACCAGTCACTTGCAAACCGAGTAGAGATATTTCAAGAGGCTGGTGTAGGGTTTATGGTTTGTTTTTTTTTGCTCCAAGCCCTACACCATCCAAATGAACCTAGGTCTTGAAAGTATGATACCCCTGTACATGTATGTCTCAGGGTTAGTCAATAAGAAACAGTACACAAACAAGCTTTCATGTTTCTGTGGACAGAGAGAAATGCAATAACTTTTCTTTTTTGAATTGACTTTAATACCTGTATCAGCTGCTCAGACCAATAAAATTTGTGTTTGCGGTAGCCCACCAGACATCTGTCTCTCTTTAAAAAGCGGCTTGGTTTTTTTATCAGTTCCTTTCGGTGACCCAAGCACATAAATGTACACACATGACCCCGTAAATCGAGGGCTTCTCTTTGTTCTCCCATTGTTTGGACTAAGTTTCTTTTAACGACGTCCCCATTGGTTTTGAACATGACAGTGTAGCAAAGACGTCTTCGGTCTGTCAAAACACCTGGATCCCTTTTGGTTAGAGACTTCGGGTCACAACGGGTAGGCACGCTCACTTATTGACACATTACACATCCACATGTAAGGTACATGTACATGGTGCACAAATGGCCTGTAGGAGTTGCTGTGAAAAGGAAACGGCCATGTACAGTGTAGAGCCATACTTCATGCGTGCGTGTGCGACTTGCGACAAAGTGATTTGCAACATACTTCAAGATTTTACTTCAAATCGCTTGAGCAGAGTTCAATCGGGGTCAATTCTTCGCTACAAATTTATAGCATCAGTCCACTTTTGCTTTTTGTCATCAGTGTTAAAAGGGCATTAGCAGATGGAGAAATTACATATACATGTATTTATGTGTATTTGAAATCCATATTTCTTTTTCTGATGGTACCATTTAAAAAACGATTTGTTTGTGACTATATTTTATTCAAGGGTTTGTACCAGGCATAAACTCATGGCTGTAATGACTATGAGTAACGTAGATATCAGATACGTTAAAACAGAACTGAAAACATAATCCATATTAGCTTGCTTTCTTGCTTTCTTGATTTTGGTGTTGGAGCAAAATGTATCTTGTATCTTTCTCTAACCCTTGCTTTATTTGTTCTACAGGACGAGGAGGACACTATTTGGGCATAGATGCTTTCTTAACACAGCAGAACCCGCCTAAGCTACCTGCACAGGTGAATAACAACAGCTTGTACACATATGACCCCCTCCACACCACCAATCCCCTTCACCATGCCTCACCACCACCAATCCCCCTTCACCACCTCCACAGTCTGCCAATCCCTCACCACACCCCACCGTCTGCAATCCCTTCACCACCCTCCACCAGTCTGCCAATCCCCTTCACCACACCTCCACCAGTCTGCCAATCCCCTTCACCACACCCCCACCAGTCTGCCAATCCCCTTCACCACACCCCACCAGTCTGCCAATCCCCTTCACCACACCTCCACCAGTCTGCCAATCCCCTTACCACACCTCACCAGTCTGCCATCCCTTCACCACCCTCCACCGTCTGCCAATCCCCTTCACCACACCTCCACCAGTCTGCCAATCCCCTTCACCACACCTCCACCAGTCTGTCAGTTTCCCATCACCACCTTCTCGCTTCCCCAAAGGCATGATATTCTTCCTACTAAAGTCTGATGTCCGATTTTAGTCCGGCCCTCGAAAAATCAGCAAAAATTGTTGTTAAAAAGCCTGAAAAGTCTATAAAATCCTACACTATAGTATACATACATGTGTACGTCAGCCGTTGTAATCAATAAGGTTTTCCTACCTTTTTCTAGAGAGGCCAAGTATCATGTCTTTCCCCACAAGCTGTTCCCATTCCCCAGTCCTCCTTATCTTCTCCATTCTTCCCTCCCTCCCCCCAACCAGCGTCCCACATTACCCTCCAATTCCTTATCTCTTTCTCCATTTCCGAACACCCTCGCAATTTCCCCATCGATGCAAACATGTACATTGATCATCCCTCTTCCCTGATCCTTCCTGCTCCACATCCAGCCCCACCCTCCTCTCTGTCATCGGTAATATGCCTATAATGTCACTTTGCCCAGACTGCCAAGCTCTGCATCCAATGCACTTAATGCACATATGAACCTACTGCATTGTAAACATCCATTGAATCATTCCACCATATAACAACTACTCATTGTACAACTTGCTTATTCATAAAATGGACAAAATGTTCCCAGGTTTCCTTAAGACAATTTGCTTGAACACTGTTTACTCTGCTTAAAACCAATGCTGCACCATCCCTGACTCAAAGAAATCATTGCACATTATAACCCTGCCTTCCGTTACAAAACCATATGCACGCTTTCACTCTGAACTCAGTTCAGCTTGTACAGTACAGTGTCTGGGGGGGGAATTATTGAACAAATGTGCCTTTGGAAAACAGTGTTGTTGTTGTTTCCTTGTATAAAATGTACATCTGTTGTACACACAGATGATCTCTTACCGAGAGATAGTTATTTATGGTTCCATAGTTTTATTGTGTGACCTTTACTATGACACATAGTTCCTCAGCCAGATTTGCAACCAACCCTGAGGCTTTGTGTTTCTTCTAGCATGAGCTGATTTCAAATTCCAACAAAATCTCAAATTTTGTTTCGCAGTTTATATAATTTATTAGATTATGGTCGTGACTTTGTGATGGAAGCCAACTCTGTGTTTACTCGGAAATTAAACGAAACCATAAATATGAAATAATGTTTGGGGGGGTTTTGTGGTCGCAGGATTTTTCTGTGAAATATCCTGTTTATGTTGTTGTTGCGATTTGAGTGTATTTAGTTGAACATAACAATTTACAGAAGAAATATAAACTGTGGAGAGAAGTGTCAAGTTGGTGACAACCTGTAAGCAACATAGGCGCAGTAACAACCTTGTATTCCAGCCTCGGCGTCGCTACCATGGGCAGCGTGCCTCATCAGTAACCCCTGGAAGGGATGTACTGACAAGCTACGCTGATTGGCTCCTGATAGTGACTGATTTGCGCGCACACTTGTTAAAAACTTTCTAGTTCTTGTACGGCGCTTGTATAACGCTTAGTACGCGTGTGTCAAAATGCAAGTAGTATTTTGACGCGATCCCATTTCAAATGAATCATGTTTTTACACGGTCACCCTTAACTGCATACAGTTACACTTGTCACAAGATCAAGGAAGAATGAGAGGGGACCAGTTGCTCTTTGACTTGATGCCTCATTTGCGGGCTACCATACTTGAGTGTGTGCGTAGAGCGGATCGACCACAGGCCTAATTAAAATGTGCCATATCATGGTACATTAAACCAACACTGGTGGTTATGAGTGAGCAAGGCATGCCGGGAAAAAAATTGCGCGGCGAGATGGATTACCCCTGGGAACGAGGTTACCAATGTCCTTCTCCTTGTTTAGTCTAAGTTTGTTGGGTAGATATTACAATGTCGAATTCACATGTACCACAGGCTTGATACCTTGCAGTTGCTACCTTGCCCCAGACCATTGCGTTGTTGCCCTTAGAAATGGCCCAAAAGAAATGTACATTGCTCTCATAGAGGCTTTCAAGAAAGAAACTGCTAGGGCCTCACAAGACAGAGAAGAAAGGGTCTGTAACCACGCTTGGTACTTGTGAAAGTTTAGGCTCAATCGGTCATCGGAGTCACGAGAAAATAGTAAAAAACCTCATTATATGTTTTCACTGTTTTCAAACATCGGGTTTCGGACAAGCGAGAACAAAACTAATTGTTTTACTCATTTCCTAAAAACTCTATAGCATTTCAAACAAAACTGTTTCAAGGGAAGTTTTCCACTATGACCTCGTAGGCTACATGTGTGTGCAAAACTGTGAACATTTATATTTAAATCTTACCAATGTTGTGCATACCCTTTAAAGAGGATTTTAGGAAACTGCTTCCCTTTTTTTTTTTTTTTTTTTCATCTTTGAGATGTATGCAGACACTTACTTTTCCAATTTTTTTCTTGGCTGCATGATGAAATCTTCCCATTATTGTTTGTTCACCAAACTGCACTGACCACAGAGGTTATTGAATTTCTTGTTTTGCATCGGGTAAATTTAAAATCTCCGACTGGCACATCACACAGAAGTTCCTTGAACTCCCGTTCTGGCACTGTGTGCAATGACTGCGTTTGCATGTTGGTTGGCACCCACTGGTGTCAGTGAACCTGAACATGGCAGAATTCATGTTCAATGAAATATGACTGTTGTTGTAAAGAATTCCATAAATCTATTGTCAGGATAGTGGAGGTGATTGCCGAGGGCAAATATTTCCATCCCGTTAATCTATTTCTGGATCGAGACGTCTAGAAAGTACTTCGGGAAAAAATTCTCATGATGTGGCCATTTTGAATATTTTGTCCCATTCAATTGAAATATCAATGTAGGCGTACTGAGGCTATAATGAGGATAAAGTCTGGTCCTTGTTTGTAATTTATCATTAGTATTCATTCCTGTTGCAGCAGTCAGGATATGATTTTAAAATGGCAGCCGCCTTGTAGAGGTCTTGTATATTTTTCCCTAGCTCTGCTTCTACGTATTCTGTTTTACATGAAAAATGTAGCAGCATTTCATATTGAAGTTTTTGCAAACTTACTATTAATATTGTGTGCTATTTAGACAAACTCCTTGCATCCTGGGCCCAATGTCATAGAGCTGCTTAAGCTCAGCACATAACAATTTTGCTTACAAGAATGAGGCTACCATCCAAAATACCATAACACACATACCATCTGTGACTGGTATCCTGCTTATTTTTTCTTAGCAGAAAATTGCTAAGCACTGTTGCCTGCTTTTAAAAGCAGCTCCATGAAATTTGGCCCTGATGGCTGAATTAAAAAGTAAATATCAAAAGTAGAACCAAAACAACATGCAATAGAGCTATCTCCAGCATAACAAACATAGCTTATCTACATGTATGTGGGAAAAAAATCATGGCAGTTCCACACACACTAGCAACTGTGTAAACACTTGCAATCGGGGACCTCTTATTGTCCCTCTTTTGTTTGTTTCTTCAACTTTTTGGCAACAGTTCCCATTGGTTTTTGGACACACTTTCGAACTGGGAACCTTCACCAAACTGAGGACCCTAGTGTGTGTTCCCTTTTTTACAGGACCCCGGTTTGAATGTGTATACCTATACCCGCACACACAGACAGGTGTTGTAAACATCTGCAATCAGGTACATGTACCTCCTTTTGTTCCTCTTTTGTTTGTACTCAACTTTTTGGCAACAGCTACCATTGGCTTTGTACACACTTTCCAACTGGGTCTTCACCCAACCGTGGACCGTATTATTTTGTTTGTTCTAGATCCTGAGTTTGAATGTGTGTTACTGCCCACCCACACTCATAGCTATTTTTTAAAAACACTCTGTGAACATTCCATTGTTATGGTTGGGGGAAAAAAAACTATATTCTTAAAACTGTTTCCATTTCCACTAGAATGAGTTTTGAGAGCTGATTTTTGGGGCCCTGGCAATCCCTTAAATAAACTACTTCATTATGAGACAACTAACCACAATGGACCTTATGCATTGACGTCATCGTGTCGCCATCTTAGATGATAAAACAATGTGAAACACACAGCTATTTATGCGTGGTACACAAGATCAGCCAATGAGCTACCTTCTGTTGACCTCTAGCCTACTCAAATGATTTCATTTTCATAAGGTCTATTAAGAGAATGCTCCTTTATGAAAAGTGACGGCTCCTAATTTTTTGAAACTCTGTGTACGTATGAAGTCCATATAATGTTTCAAGACCCTTAATTTGAGGACATCTTTTGTTCCTAGGTCCACTCTTGGCTTGTAAAGCTTGCACACACACAAAAACCAAACAGAAACTTTGAGAAGTTAACAAATTTTCACTTGTCAATGTTCCGAGGGTTTTAGTTCAAAGAATGATTTTGTTATGTTCAGGGAAACATTTAGAATGATGTTTGATTTATAAAAAAAACTGGAGAAGTTGCACATTTTATGGTTTTTATGGAGGGGGGTAGCATTGAAGGCCTCCGGGCTTGAGAAAGGAAATCTCTGAGTTCTCCAATCCTCTGTGTTTGCTTTGGCTCGGTGACAATTCCAATTATCACCAGTGATAATTCCAGAGGGGTCGGTGGATGGACCGTTGGTTCCCCGTTGCAGTGTTGCATGTGGGAATTTTGCTTTAGGGGTGACCCCTGTGATTGGTGAGAAGTGCTACTGTGTTGATGCAGTTGTTTGTCTTGTCATTGAAACCTTACTCCCCTGGTGGTGGTTGGTGGAAGGGGGGGGGGGGTTGGAGCCCAGACACCGTAGCTCCTGAAGTAACACACTGCTGTGGAGTCATTCATAACACTGAAAGTTCATGTTGTTTTTCTCCAAATATGCTGTTTGAAGTTTATCTAAGAGGGGAATGTTTCTTTCTCATAGAAAAAAGACCAGGAAAAAAAAACAACAGATGGGACCAATATATCATTCTATTGTGCTTTATGGAGAAAAATGCATTCAAACCCCTTTGTGACACCTTATGAAACGCTGGTATATACACATGCACATTTAGTGACATTGTAAATTTGTGCAAAATGTTTGGTGGATTGCACTTTAAGGTACTTTGGTTTTCTTGTAGTGGTTGACAAATTAAACTTCTGAATTGTGTTAGACAGTTTTGTGATGGAGCATATGATACCCTCTGCATTATTAATCCTTCACATGACCACGACCACCACCACCCTGACCGCCGCCACCACCACCACCACCACCACCACCACCACCACCACCACCACCATGACCACCACCATGACCGCCACCACCACCACCACCACCACTTCCCCATACCAACTCTCCCTGACTCTGCAGAAAGGTCACTGAAACAAAACCACAACAGTCTTTCCATGTTCTGATGAAAAAACTAGAAAATCTCCCTGATATGGAAACTTGCCCCCATGGTGATGTTGAAGGCAGTTCTTAATATCTCCCTGATAGTTGTACAAAATTTGGAAGATGGAAATATTGGCAGCTCTGGCATACATATAATTCTGGGGGAAGGGTAATTAAAGATTATTTTTTAGTACGGACTACAAATTACCAAGTTCTGACTTCCTTAGACCAAGCCACATATGACAAATCAATTTACCGGTATGAGCCAACTTCTGCAAACATCCCCGAGTCCTGGTATCAAATCAAATCCCCCGGAAAAGTGTGTTTACTGCCGGTGATTGCTTTTACACAAACAACGGAGGGTTTCCTGGCCCAGAGCTAAGATTATAAGCGGAACTGGGGGAAGTGCCATGGAGCTAGTGTTCATGTACATGATAATATGCTAAGCCAATGTACACATCCTTAGGGGGGGTAGTTTTGGGCTCTGGGTACAAGACCACATAGGTCGTATTGCTGTGATATGGAAAGCCAATAATTGAAGTGTGCTAAAGTAATTTGGCGAATTGTTTTCCTGAAGAGTTTCACCGGTGTTACATGTACTTTCTGAGCTTCCATCGCAACTAAAGTCAACTCCTAACGACCATGGTGAATCATTCCATGGGAAATAAACAGAGTGCATTTTGGTCTATGAAATGAAATTAAAAGTTATAATATCTCCTCCTTGTTTGTAGAGTCACTGTTCACTCGCCTTTGTTTCTACTAACACACAACTCAAATGAACTGTGGGCCTATAAATTTCTTCATTCTTAAGAAAGCACAGAGTTATGGAGAGGTATTTTGTGCGCATTCATGTACATGTGGGCCTTTTTTTTTAGCTTTAGAAAAACAAATCAACTGAATATTTGGGGACATTTTCTGGCACATTGATATTTATTTTTTGAAAGAAGTTCAGGAGAATTTGTACTGGTGGCAAGTATTAACTTAAAATGCTGATTATTTTCAATCGTGTCATCATGCCTTTAAAAGAGTGTAAGGAATTTGTAGTTTGAGAAGCAGATCTCAATTGGAATCTTATTTTAAAACCCCCTGTTCTTGACAGAGTTGCCTTTTGGTTAAAGGTTTACCCCCAGAGTACCAGGTACACTGTACATATTTTTGTCTGCAAATATGAAGACATCACTAGGCTCAGGAGGAATGTTGGTGACTTTTTAGCGGTCATTCTGCCTCCCGGGACGGCGGTAATTGGCCCGGTGCTGTGCCCAAATTTCTACAGTTGTTGAATTAATATTCCAATGTACTGTAGAATATAAGAGTGTTTATGTTGCAGTCTGATTGGAGGTGACTGACACCGGCGAGTTGGAGGTATCAAATGTTCATTCGGTTTACTGCATATTAACCTCTGCAGGATTATTATTTTCTTTTTTGAATTCCATTTTGGGGGAGTTATCATGGGGGACTGATTTTGCTGTACCTGATAAAAGGTTCTAAAAAAGCAAAGTTTGCTTTTGAAAAGTTGCACAATCTGTATAATAATGTATATTTTATGTAAACATAATGTGTTCATGTACTTCACTTTACAAATGATACCCTCATTGGTATATGGTGTCATCCCGTTGTTATCACCTCAGTGATATGAACTCATTGGTAGCACCTCTACACCAGCTGTGGCACGGACTCTATAAAGTGTGTGCCTTCAGGCATATAAGAGGATGTTCCAGTGCAAAGTGCACCAACCATTGATTGGTGTGGCAGATCATTGGTACCCCATCATTGATAACCCAAGTCGTTTTCAGAACCCCATTTAAAGCACCTTGTTGATATATGAAGCACCTCAATGATGGCACTTATTGATATCGCCTCATTGATACAGCACCTCAATGAAAGCGCCTCAATGTTAGCACCTCATTGATACAGCCTCATTGACACTACCTCACTGACTTCAGTGGAATCTCCTTTCTGAAACATTTATTATTATCGCTTCATTGATAGCACCCCAATGATAGCACCTCATTGGTATTGCCTCATTGATAGCTCCTCATTGATCTCTCCACATTTAAACCATTTTATTGATATCGCCTCATTGGTAGCACCCCAATGATAGCACCTCATTTGTATTACCTCGTTGATAAAAGGTTCTATAAAATAGCAAAGTTTGCTTTTGAAAAGATACACATTCTGTGGATAATATCTATATTTTATGTAAACACAATGTGTTCATGTACTTCACTTTACAAATGATACCCTCATTGATTTCTCCACCTTTAAACCAACTTATTGATATCGCCTTATTGGTAGCACCCCAATGATAGCACCTCATTGGTACCTCATTGAAAGATCAGTGATATCGTCTCTTTCATGATGTACTTGTTGATATTAATTTAGCGATTCACTTCATTGATAGCAAATTATTGGTATCATATTACACTTCTTGATAGAACTTTATATATAGAACATATCTTGCTGTGACAGATATACATATATTGATCACCTGGTGGATATCTGCTAGATGCCACCTCATCGATGTCACGTTGCTTGTATCTCTTTACTTGTCTCAAGTTTTGAATTTCACTGGCGATCCCGACCGTTCCGGTATAGTAACAATTAGGAGGGGACATAAAACACGTCAGTCCCACCTGTGAGTGATGGAGAAGTTGACTAAAGCATTTCTTCTACGGTTGTGATGGATCCCTCTCCCGTGGTCTTACTATTCAGAAGGCATGCATTTAATTGATTCACTTGAGAGATGCGACAATGTGGGTCGTAGTCCCATCGGGAGTAACATGACAGATGAATCGCAGCACCAGGGGTACGGGAATGAGGTAACGAGTTGCAAATGATGAAAGAAATCAAACAATAGCATCGTGAAATTATGTGTGATTTGGAGACCATAAATCTTTCTGGAATAACGGACTGTGACACGAGAAAATGTCTCTAATTCGCTGTACACGGTAGCTGGGTATTGTGTTTCGTGTTCTGTTTACGTTGTGGAATGTACAGAATTGATTTGACAAAATTTACCAAAATGTCTTACTTTCTACGACAAGAAACGTGTCTTTAAAGGCACAGTACACGTTTGGTAATTACTCTGAAAATTAATGGCAATAAAAACTTACTTGATAAGAAGTACAACAGTCTTGGTTAGTATAACGAATTTTGAGAAACTTTTAACTTCGAAGTACTACGGTTATGGAAAATATATCACTTTTTATTCCCCAAAATTTGAATCTGAGAGAAACGCTTCTCAGACTATGTATTCCTATGGGGAATATTCTTCCTGCGTGGAAATATTCGCTCCGGTTTTTCGGTGAAATCTCAAAAACGCGACCACCTTTTGAAGTGAAATTTTCACAGGTTAGTTTTATTGTATGTACCTGCATTTATATAGGACTAACACAATCAGTCGGCTCCAATTACCAAACGTGTACTGTGCCTTTAAAGGATAACTTCCGTAGTGTTCCATTCAATTGAATCGGTAGACGCGCTTGGTGGTCAATAATATATTGATATAGTATTGATCCATTGCACACAATGTGCGTCTACCATTCCAGCCAATTTTGGGAGTCAATTCCTTTGTGTACATTTTGACTCCCAAAATGGCGGACAGGATAGGCGCGTGTACAAGTGCACTGCGCGTCGTGACACGAGTCAATAAAGCGCTCATGAAAAACGGAAGTGAAAATGGCTAGTGTTCGGTATCATTTTGCTCATTTAGATACTTGGCATCATTTCTTTTCATGGGTTGATCACACTTTGGTGGGACTTTTCGATCTGATAAATCGCGGTGTAGGAAAGCAAAATGTTTACAAAACCTTTGACAGAAACCAGATCATCGTTTAATTGCGTGTTCATCACGAAGGATGTACTTACTTCTGTAGTAATTTCACAGTTTGATTGGTTTGTTTGTTAAGAGCTAAAGGAAAGGAATGAATGATGATTCTACATAACGCTGCACCGTCTCGGTAAATTGATTATCGAATATAATTAATACGTTTTTTTTCAGAGGATGTCTGTAATTATCCAAAAAGAAATGAAGAGTTCGGGTAATCATGATTTTTGGGAGATGTTTTACCTTTTAAAAAATAATGATGTTTGTACAATTGCAGGGATTAGAATATCCATACAAGTCAGTGAAGATTGGAGATCAAGGCGGATGAAACTCTGCAAAATGAGATCTTTGAGAGCTTTGGATGATCCTGTCATAATGAATCAAGCCATGATTTTATATTCTTCCAATCTCTAGATTGTCCAAATCTAGGAAGAAACTACCCTTATCTTGAAGAGAGTGAGCCTGACTTATCATTAGTTGAAATACAAATTTATATTATATATTTCTATTCAAACAGCAAGTCTTGTATTGCAATATATTTTTGGATATATTCTGCACAATTGTCTTGATGTTTTTAGAAGACCAGTGGGGGTATCTAAAGTTGGTTGGGTGCTCAGCTGCCTGTGTGTCTTGCACTGTGGTGATTTACTGTAACCGTATCATTATTGAAATTAGTGTTTGCTCGGTGGCATTGTGGAATGTTGACCGAGTGTTAATTGCCGTCTCCGTTTGCAATACACATGAATCAAAATCTCGTGAGGATAAATAGTCTAATGAATCTCTATACAATGTGGCACATGCCCCATATTTGACCCGATTTAAAAGGGGCATATCGAGGTGAAACATTGGAGCATGGATTACCGTTAAAGAAAAGCTGCAACATTCATAGAGTAAAGCACAAAAAGTAGTTGGAACGCAACAAAGTTATGCTTACCAGAGTAAGGAAACCAGACAAAATACCGGGTCACATGTACCATCTGTGACTGGTATCCTGCTAATTTTTGCTTAGCATGAAATTGTTATAGGCAATCTTTTCTGCTTAAGCAGCTCTTTGACATAGGGCCTGTATCATGAAAATGTATTTTGTTGCCGTTTCTTTGCGTCTCCTGTCGAGAAACCTGTGAAGAAATCAACCGTTTGCCTTTGAGAAAATGAAACCTGCTATGTTCGAACAATTATAAGACCGATAGTTACTGGTATGCTACTGTGATATCTTCACTATAGAATGGGCACGTTATAAAAGAGAAGCTTGGTTGTTCTTGTGATTAAACCACGCATGTCTGTTGAGGTCTTCTCCGGAAGAGAATTTAATCAAGCTAAACACCAAACTAATCTAGTGTCAGTCAGTTTTTCTCTTTCAAAGGCCGACGATGTTTTTAATATCTATGATCAAATGAGTCCATTATTGTTATATTATTAACAAGCAATCGTAGGAAGTTGACTATTGACTATTCTGACCCGAGTCAGAGTGATTGACCCCCCCCCCCCAGCTTCCGTCCTTTTTCCTTTTCATCAGACTAAAATCTGAGTAGATATTATAATCTTCCTTATTCCCATGTTGCGTTTTTGTCAAAAAAAAACCTCTCTAGATCGAGGAAGGGAATAGAATTGTAAACTTAATGTTATTGTACCATTGCAGGTAATTCACGCCGGATTCACTGGAGCGTACACGAGTGTGACCTTGTAGAGGATGCTGTGCTCTCCGACCCCTCACCTCTGACCCAACGGATGTGGAAGGAGCGTTTCCTGCCAATGACTGATGTGTAATTTATGACCTTTCGGTCGACAATACTCTAAGGTGTGCTGTAATTGTCTCATCTCAAAGGAGTCCACGTTTTTTTTCTGGATGATCTTTGACCTATGACACTTTAAAGCAGGATTAGTGGGATGTGATTAATCTAGTTTTCGTGAGAAAGTCAACTCCTATATCTGTATATCATACATCCATGAACCTTCCTCTTTGATCCATAGTATAATCATGTGTAACATTTTAACATATTTTCTAACAAAACAAAAAAAACGTTTTTGGAAATCTGTGGAGATTGCAATTTCAGTTTCTGTCGTGCGTATTTGTTTTCAAGCTTACTACACGTGAAATCTGGGTTTAATTTGAACCTCCTTGCTCTATTTTTGAACAAACCTTTATTTGTCAATTTCTCCATAAACAGGTACTCTTGAAACAGTCTGTCGTCCTGTGTATCGTTGTCCAATTTAATAATACTATAACAACAGATTGGACTGAGATTTTAATATTTGATAGCTTCCAGATGACTCCTTTAATTGATTGTGTTTACTTCTAGACATCATGTTTACTACCGGTAGTCTAATGTAAGTATTACGATCATTGTACAACATCAAATCCTCCCAACGCTGAAAGGATTATAGAAGCACTTAACAGAAGAATTACAATTTACGGACACATTTTCCAGTTTTTTTTTCCCTGATTCTCAAGCTGTGGCGTTTGTATGGTGACGCTGTTTGTGTTGTGCGACCTGAGGTGGCATTCCCTACTGGCCGGGGGAATGGTTGTGTAATTGACCATGAAAAAAGTAGCGCACGGTTGAGAAGCTGTACTGTATCAGGTTAATATGATATTCACAAATATTTGTATTTATTCCACTTTACTGTTTCTGGCGTTACATTGAGGGTCAGTGCCACAGAGATGCTTATAGGGTAGTGTGCTAAGTATCTTTGCAACAGGAAACCAGCGACTGTATTATGTGTTTTTATTTAAGTTTGGCTGGTCTCCTGCCGAAAGCTGCTTAGCTATTTTTATTTGTTATATTTATTATTATTTTAATATTTTGTAAGCACTTTCTGCCGATCAACTCAGTGTAGCTTTTTCAGGGTGTATGATGTAGACTTCCCTAAACACATTGTGTGTTATTATAACGTAGGCCTACCTGTAATGTTTTTTCTTGTTGTGTGTCATTTGTTTGCTCTGTGTAGTGATATCCGAAATAGCTTTTGCACTGCCGATGTGGCCGTCAGTTGCTTGCATGTTGAGATAATCGTCCTCGTGGGAGGCTGAGCTCAGACTTTGCTCAGCGTTTTGGAGGGAGTTTCATTCCCATCACAACAGTTACCGGACTATAATTGCACGTGTGTCTGAAACGCCGTTGCGATTGGATGATAGTTAATGATTGACAGTGTGGCTATCGTAAGCCCCTCCCATACTATGTTTCACCTATAGAGAAACATGGCGCCGTTGCCTTATTGGATTCACTTCCATGCGTTACAGTCAAAGCAATACATTGTTTCTTGAAAGATGATTGGTAAAAGTACTTAGTTAGATTATAGTTTACGTATAAAGTATAAAAGATGGTACAATTTGTATTTTTTGGTCTAGTAACAAAGGGGATGATTTACTACAGGGAGCAACCTCATACCACGATCTTGATTTGTTGCTCGTTCCCAGACCCGTCCGCCATTGTTTGATTTATGGTTTCTCCGAAACTCTTGCAATATTTCCAAGGGTATCTGGAGATCGCCGGTGTCGGAACCCCGGGGTTGAATTATTTAGTCTGATAATCGGATTGGAACTCATAAATGCTTCATCGGTGGAAGATCTGGATTTGTCTTGTTCTCAAATTCGGTCGTTGGTTGTTGTTGTTGGGGGGTGCAACATTTCATTGAAACAGTGTTTGCTGGTTTGTTAACTTTTTTAAAAAGATGGCAGAGGCCAGATATCCTGTATTCAAACACGGTAACGAAAAACGCATCCATGCACATTGAAACAGACTATCTACGTCACTGTCTCGATTTGATGCAGTATTGGGTATGAGCACAGAGTTTGTCATTAGTTTATAACCATGAACAAAAGTAGCCCAAACTAAGACACAGACTGAAGAGGTGTTTTCTCTTTGTTAATGAGACACCCAATGCAACAATACAAAAGCCAAGCGGTAATTGTAACTACCAGAGGGAGTTGGAATTCATCACTTCAATTCCACAATCGTATTGCGAGCGCGACCCTTACAGGTCAAGGAGCAACGGGGGACGGTAAGGGGGCTGGACCCCGCCGGGACGGCGCTTAAAACACGCTGCGAGTCACTGTCAAGATGCAGTCTTGAGTGTGTTATCGGGCTGGCCGGGCTGTACGTTTTTTTGCGTGTTGCAGTTTATTGCCTTCATCGATCCATTCGGCCAACCACTGCTTCGGAAACCTACACCTCGGGATATACATACGGATGAAACTTTATCCCAGCCGTGTTTGGTATCTCAAGTAAACCAGTGGAATATATAACGATATTGTAGCTTGCCTCGGGCCGTGGAGTTGGACCTCCTCTAGTTCCATACGCGGGTGTTGTATGAGAACTTTATGGTATCACTGCACAACGACTTAGTCTCGGAGAGTTCAACATTTTGGATGAATTTTTCCCTCGCGATTTATGGATTTTTCAATCGTGTTATTTGGAAGATAAGGTCAGTATAATGATGTTTTTGTATACGTTTTGCGAGTAAAGATAACTTGTTATTGTTATCATGCATTTTCCCTGTTTCCCGCGGGTTATAACTGTATTCCTCTTATACAGCGTGTATCTTTAGCGAGTGTGATATTACAGGCAGACAAGCGTATATCGATATCGGAGTAAATCTTGTAAGTTAAATCGTGCAGTGTGGAATACAACACACAACCCGGAAAAACTTGTTTGCGCTCCGTCGGCATGCCATGCTATTCTCGTGTGCATATAAATAATGACTAGTGTTCTTCCCAAGAATGATCCGGGTGTTTAACAAACGATAACTGGTATATTTTACCTTCCTAACCAGTCCGGTACATGATTTGTTTTTTTATGTTTGTTTGTTTGTTTTTAATACAAAAAAATTAATTTGATTCCAAACCTACAAAACTGGTGATACACGGTAAGAGCGTATAGTACATATAGATGCTACCTCGGCGTTATCTTGGGTATAAATGCAGTCTAACTTATTGGATATGCCTAATTAATACTCTGTAGCCTGATAGTTTTTTCTTGCCACTTTCAAAATGTTCAGCAAATCTTTCAGAATTTGCAATCTGTACAAAGTAGATCAAATTTTGTATAACTTTGTTGATGTTATAATGATACACTTGTTTATCTGCTGAGATAGGGTCGCCGGGGCGATCAAAATCGGGCCTCGCATATATATATAAGATGCTTTGTACTTAAGGGATGTATAGGATAGGGAGAAATTTCACAATGGCACCGGTATTCAATTTGTACTATAAACAATCTTTGAACATAATATTTTCCATTATGTCTGAAACGTTTTATATGATAATATACAATTACGGATTTTTTTGTTTGTTTCGCTGCGTCGATAACGTCACATTGAGTGTCGCATTCTGTTCTCATTTGGCGCAAGGCGAGAAGTTGCCCGTCAAAGTTTCCGATTAGGATCATCGAATTGGGACACTTAATTACAAGGTTTGAGGCTTGTGGGTTTGTCTTTGTGGTTTGATTAGGCTGGAGACGGTGTGTTAATAATTAGTACTTAGTCAACCAAGACTGAACGGTTGACTCGGGTTGGAAGTTTAAACGATGTGCATCACGGCGCAACCATTTATTGGTCCACACAAACCAGACGAGGCTGGGAGGGGATTATAAGCAGACTAGCCTCATTTTGAGAATCGTCCTTAAAGCAGCTGAATTCAAGAACCATGATTACTATTTATGTGTGGAATAATATTTGAATTTTAATTATTCTCTTCTGAATTTATGACTGTTTTCTCCAGTCCCGATTTTCAATTAATGTTTATTCACTGGCTTTGTGGGAGGTGGTTCGGAGTATGGAGGTATACTTAATGGACAGAGCTGTAGTCCGACCCACAGTAACTAATAATGTGATTGGTCTATATGCATTTTTTTGATGGAAAATCCAAAGTTCGTTGCGGCATTACGGTGCGTTGAACTTCTAATAGTTTACAGGCATTTGCAGTTTCGTTGTGAAACAAAACCGGACATTATTTAAAAGTGGCTTGTATGCAGAGGTGGCTTCTGTGTACAAGTGGCTTGCATGCGCAAATGGCTCGTTAAGCAGAAGTGGCTTGTGTATTCAAATGGCTTGTACTCACATGTGTGTGGCTTGAGGGTGCATGCACACTGAGTAGTGGGTTAATTTATGTGGTGTACAAATGGCTTGTGTGCAGGTGCGCGTTTGTTAAAGTGGCTTTTGAAGTTGTTATGAAATGTAAATGAAATGGCTTGTATTTGCAAGTGGCTTTGCGTGGTTGTTACGTTCAGGTGGCTTTTGTGTTCAAGTGGCTTGTACATCGGGCTCATGGTAATTTTGACCACCAAACCCCTACAGGTTGCTCGCAGTTAGCGCAAATCATTTTACCAGTCGTTGGATCTGTTTGCATAAATTATAAATTAGGCATCAGTAACGTTGAAGACAACCCACCAAAGGAACTTCTGTTTGTCAGCAAAACAAAAATTCTCACTATCTGTTTTGTGTTTGTCGCTTATTAAACATCTACAATAATTGCAAATCGATTCCCTCTGAGCACGCTTCAGCGCGGATGTGTTTTGTGTAAATTTGAGGACGCCAGCTGCACTCGGTTGTTTTATTTTATAGGTCGCTGGTCGCGGTATACATTCTAGATCATCAACTGCACATCGATCTGAAGTGCAAGACTTTGATTCATGGCGTGTTGACTCATTGAATACCGCGTGTTTTGTTGGCGTTCCAATACCCCGGTCGTGGGATAACGACTACCATCATAAACGGAGTAGGTCACTACAACCATCCTAAAAAAAACACCAAACAAAACTAAACACCAACGAAAGAATTGACTCTGTGCATTCAAGGGCATTCGTCTGGCAGGCAAGATGTGACACTGTTCAAATGAGACATTTGACATTGTTCATTTCAGTGATTACCGCATGAAATCAAGAGTTGAAAAAGAAAATCGAGAATTGCTTAAATTATAGCTTAACAAGCTTTGAGATATGCCCTCTTCCTTATCAAAAGTTGAGAACAATCGTACTGGGCAACCTCTATAAAGTGTAACATTTTATTTTTATCTTTTACAAATTAGGCCCCCATGAAGGCAGGCTCTGTGGGCCATTTTGTATACAGAATGTTACGGATGTCGTGGTTACTGCAGTTGCCTTAATTAACCTGAAAGGTTTGGTTATGGGCAATTATTATGCGCTTCAAGTGTTGAAGGAAACGCAGTATACATGCATTACTTCCCCAATCATCGGGCCCTAAGCATTCCAGAACCCAACTCAACCTTTTTAGGAGTATGCAGATGAAAACAACAAATATGGTTTTCGTTTTCTTATCCATTTTCCCCCGTCTTGGCGGTTCACATTATCGTAGATTCTGGCTGCAGACTAACATCTCTTCAGACTGGATTAAACCAGCACCATTGCTAGGGCTTTTTCACTTTCGCCCATTAGCCTTTTTTTTATAGATATGGTGGGCACTATAGGAGTGCGTTGTTTGCTTTGGGTGTATACAAGACACATTTACCCATAGAAAAAGTCTGGTCCTTGTGGCTCGGGAGAACTTAAAAAGAGATGTTCTATACATACATGTACATGTCGGCCTATGTACATATAATTTCATACTACGTTTCCTTATAATTAAACCAGACCCGAGCACTTGTATCACTTGTAGTGACCTACTCCCTTGCAATCTCAGTTTGATACAGCGAGAAAGCTTCTTTCCTACTCGCCATTATGTTTAGTCGGCTACAGAATGTACTTCATCTATTTCTGGCCTTTTGGTTAGAGCGCCCTCACTTTCCGATAGAACCTTGCTGAAGTTGTTTCGGTATCATCGAAATTTTTAAATTAAAGTGTATTTTGCATGGAGTGATTTGTCAGAGGAATGCCCCTTCGCGAAGGAAAGGTCATGTGCCATGTCGATCAATAATTGATAAGTGGCTGGCAAGCATGGTTGTAGTTTATAAATGCAAACAAAACTGGTTGAAATTAAACGTTGAATGTTAAAATGGGAATCGAACCGCAGCGTAGAAACAACACAGCGACTAAGGAAGCAAGTTTAGTTTGTGTACTTAAAATCTAGTCGCGTTTGTTTACTTACAATATTAATTGGGAAACCTGTATAGTTGTAACATAATTTGTCCACTGGGCTTCGTTGATGCAGCAGGCCTCATGAATGTCAGATACAATCTAAAGAATAGTGTAATTATAATTATTGACTTTATATCAAACTATTGAAATATTCGAGTACTTAACAAAGCTAGGCAACGATAGTTAATTTTCTCATCGATTGTCATCAGTCGTGTGGGCGACATTCTTTGTTGTTATGTGTGTGTAAAAAGGTGGAGGGGGGGTCCGAGATGGTTAGAAAAACACTAACTGAACAACCCCGTATGTTGTTTTTGTTTTTGTTTTTTGTTTTTCGGGGGGGGGGGACAATCAGTGTTTCTGAAGTGAATCCAGTTGTAAATTTGTACTCGCCCGATTTTGATGACAAGTTATTTGCCCGGGTCAAAATTTATGGAGCTCCACAACATACAATTGTGCTGAGCATTTTTGTATCTACTAAGCAACAGTCGGCGGAGAACCAGTCAAAACCATTGTATTACGCATGCGTATTTTGGCTTGTAGTCCGTTTCTAATTGGCACGATGTTTGCGTGCGTACCAGCTCAAGGAAATTGGCCAACACGGCAATTTCAGTTGTTCAAGAACAACGATTTATAAATAGTTACGAAACACTTTCCGTTTCTTTTCTTTTATAATAGATAATTATCGACAATATATCGAAAATATCCACGTTTTAACTTTTGTTTTTGTACTTGTTAATATTAGTTCAGTGTCCTCATTTTGTTATCATTCAGTCTAATTCAGAGATGATTTTTAAACCAACTTTTTAAAAAAATGCACAAACTGTAAATGCGTATTTACCAACAGTTAACCATTAGCGTATTTATATACAAGAGGGTTGCGTAGGCATACCTATACAGTACTAGAGGTGATATTGGGGTTCGATTTCGGCGAACATGACTTTATTGTTTCAAGTTTTGATGGCAATTCATATAGTAACAAGTATTCAGCTATATCTAGATAGAACATGCATGACCCGTGGATGCATTATGATACCTTGGTGAACTTTGTTGGAGATAGTGTGTGCTATATTTCGCTGTTGATAATGGCAGTTCTTTGTAAACTATTTGTACACTATAGTATATTTATTGTCTACCGTACGTTTCCGATTGGTTTATAGGACTATATCGTCATATATTATATATAATACTTTAGAAACTTACGAGAGTGATTGAAATGATTGTGTATTATATATGGAAATGACGTGGTTGTTATTCATAACGCCATCAGTCACGTGTTTATTATCGACCAATAACAGACATACACTTATACAAAATTACCGTGGGCATGTCAGACATGCTGTTTGATTGGTGGGTCGTCCCACGCTTCCTGATGACGTCTTATTTATTGCTCGAAGTACACTTTACAGTGAAGATTTTTTTCTGTAGTACTTGAAGTGATTGCGTTTTACCAATTTTAAACAAAAGATGTGTTTGCCGCTAGGTCTCTTAAGTTGATGTTTATTTTTAATGATGTGCCTACATTTATAATCAGCTGAAATACCTGTGCTGGATGTATTAAATCTAAAGTATATGAACTTCTGACCGAAATCATAATGTGCAGTGTGTTTTTGAATTGGTGTGCAACTGGGCCCCCCGATCTCACAGGGCGCGGCTTTGCAGAAATGAAAAACGATTATGAGTTCTCCTATTTTTTATTTTTGAGTATAACTAACTAATTAACATTCTCAACGTGATTTTTGAAGGTATTCACTTGGTGAGTGAAATGCCCGTGTTCAGGCTAGCTGGGTGTTTGCTTAATAAAACGAAAAAGAAAACGTGCATGATATCAGCATTTGACTACATGTACATCCAACAGTTTTGAACACGAAGAAGTTGACTTCAAGTTGTCCGTGATAATACCATGTCGTAGAGTCACACGACAATGATGCCGTGCGGTTGGATTGAAACGGGTTGATCACCGCCACTAAAACCCCGGTCCGTGTCCCTTAAGCTCCGTAGTGCACGCAAACGGGTCATTCCTCAGCCGTCATAAACGGGCTACCCTTCCGGTGAGTTTCCTGGTCGTGATTGATGGCCGTGAGCTTTGAGATGTGACGCTTGGGTCAGCCCCGTTCTTTTGCTAGTTAACGTCACACGTGCTGCACCTGTTATTCCAAGTTACAAACTATGCTATGTGTTGAATAGAGAGAGGGAGGGGGTGCTAAAATTTCTGTGGTGTGCTAAACTACCCCTCCATCATGATGTTCAAGGTTATTGTGGTAAGCTCGATTAGACCAGTAGTTTGAGTTTTTAGCAAATTAACACGAGGCAATACAAGCAACAAGTTGTCTCAGACGTAAACATGTGAATGGTAACAAATTAAGAGTGATCTTGCTCAATCCAGGGCATCACCTGGCAGGCAAGATACTACGCTGATCATATGAAAACTGTAACCGTACCTCATAAAATCAAGAACAAATTTACAAGTTTTGAGATGCGCCCTCTTTCTTCATTTCAAAACGATAAAAAAAAACTGACAGTGCACTTTTCATGAAATACTAAGTTAATTTTGTTTCTTACCATTGGGCTGTAAACACGTTGCGCCTGCAGGAATTCCGGGCTCTGGGGTCATTTGATGTCTTAAGCTACATTTGAATTTATTATATGAAAAGTTACCGGTAATTTAACTCGCACTGCAAAATTTGGGGCATGATGTAATATGGGAAATATTCTTCCTGCGTGGAAATATTCGCTCCAGTTTTTCGGTGATATCTCAAAAACGCGACCACCTTTTGAAATGAAAATTTCACAGGAAAAAAAATCATTTTTTAGCAAAACATTACAGGTTTTTTATGAAGTGTAAGTTTACCTTTTGTTTTGGATAGTCAATTTGTTTATCAGTAACATGGGTATTAAATTGATAGCATTATTGGTCAAATAAGAAACTGTTGTACTTTTTGCAGTGAAGGCCGCTCATACTTTTGCCAACAAAACTCGCGGCTGTGACGTTGCAAAAGAAAGGTCTACACCTTGTTATAGCCCATGAATTTCAAGCCTCCGAGCGAGACTTTACTGTGATCGAGGTGTCAACTTCATGAAGGCAACCCCCCAAAAAGCTGTCAATTACCCGCCTGACACTCCGGCTTCGCCGTGGTTGGCGTTCGTCATCACCGTCTCACAGGCGTGGATGCTAAGCGCGGGCTGAAAGACGCCTTGTTTGCACACAATTCCACCGAGTATTGCGTCCTCCTCAATACATCACAAACGTGGTGGATCGCATGTGGCATCAATGAACGACAGCATTCTTAGCAAACCAAGTCTGTCTTCTCGGGCGCATTAAAGGCATAGTTGACATGTAGATAAAATGAACTTCTTAATCCCTTGCAAGAACTATAAAAAAATGAATGGCCTGCTTGCATTTGACCCTTTCTCTTTTTGTGTCATGTTTGGAAATACTGTTCGGTATGAGCAGATTATCTTGACTTTCTTCTCCATTTACTCTGATGTCACTGTCAGGTTCTCCCGTCCTATCCATCTTCATCTGAGTGCATTTCATAAAGCCTGACAGCACAACAACTTCGTGTAAGCACAAAATAATACTGCCTAGCAGAAACAGGTAACCAGCCCAAATTCCACAAAGTTTACATTACCTGCGACTGGTGCTCCACTCATATATTGCTTAGCAAGATTTTTTGCTATGCTGTACTTTCTGCTTAACGCTACCTTTGTCTGTCCGTCCGTCCGACCATGAAATTTGTGATTTCGTGTAATATAATGCTTTTACGAAGTGAAACTTCTTTGTACTCAGTAAGTATTCTGCCCTGCGAGAAGAATGAGGAGGCCTTGGGGAATGTTCAAATACATTAAATCGTTAGTTTTAATGTTGTGGTTTGGGGCACTTGGGCGCTGTGGAAGTTAGTTCCAAAACATAATGGAGCTCCAGAAAATATGGACATTATGTAAAAGCAATAATTAAGTTGTCTAAAATAAAAAGAAGGAATATTGACAGGATCGCCTGTGACCAATTCATATACTAAATAAACAGTTCTATTGGAAACGGGAATTGTGTTAAGCCCGTTTTGTTCCAACGACATTATAGACCAACGAATGTCCTCATATAGTTTATTATGTATAACGTAACATTTGAGTGTACGTATAAGTTTATGACGTCACTCCACGTGGGAGGCGTGTTCACTCAAACGCAATTCTTACGTTGTCTTCTACAGTATAGATAGTTCCCAGTAGACGCCATCTTTACGGGCAAATTGCATTTTGGCTTGCAGGTGCGTCAAACGCTCAACTTATTAACGCAGCTGCGTTGTTCACCGACCAATCCTGCAATGAGTTTCGTGAAATGCGCGCGTGTTGCACGCCGTTGTCACACGAAACGCACGACTGGTTGTTCTAAACTGCCCGTAAAGATGGCCGATTTACGTCATACAGCAACCTATCTATTGGCAACTGCGTTCATCCTGCACTCTAAATACTCCCGGGTCAGAATATTGACCCGGATTCAGGGTCTATTTCTGGGTCAGGCTGACCCAGAAACTGGTTTTTAAAAGTGGGGCTCGGACTAGGATTCTGCGTCAGTTCGTCGACCCATATCTGGGTCATTTTGACACAGATTCCGAGTCACACTGTGGCCCAAAATAAGTTCTGACCCGGGAGTTTTGAGTTTGAGACCATTAACACGTCTTCCGCTCTTCTGTTCATTTTGTCCTCCACGTTGGACCCTGCAGAGGCGTTGTTTTACGAACCATGGTAGGGTCCTAGTCCCTTGGTAGGTTTGACAATCAATAAACGCTTCGGGTTCGTCAATGCAGTGACAATCTACGATTATTGGGGGGGGGGGTGGCAAGAAGTAATCTGGTAAAACTTGTATGAAGTTTATAAAAAGTACGCGTTTTACATTGAACCGCTCGTACATGTTTTCGATGATAGACACCTTAAACTACACCTTTAAGGCGGAAGCGTTTGACGTGGCGGAGATCAAGATCACACCTGTACATTGAGTGCATTGGATACTTAACCCCCTTCGCCTCTTTGCTCTGGATATCGTGTTGATTCTGCGCAAGGTATGTCCTAATTTGTAACGGGTCACCGTGTTTTTCTTTCCGCACCGTCACGAGTCTTCGGCTCGCTCCCCTGGTCCCAGCAGAGGCTGGTATCATGGAGGTAGAGTTAGCCTCCATGCTGGTATTGAGTCTCTCGTGTTGGACCAAAGGAGGTAGTTCTACCTCCTTGGTTTCCTTCCTCCTTGGTTGGACTAAATTAAGTTTTGTGGTATGGTGTGTTGACGTTTTGTCCTTCAGAGAGATTGATAAAAAATGGTTCATAAGCTCCACGACAAAATGTTTTCTTCGCTGGCAACCCAGTCCAATGTCTCGTTTTATATTTGTTGTATCATCTCCGCATTAATGTCTCTCATGTCAGTTGTGACACACTAATGGGTCGCAGATCAACTTCTGTTCCAATTTGACTTCTTATCTGGGTCATGCTGACCGAATCTGAGTCAAAAACTACTGGATAATGCCAAATGATGATTCTGAAATTCAGGAGATCCATCTGGCCTCGAACCATTTTCACTTGGGGTGGGGTGGGTTCACTCCTCCCTTGACACAAATTAAAGGGTTGTCCAAACTATTGAGTGCTTTCGTCTTACAACATTCTTCAATCTTTTTATAAAAAATATGCAGTTCAACATTCAAGATCACAATATCTTACAAAAACGGAATAAAAACACAAATGGTACGTACAGTTTTGTACAGTGTGTTCCCTTAAACTTCTCTTTTACGCTGAGTGCTTTCCATTTCCAGTCCGAACAAAATTGTCCGAATGTGGTGGGAGGTACCTCGGGCAGAAATGCAATAATCCCCTATGTTTGCTTTTCGATTGCTGCAGTAAGTGACAATTTCAGATCTCGATTTGCAATGCAAACTCATGTCTAGCGCCACCTATTGGCCTGGAAGTTTAATTTCCGATACAAGCTATTTTTGTCCGTCAAAGTCATAAAGGAACTGTCGTGGGATCTTCTCATTGGAACTGTCAAAGTGGAAAGCTGCAGGCTGTTGCTGTACCGTTTGAGTTCTATGTCTCGAAACTGGTCTCGTAGGTTTATGTGACTGCTTGATACATTGGATGGTCCATTATTTTGGCTGTTAGCCGCACACACTCGACACTTTACAATTGTGAATTAATCTGACTCACAGAATTGACACGCGCACCTCAGTAAAAAAAATAGTCTTAATTCTTGATCACATAATTATTATAGAAAATAGTAGCATGGTCTTTTCTCTACGGTTGAGATAACTGTTGGACATCCTCCATCAAGTTGAATTTTAAATGTTGAAAATAATGGCCAGCAAACTATTAAGACGAGGTTGAAACATAGAGCACGTCATATGTCCTTGCTCTATGGTTGAAGTAGGGCTAATTCCGAATATATTGAAGTTCGCTTGTCCCCATCAGTTAGTACGTGGGTTGGTCATAACCAGTGCTCCCTGTAGTTCTTTTATTCAACTCTTACCAGTAAGACCGAATGCGTGGTGGTGGTTGCCCTCTTACATACAAAAGCTGAGGAACCGCAAGAAAAAGACATTCTTTGAAGCTAGCGATTCAGGGTTTAAATCAAGAAAGAAATGTTTGCCGGATCCACTTTTATTATACCCTGTCATCTATTGTACCCACAGACCGTAGATTGTCGCTGGTTTAAGAAAAGAAAAAAGGTAAACCACTTTCAATGGTACAAGTCAACAATGGCAAGGACCACCTGAATGAATTGAAAAGACAACATTAAACACATAATTCTATTTGTGTGCACAAACACAGGTTTGTCTACAGCTGTGAAAAGAGAAGCCAATATGGCCTGCCACTGTGGTGGTACTGTCATTGACTGTTAGGTGTTGTGGGCTCATTTTTCTCATACGAGTCAATGGAGGAGTCTGGCGACGAACATTATTATAGCATGGGTCTACAACCCAGAGTTTCAATCATTTTGGATATCGTTGCGTTGATCAAGTGGTCAGAACTGTGATTTCTGTTTGTGATTTCTGAGGATCTGAGGGCCGGTTGTGGCGTCAATTTATTCCACAGAGCAGCTGGGTTTAACGGAGCTTTTAAAGCGGTGAGTCAATAAGTCAATACTTCACTGTCCCATATACTTTCATTATTAACACGTGGTGTGTAGGGTACATCATTTTGTGATTAACATGTGTCGAAGCTGGTATTATAAATTGTTGCATTTCAGGGCTCACCACAGTTGAGTCTTACTATCTTAAACCTTTACAGGGGTGTCTAAGATCGAGTTAGTTTTGGTCTTTGAAGTTAACGGGACGAATGTGTGCATAACGTTTTGTGTGCTATGCCATGTTTAAACACGTCTCATGATTCATCAATGGAAATAAATGCGTGAATTTGAGCATAGAGAAAGGACCCACTTTTTGAGCAAATACGGAACATGCCAGCGGCCATATTGATTGTTTATTTGTCGTCCCCTACACCGGGTCGTACTTTTGGAGTCAATCGCCAGCAGAGCGCTGGCCGTCCACTCTTACAGGTCATCCCCGGATTGCCGCTGTTAGTGTTGGCGCATAAATGTGCTCGATTAACCTAGAAAACTATTGTTTAGCAGTAGTCAACGTGTTACTAAACAATTGTTTGTCACTGTGACTGGTTTCCCGTTTGTGCCTGCCAGTCAAAAGCAGGTGGGCCACGACGGTGCAGTGTTGTACAGAATTGTAACACTGTGGTCAGGTGGACTGCAGGACTTGCAGTCACAAGGTCGTGGGTTTGAATCCGGCCAAGCTATAGCTAATCGCTGGTTTCTCAATGATTAGAATTAGCACTGTCGTCTACTTTATACTCAATTCATACAACCATAGAGGTAAAAAACTAAACCAATGTTTGACTGAGAGAGATTGGTTGTTGTAAGCTTGGCATAGTCCCTTGTGGCAGCTTTGCCGAGTTCCCATGTTGGGAAGATCGTCTAAACAACAACAACAACAACAACAACAGCAACAACAACAACAACAACAACAACAACAACATTAACAACAACAACAACAACAATTACAACAACAACAACAACAACAATAACAACATTAACACGATAACAACAAACAACAACAACAACAACAACAACAACAACAACAATTTAGGGACACAGTTATTGTGATCTATTGAGGTAGGTGCCTGCTCACCGAAACACCACAAACATTTGACTTGCACGTACACCTATCTCCTTGGTTACCTTTCTTATAAAGAATCAACCCTTAGGGGTACAAACAAACAACTTAAATTGAGTCTAACTGTTTCTGGTCTGTGCTTACCCCCCCCCCCTCAACAAAATATCACAATAGGGTACGCGGTCAATCCCGGTGAAGGGGCGGGATTAGAGGAAAATTGAGGGGGAGGCGCTGGGAGCCTCGTTGTTGCATCTTGTAATGCCTTTTCCAATTTATTATAGGGAGGGGCTCACGGTATGCAAAAACAACATTTGACAGATTTATGGTATGGTATTTTATTACTACAATTCTAGGATATCTAATAATTTGATTGGGGATTCTTGTAGATGTTAACCTCTGGCGTGTGGCACGATAAAACTTTACATCCATGCATTGTCTCTGATACTGCCGGTAATTCTTCGTCAGATGGAAGCTGTCAATACCAACTAGAGTCATTGTCTGAGATAAACAGGGGTCGTGGCAGATTGTGTGATTGACAGAGCTAGTGAGCTACCTATGGAAAGTCGCTTTGTTACCTTTTCAGTCATCGACAAAATAGACGGAACGTAAATCCTCTTGCAGTTTAGCTACGTTTTTATCACTGCTAAAAGGTGAATTCCTCTTGTTGTAAAATTTGTAACAATTACAATGCCCTATTGTTAGAGTTTATTTGCCATTTATTCGGCCGTCCACTCTTGCAGTTTAGCTACGTTTTTATCACTGCTTAACAGGTGAATTCCTATTGTTGTAAAATTTGTAACAATTACAATGCCCTGTTGTTGGAGTTTATTTGCCATTTATGCGGCCGTCCACATGCTGCTTTATATGTGAAAAGTAGGAGTTGTATATTCTTCCATTGTTTCCAACCCCAGGTGCTTCAAACGGACCACCTCGGACGTAAACATTGATTGTGTGTGTGTGTGGGGGGGGGTGACGGGGAGTGTTGTTTTAGGCTAATGTGATTACTTTTGGTAGCACAGCAACACCCATTCGTGGAGTTGTGCCCTCTTACCATCTTTGGGGGAAATGCCTTATACTGGTTTTGTCTTGTTAGGCCTACATCTTAACTCTTATAATGGTGCACTCGGAGTTGCAGTCTTAAAAATTACACCAGACTTGTTCTAGTACTTGGTGTGAATAGCGCCCTCTTGATGTGTTTCTGAACCAAACCGTTCAGAAGTGTGGTGTTTTTTAGACGACGACTGATAAGAAAACTGCCCGATTTATTCTCAACAATCCAACGGAAAGAACTCAAATAGAATAAAATGAAATAATAATCTCAACAGAAAGTTGTTCCAACCGTACCAAATCAACCCAAAAATTATAGTTTTAAATTATGGTATAAAGCATGGAGGATTCCTCCATGGTTTAAGCACCGTTGCTTCATGCTTCGAGGGAGGGGGTAGCGGAGAAATTCAACCCTATACCCTCCCAGATTTCAATAAACAAACAGGCTGTAAAAGTTTCATCAATTTTCATTGGTCGTGTTTTTAGCCAGGGGGTAATTAATGCACTCATTGTTAGTTGCGGCAATTGAAATAAGATGTGAATTTGAGGGTTAACTAGATGATGCTTTTACTATCTGACGGAAACAGAGGTACTGTTATCAACTGCAGTGAGCTTTCACTGTTGAAAATAATCATTTGTGTCGATAATTAATTGATACTTTGTAAGTTGACTTGAACTCCATGGGTACAGTAGTTTCTACTCTGTGTTGAGAGATTACAAACGCACTCTGCAAAGCAAACCAGAATCGACACATTTACTCAATCTAACCCAGTGATAAAGCGTCAGACATCTAACAGAGAATGTTTGTTCAAAAACAAACAAGGACGAGATGTGATTTTATAATAATGTATCAACATTATTTTTGGGTCACGGAGAATTCCTATCCGGTTGCTGCGTTGCCGATAGAAAAGTCTATAGAGCGCCCCCATTCGGGTCGTGTCAAAGTGAATCACCGTTATACTAGCTTTCCTCAAATCAATTTTTAAAGTCTTTCTGCTGCAGAAATATCTCTGTTATTTGGGATGGTGTGGCATGAAGCACCAACAAATAAACGTATGCCGTTATTTTGGGGGACCACCTTATTTTGTTTGTTGCATTTTTATTTGCCATTTCAAACTTTTAGTTCGCCTTTAGTGAACCCATGTGTTTTTGCCCTTATCCGCCCCCTTCAAATTTGCCATCCTACGCCCGGATACCCGTTTCTAGCCACCCGTATTTGTCACCGAAATGTCGCACTCCGAAAATAATGTAATAACAGTGAAAACCTCCCCCTGTTTTTTTTTTACGCGGGTGGAACTTGTTGAAGCCTGCTCACAATTGTTGTCCTGTACGTGGACGTGACATTTGATATGAGCTCGCTAAAAATGCGTGGTGTCTGTTGCAGTCGTTTTGTGTCGCGCTCGCGTTTAAAACCCCATATTGAAAAACTAACTGTGGTCTGTCACCGAGCTCTATTACAGCGCCGTCCCAAACGTCACTTCTGCCCACGGCGGGACTTTGTGTGTTTTCGGCAGTCAGAGACTATTGTCCAATTCATGCGTAGTTAATACCAACTGTATCCCTGACGAATTCTTCTATTTTTCTTGATATCCAAAATAACTGGATTGTCGCATTTTGGGGGCTTTTAGTATTTTGAAGTCGCTCTTGTGTTTTGGGCTTTGTAGTAAAAGTTGACCTTTGGATGATGTTTGTTCCCGGATATCGAAGATTTATTATTTCTAACATAACAAATATTGGAACAGTCAAGATGTTATATATTCTAATAAATATTATTGTCGTGACGTTGGATAAAGTTGGCATATTCAAGGCAATTTTGTACTGTTATTCCATTTTATAACTGAAATTTTGATTTGTTGAAATCGGCAGTCTCGTTTTGTATTTTTTGCATAAATCCGTCAGCCTTCAAATGTAGTTATGAGGTATCGCGTGGTATGTTTGCTTAGTTGATCCTTGTTTTTCTACGGAGCGATCTTTGGCTTCAAAGGGTACATAATTCTGGTGAATAACTATCATTTATTGACTCCATTCGGGCTTCAGGACATTAAAATTCGTTGACACATGACTTTAAGGTCATAACTGCAGTTTGTGTGGGTTTCATAAAATTGGTTTTGTATATTTTGGAGATCCTGGTAAATGGAGTTTACTGATCAACAGTGGTCTCCAGAGTAAACACTCATTTTCAAAGTAAAACATTTTGTTTGTTGATTTTGATTAGTTTTTTACATTTATTCGCCATTTTTTATCATTATGAATATGAAATTGCAATTATCGATCTTATAGCAATGAGCCGAGGAATTAATTATCTAAACATAATCTGTTTTATACAGTGATGTTAGTGATGTGTGATGATTATTAGTTGACTAAAAAGCCTTTTTCTGCTGCGATAAACGCCTTATCTTCCTCATAAAAAAATATATACGCGTTCGCTTTTTACTCCTCAGCCGGTGAGAATATTCCTTGGCTCAATGTCATGTAATTAAATCTCAGAGAGCGACTGATGGTAGGAGTCCTTTAAAGCATCATTTCCTCCTCGATTGAAAGTGAATCCGAAAAAACCTGAATGATTTGCAAAAAAAAAATTAAAAATCATCGGTCACGGGGAACAGAGCACTATATACCTTCCCCTGCCTCACCAAAGTGCGACAGGAAGCCATGGCCAGTGGTGTTGTGGCGCCCAGTGGTTTCAGTGCCCAGTCCAGGCATGCCAGATCTGTCCCACGCATTCAGCACTCCTGGGTTCCTTCGGAAATGACCAATTGCAACCAACCTAAAATTGTCTTAGGTTTCAAGGAAACCCCGGTTGTCAAGCTCGAGGGTTGATACTCTCAAGGTATGCAGCAACACCTGTAAGTATTTAAGGGGTGAGTTTTTTTTTTTGTTTTTTTTTTTTTTTTGACATCGCGGTGATGAGGTTGATGATCAGGGAACGGTAGCATGGGGGTCCCTGACGGGAAAGTTTGGCTCTGGATACCCTGGAACACCAGGGTTTACTGCTCGTACTAATTAAGGGAGCTTCCATTTTTTTAATCGATAATGAAGCTTCTCGAAATCACCAACTATATAGGCTTATCGTAAGTCCTTTACATTAATTGAAAGAGAGTGCAGTGTTAAAAAAAACGATTGATATGCTTTAAGATTTTGTTTTCCGATGAAATTCCGTATTTCCAAGTGGGGAAAGAATACGTTCGGAAACATGTACACGTAAAGGCTTAGAAATAGGTCTTGCCAAAGGCAGTACTGTTTTGTTTCGGAGTGGTTCTTGCGACGGGGCAGTATTAACACTGGTTCTTATCAGATTTGGTTCCTGACTGCTTCCAGCGGGATGGTTCCTGACTGCTTCCAGTGGGATGGTTCCTGACTGCTTCCAGCGGGATGGTTCCTGACTGCTTCCAGCGGGATGGTTCCTGACTGCTTCCAGCGGGATGGTTCCTGCACGGGAGCTATAATTAATACCTGGTGTTTGTGTGATGGTTCTGTCAAGAGGGCTGATTCTGGTTCATGGGAGAGGGTTCCTGCACAAGGATCGATAATGTTGCCTTTGAGTGTTTCTTTTTACAAGAACTGATAATGGTTTCCCTGGGCTGGGGGAGGTTCCTGTACAAGAGCCGATGTTTCATTGGGTCTTGGGATAATCAGGGAATGTAGCATGGGGATCCCTGATGGGAAAGTATGGTACCCTGAAATACCAGGGTGTACTGTTCGTACTAATTATAAAGGAGCTTGTAAAAGGGACCGATTAATCCTTTGGGAATGTTCAGGGGGGGGGGTAGATACAGATTGACCGAGGGTACGGTGATTCCTGCATGCACAGAGGTTCGGTTCTTGGTTGTTACAAACGGGGTCTCTCACTGGTCATTATTGAAGCATTGAAGATCCAAGTTATACCACAGCCGCTGCAGGTTTTTGACGGTTCAAGATTGAGTGTTGGGCTAAAACATTGCACTTTGACTCGCATAAGTCATTCAAAAAAAAACTTGCTATTATAATTATAGTCTAACGCAGCGATTGTCGGAAAATGTGTTTTGGTAATCTTGACGTGAGGAAGGATGAGCCACGAATGTTGCCAGAGATTGTGACACTATAACTGTCTGGAATGAAGAATGTTCCTTTGTGTACAAATCAGTAGACAAAACACTTTACAACAATCTGGGTATACACAATCTTTACACAGATTCAGTTCTGTATATCCATACCCCAGAAGGCAACTGCAATGTGTAGACTGCTTATAGTTACCGGTGACTCTTGGAAAAACTTCACCGTAATTTTTTAGCACCAGCAGTTAAAACAGTTTTCTAGCCACCCCCCCCCCTCTCTTCCCGATGAAGAGGTCCGAATAACGAACTCCAGAACGTTTAAACCTACCCACCTGCTAACTCAATTTTCATACAAGGAAAGTGCACTACTTCCTTTTGGAATTAAGACAAATTTATTGAATTGGGCTCGCGGAATTGCCGGTAGGAAGGACAGGAGACGTTTTTTTTTTTTATAACTCCAACTTGTCAAGTTTTGTGTGTCTCTCTCTCCCTCTCTTGCTGTGACGTGCTGTATCATGACTTGAGGAATAAGACCCTGTGACTTGGAACCTGGACATCGTTTGCCCATATTTCCGTTTACCGCCCTGTCACAGTCTTGGCATCACCGGCATCATCAATACACTTTTCTAGATTCTAAATTTTTTTTTTTTAAATCTGTTAATTTAAAGGTATTATTCATCTGTTCCCATAGTCAACCCTGTACAGAAATGTCATACAATAAGCGGCCAGGTTGTCTACACCGAGCTGTAGTTAGGCTTGTGTTGTGTCGAAGAGGAGGGGGTGGTCAGTGCACGTTCAGAACCATAATTGATTTCGACTGCCCCATTAATTGAAATACTGTGTTTCAAGTAGACATTTTTATGTCTCAGTACAATTTAGGTCATTAAGTAAAATAAGTAGAAGAAAAAGAAAGCTAAGGAAAGCTTTCCGATTTACTATATTCTGTTACTTTTTTAACCAAACATGTCATGTAACATAATCTTTAATATATGCATTTCTGAAAAGTATATTTTGAAGAACCCTTTAATGTGTTAAAACTTGCAACGTTGCAAGCTATGATTTTGCAGAAAATAAAACAACCTTAGGGAAATTACGTTATAATAATAATATATATTTTTGGTATAATAGGTATTATGTTTGGTGGTTTTTTGTAATTACAATAGTAAATATAGGCTGTGGGATCGATCCTGCTGAAGTATTGGTGTACACGGTCAATGTGATCTCGACCGTACTCCTTTAAACTCACATGCTGCCCGAGTGTAGACGTTGATCACTCTGCCACCATCTTGTTCTTGGCCATCTTGGGCGTGTCGTGGCCGAGCAGATAAGAGCACCGGACTCAAGCTCTGGTTGTGGGTTCGAGTGTGGGTTCGAGTCCCGGTCGTGACACTTGTGTCCTTAAGCAAGACACTTAACCATTATTGCTGCGTCCTTCGGATGGGAGTTGGGACGTAAAGCCATTGGTACCGTGTGTTGTGGAATGCCGGTGTTCCTGGTTTGATTGGCTTAATATTGCGCCACAGCACCTTGTTAACATTACATGGTGCTATGTAAAGGAATATGTCTAATTATTAAACGTAGCTTCACAATAATACCTTGCAGGAAAATACTGAATGTTGAAGCGCCTTGAGCGTCACTGAGTGACGGATATGAGCGCTATATAAGAAGCCACTATTGTTATGTTCCATCCAACCCAGCAATGCTATAACAACATTCATTGCGCCAAAAGGAACCAGACTGTTTTCTCCTTCCAGCCTCGGTTTGGTTTACATTGACTTGAATGGAAGAAAATCAAGATGATCGCACCATGGTCTGTTGTTTCTGACGAACATGGCATGCTTAGAAGCAGCACGACAACCCGTAGTGGATACTAAATGGAGAGTGTGGCCATTGTTCTAGAAGATCCATTCCCATCCACTTTTCAATCCAGCCTTCCGCTAAATGGCTTCTAATTCAGTAGTTGCGTTCAAGTGAAAGGGACGAAAAACGGCTTCGGTTTACAGTCATGGATTTTACGCGCGCGCTTACTGTACATGACCGTTGCAGTGGAAAACAGTTTTGGGATAGGGCCTTTTCAATTTTGAAATACTGTTAGATAGACGTTGACAGTTTTTTTCTAGTCGGACATATTTCTCTGGAGGATTTGTACTTGCGTGACTGTGAACTTTTACAATCAGTGAGCTCTCTGATTGAAACTATAAAACTAATCACTTTCCGCCGATGGTTACCAATTCCATATTTTAGACGTTAAAGGGTAGAGTCATAGATTGGTTTTTGTTAACGTAATGCTGATTTAGCGGCAACATTACAAAGCAAGACACAATAAAAGTCACATGTAAAAGTTTCAGCTGAATACGGTGTCTACCAACCTCGTCCCCAGGGGTGATCGATCGCGCCGTGCCATTTTGTCCCAGCATGCCTTGCTCGCTCATAACGAGAGGTATCGATACGGCGCGCCGCCCATGGTAGCGAGGCTGGGTGTCTACTTGCTGAGAAAACAGCAAAAAAAAAAAAAAAAAAAAAAAAACTGTCACGGCATTCTTACGAGCGTCGAATCCATTCAGGTTTAGCGAGCCGAGGTGACAGTGGGTACCAACCGCATGTCTAGCCGCAGCATTCCCGAACGGACACCAACCCTCAGAAATCTGGGAAACGACTCATGCATGAATCGTTTCTCAGATTTTTTTATATATATATATTTTTTAAATTTATCCAAACCATATTAGGCTACTTCGAAGGGACTTCTTTCTCAAAATAGTTCATACTATCAACAGCTGCAGTGCTTCTCACCAAGTAAGTTTTTTATGGTCATTCATTTTTTAGATTATTTACCAATCTAGGACCCTACCTTTAAGCCATCAAACCCCGGCGGAGAAGGGAGTCTTATAATCACAACTTAAAGTTACTGCTCTAGGTTGGTCCTCGTGCTCCTTTGCAGTGCGAAGAGAAAAACTCCCTGATACAGCCCATTAATTAAAGATGCACTCTTCAAACCAGTAAGATACCAAGTGTATTGTAAGTGTATTGTAAACATTAAGAAAATACTAGACCCGATTAGCCACGAGTGCATTGAGATTATCTCTCAATTTATTCTGCCTAAAAACAAACTACGGTATTTAATATTCCAACCATCACACATAGCTGCAGTCGGGGCAACTTTCAAGGTGGAAAGAAGAAGAAAAAAATCAAACACATTTTTTTTGTTTAAAGCCATTTCTTTTCTTTTTTTAGTGCGTGTTTTAATGCACTGCATTGATTTTCGACTAAGTGCCGAGACGCTAATTGAGGCATGGGCTTTTAAAAAAAAAGGTCTACCCTCAGCTTGAGGCCAGGGGCGGTATCAATGCTTCACCCAAGGTTTGTACCCTCGTTTCCTCCGGTAAATATTTTCTCTTTCCCGAACTAAGATGGATGGATTTTCCCCGGGTCGATTCTTGGGCTTATAGGGGTGGAGCACTTGATTTGGATGAGAGAAACGGCATGCGTTGAACTGCAATATCTCGGTGTCTCATTTTTGGTGTAATTTATGACGTCATAAATTTTCGCTGTCAATAATTATTAATTAAATGTACACACATAGTATTGTAATTAAAACCAAAATTATAATTTTGTTTAATAACTGCATGGTAAAGGTTTGTTTAGTAGGGAAGTTCTCCGGTTGGGGTTCCATGACTCGGTCAAAGTTGCTTAAAACTGTTAAAGGTGCTGTCTGTTTGAGCTCAAGTCACTGAACGGATCTTCATCTCAAGTTGGTCTGAGTCCAATTAGCTACTTTAATAAATTCACAGTTTTCAAATAATTTCAGAAATGCGCAACCATCGCTCGGGCAGCTTCTCGATAGTGTTAAGCCTGTAGCAATTTAAAGGCAATGGCCTTTATCACATTGAGACACAATGCTTACCAGACAGTCTCCAAAAAGAAAAATGCAATCCCCTTTAATTTCATCCATAATTCTCTCTCTCTTATGGGCTTTTTAAAAAGTCACAAGGAAACGATCGGTACATGACACTGGAAGGATGTTCTTTTGTCACACAATGTGACATGGTTCAGCCCAACCGAAGGGTTCACTGAACGGGAACCAGATAAAACCTATAGACAAGTTGAGGTTAGGTTGATTAACTCGGGTCAGAGTTGGACCCGGTTCCGTACCCTAAGGGGCTTGACCCATTTCTGGGTTAGTGTGACCCGGAATCTGCATAGTAATGACCCCCAAATGGTTCAAAACTACGCAGAGTTCGAGATAAATTGTTATTGTTTGACCAGTTGCTGTGTCAGCCTGACGCGGAAATGGGTCAGGTCACGTGACACGGGATCCGGGTCAATTTTGATCCAGGAGTTTAGAGTGTAAGATGATATAAGGGTGGGGGGGACCCTGTACAGTTTGTACTTTTGTTTTAGAAATCACTTAACTTACTTGTTCCATGATCGTTCATGTTTTGAAAGTACACATCGGGAAGGCGGTGACCCACGAAACACTATCCCCAACCCATTCCTAAAAACCTTTAAAGAATATAACAAGGAGTAATCAACCAACCCAAGACGAGACCCAGCAACCGACAATATCTGATCACTGAAAACAAACTGTCATCGGGTCTCTCCCAACTCACGCTGAGAAAATTACAGAACGTTCTCCCAAAGACACAAAAGGAGACAAGCAAGAAGAAGTATATAAAATGTACGATTGCTTAATGATCCAGCTTGACTGATGGGATTCCGTGTTTGGGAACCACTAATATTGAATGGCGTTCGTTTATGTGGACCAGTCGACTCGTGATGATAGCTGAAAAGGAGATTTCGAGGCTGAGAATGAAAGAGTTCGGTTTATTGGATCTCTTTAAAGACTTAGTACATGATTTGTAATTATCAGGGGGAATGATTGGTTTCAATCTCAAAGCCCAATGGCTACCGGGTACCAGTTAAGAAATAAATCAATTTGAAATACTCTACGAGGGGAAAAATACGTTTCAAGGGCCTTGAATTTGTTCGTGTTTTGGAAAGTACGCGTTTGGGGAAGACGGTGACCAATCGCAGTTACTTTTTTCGATTGCGGCGTTTGTTTATTTAGATTTTTTGTCTTTCTGTTTTTTTTTTTTCACTCTTTTCTTTTTTCTGTCCAGGTTTTTTCTCTTCCACTGAACATACTCACCGAATTTGATTGAATTTTTACAGGCTGGTTTTATGGTGTGGTTGTTGACAACTAGATGATGAGAATGGATTTACTATTCAGGAAAAAAATGATGTATTATCCCTTTAAATACAAGCCCCCCCCCCCCTTTTTTTAGATGAGAAGTAGCTCTGACATTTGCCTATATCATGCTGAAACCATCTTTGTCGTGTTCCCTGCATGTAGTATAGCAACTATGGGTATCGACTCCCATTACACCATAAAAAGGGCCAGACTATTCCCCATCAAGCCTCGATTCGATTTACATTGATGTGAATGGAGAAAATCAAGATTCATCCACCTTAATAACAGTTGTCCTTAGAACTTGTTCAGATAATATGAAGGTTGTAACAACAGTGAAGAATAACTGTAAAACAAAACAAACAACAGGCAAAAAGATATTCACGGTGTGCAGATCTGAAGTATAGAAGAAGTGACCCCCGTATATGGATATGTGTAGTGCCTGATCATTCTGTGGTTCTGAATTAATTGTTTTAAATGAGCAGCGCAAGAGCATCCACAACAACAACAACATCAATTTTGGAAATTCTACCATTGACTCGCTTGATTTTGAAACAGGAAAAACTTGCAACTGAATTATGTTTTGCAACATGATGAAAACCGAGTTGCCCCCTTCAGTGATAAACAAATGAATCGTTGGCCGTTTCATTTCTTGCTTTTCTTCACCTGGATCAGTACGTTGTCGTGTTAGTTTAAAGGGTTAAGATAGGACGGCCTTTTCTAATTCTCATAATTCAATTTATGGATATTGAGGCAGATTAGACAGGCGCCCATGTTATATTTTCGCCTAGTCCACTGGTAACCCATAGACGGGAGCTGGACTCTGGATTAGGGTTTGCAATTGGTCTGACGGGGATTTGTGATGACCAGGGCTGAGGGTCAGATATTACTAGCGGTAGGATCAACATGCGCGGTCGGTCACTGTGAATCAACGTGGGCTGGGGTTGAATTGTAGCGCTGCTGTGGTACCGTTGGTAATCACATCATCCCGCTGTTCTGGGGCGTAGCTTGGGTGTACGGGAGGGGACACCACAAGTATTTAATGTAATCAAGCAACTCAATGGCAAAGAGCAGTTGCCAAAAGGGGTGGATGAATAGTAAACCCCACTTGGCAAGCATTATTACATACAAAGCATGGACCTGAGAACAAAAGAGGTCCACACGATGTAGGGACTTGAAACACCATGTGGACTTACACACGTCCACATATTGTTTTCACCAATGTTGAAGAATATCTTCTTTACTTTAAGCAAAGAACAATGGAATGTTCACAGAGTGTTATAACACAGAAGGTCCACAGAGTGTATGTAAACATAGAATGTCCCACAGAACGTTATGTATGTAAACATAGAATGTCCAAAGAGTGCATGTAAACATAGAATGTCCCACAGACCGTATGTATGTAAACACAGAATGTCCACAGAGTGTATGTACAGTGTCACAACGTATTAGAAACAGATGTCCACAGAGTGTATGTAAAACATAGAATGTACACAGAGTGTATGTAAACATAGAATGTCGACAGACCGTTCGTATGTAAACATAGAATGTCCACAGAACTGAGTGGGTTGACCGGGTAACGCGAATATATCTTAAACCGGAGCTACACGCCTGATACAACGTTCTCAAGGTTGCCGCTAGGTAAGGGGTTGGGGAACAAGTTGCCAATTGCGGGAAGGCAAAGTGTGAATCCATTCACCCCCACCCTGCCCATCCTCAATCTTCTCCTGATAAAAGTTTACATGGAGCGAAGGGAGGCTAAAGATGTTGGGGTCCGGAATGCCCAAAGAGATCTTTGAGCCTAGTAGTTGGTGTGGGGGCAGGGACGTGTCATCTATAGGGGTTCGTTAGCCTAGTAGGTGGTGTGTGTGTTGGGGGGGGGGGGTGCAGGGACGTATCACCAAGTGTTCGTTAGCCTAGTAGGTGGTGTGGGGCAATGACGTATCACTTATAGGGGTTCGTTAGTCTAGTAGGTGGTGTGTGTGGGGGGGGGTGCAGGGACGTATCACCAAGTGTTCGTTAGCTTAGTAGGTGGTTGGGGGCAATGGACGTATCACTATAGGGGTGTAGTCTAGAGGTGGTTGGGGTCAGGGACGTATCACCAAGGTTCGTTAGCCTAGTAGGTGGTTGGGGGCAGGGACGTATCACTTATAGGGGTTGCTGTGGTGGGGGGGGGCAGGGACGTATCACCAAGGGTTCGTTAGCCTAGTAGGTGTGTGGGGCAGGGACGTATCACTCTATAGGGGTTCGGTGTGGGGGGGCAGGCGTAACACAGGGGGTTCGGTGGGGGGCAGGGATGATATCACAGGGGTTCGGTGGGGGGTGTGGGGCGGGGGCAGGACGTATCACCTATAAGGGGTTCGTTTCCGCATCCGCTAACGCATCGACCACAAAACGACACCAAGCCTTCCAGACTCTATTAACGACGTTAGTAATTAGTGGCTTAAATCAATAACTTCCTTTGCCAATGTATAGGAAGGCCCGACCACTTGATGCGTCCTCACAGATGATATTAGTTGTAAACCCATTGGCTTATTTCAAGTTAACCCAATAATTAGTTAAGAACTCGGTGGTAAGATACACCACTGGTTGTATTTGGAAGAGCAAATTAATTTAAATCAACGTGGCTTGGGATAAACAACCTGTGAAAAATCCCCGCCTATTAAAGGTTTCGACTACACACAAAATCACGTTGTGTCAGGGAGTTTGTGCCAGTCACTATACTCTCTCTTTTTTCGATTTGGCTTCTAAAATGCAATAAGAATTGGAAAGTTAAAAAAGGCAGTGTCCCTCCTCCCGGTATAGCGTCCCTAGGCGCCACCACAAATCTGTAAATGACTCTCCGAGCACCCACCGTTGCTCCTCCCCCTCCCCCCCCCCCCAAAAAAAAGACCATCGAAACGTTACGTACGGTGTCCTCGATGTGCCATTTTGTTAAAAGTGGTTTCGCGTGTTGACTGTGTTGATTAAGTGCGCTTGCTTGTCCCCTCACTATTGAGTCCGGCGTCTCATGCCCTCGTACACCGTGTTGTCTTTGCTAATGAAATCTTGAAATTTTTTCTTCAATGGTTATTTCATAAAACAACGCATTGCAAGTAACCTACTCTAGTTTTCAGACAGTACTTGTAGGGGAACTACTTGAAGTGTTTCGGCGGCGTGCCGCGCTTTCTCGTCAGACATGAATATTACATGAGTCTCCCCTCCGTGTGGACCAGGATGTACTTCAACTGCTTTACAAGCATAACTGCATAGTGATGCCAGTTTATACGCGTAACTTGAGTGGCATGGTTGTGAACTATACGAGAAGGGCAATGATGTACATGTACATGTATAGGCCCACACAGGCTTTACCAAGGTTAGAGAAAACAAGGTTAGGGTGAACGGGTGGTGGTAAACTAGTTCAGTGGTGAAAAGTGACGGTAAACTAGTTCAGTGGTGAAAAGTTATGGTAAACTACTTCGGAAATGAGAAGTGGTGGTAAACTAGTTCAGTGGTGGTAAACTAGTTCAGTGGTGTAAAACTACTTTCAGTAGTGATGGTAAACTATTCGAGTGGTGAAATAGTCAGGTAAACTAGTTCAGTGGTGGTAAAACAGTGATGGTAAACTATTCGTGAAAAAAGTGAGGTAAACTGTTCAGTGGTGAAAAATGAGTGGTAACTATTCAATGGAATGGTGTAACATACAGTGGTGTAAAATGGTTGGAATTAGTCTGTGGGGTAACAAATTTCATGGTTGAAATAGTGGTGGTAAATATTTCAGGGGTGAAAAGTAGTTGAGTAATAGTTTAGGGGGAAAAGAATAGTTGGAATAGTGGCTGCTAACAAGTTAGTGGGTAACAAGGTTGTGCTAAACTGGTTCAAAGGTAAAATAAGTGTTGGATAACTTGGTTTTTGTAATGAAAAATGTGGTGGTGATTTCGTTGAGGTGAAAAAAGAATCTATGCAAAGAAGAACAAAGGTGAGGAGGGATGTTGAGTTTTCCCGTCGATTTCAACAAAATCTCCAACGAACGGGAAATGGCAAAATCCATAAATCGTCAACGTGAAAGAAAAGTCATCCTTGGAACATTCTCGTGGATTTATTTTTTTTAACGCTCAAACCGATGTAACCAAAGTGAGGCTCGCAGGGGAAAATAGTCAGATCCTCATTCTGTACAGTATACGAATAGTCTAGTACTATACGTATATGTGTACTATGTTGCTAGAGCGGACAAGGAACGTGACCCATATGTTTCGATATGATATTGGCTACCATCCTAAAGGGTACCTTGAGGTACAATGTTCGTCACACTACGCACACCAACTACGTGTAAAGAATAATAAACCAAAGCTATGTGCTCTTGCCTGTGATGGCCAAAAACAGTTAATTAACAGCTTATGGAGAAAGTGGTTGAATAATGTACGTGTACGGAAGCCTTAAAAGCACAGGGGAGGGATTAGCCAATCGGCGGGCTTGTTGGGTGTCCATGTCACGTAGGTGTATCCTGCACTGCTCATCATTGGGTTTAAATTAAATATTAGAGTCGTTTCCCGGCCCCCGGATCGCCAGGCTACGAATGGATAGAAATTGACAGCAATTCAAATCACGGACATGGTTTCGACTTTCGTGTATTGTTTCTTCTTTTAGTTTTTGAAAGCAAATAATTTTCAAGGGAGTATAAACTTTCCCCATAGGGGAATTGTGCACTGTGGAACGAAGGTAGTTTTAAAAAGGTAACAAAAGTTTGGATGGTATCCTGGTGAGTTTGGCAATGATTGTGTGTTAATGTTTAATGGATAACTCTTCGGTTGGGTGGACAGTGACTGTACCCACTGACACCGATGACGATAGAGATCTTCGTGTGGTGTTAACACTGCTCCTTGCTCATGGCATGGTTTTTACCAGAGCTGTGTATTGTTGAGAGAGTTGCGACACGGAGGGACCAGGTTTTTGGGGTCACGTAGCTGCTGTACGCCATTTTCGCTCAAAATGGAGCACAGCCCAATGGGCAGACACGTCTGGCACCCTGTGTGCGCGCATGGGTTTTTTTTTTTTGACAGAAAATTGGCTTTCAATCGCAAATTGAAAAACTCTCTCAATTCTCAGCTTTGATGGGTTTTACAGACCAAGACATGTCGTCAGTCGGTTATGTGAAACAATGAGGACTTCGCAAAAAAACAAGAACCCAGATGTCCTCGATTACCAAGTGTGTACGTGTGACCTGAATGTTTTGGAAACTATAATGAAGCTTGGTAGTAACTAAATAATTTATTCAGAGAGGCGATCGTTAGAGGGCGGCCTTCTCTTACCAGGTATCAAATAACATAGCACCCCCTAGAGACTTCTATTCTATGTACTCTGAATCAAAAATTGTCAACCCTCAAAAATGTTTGTCCTCCATGAGCAGAAAAAAAAGTAGGCCGAGTCAACATTGATATAAGCTACGGAGGCCAAGAATGTTTATGGCCCTGATTTAGGCACCTTTTCCCCCCTCAATCCCGAGGATTTCCTCTAATTTAAGCCTGGCACACTTCCTCTGTTCCCCCAGTCAACCTTAGTACCGTTCCCATCCAAAGCCTATACCGCTTCCCTGGTGTGTCAACCCCGCTGCATCGATCGGTAGATGGTGCCCATCATCCTACCGGCCCCGGTCCTCGTCCTAATCCCCACTCACCAGTCAGTTGGGCGGGTTTTTTAACATGAGCTTTTGCTTGCACTTGATCGGGGCGAATTGGAATAAGACCTAATTTTGTAAAGTTCATTATGTTTCCTCGTATTACACACGGCGTGGCTCTAACAGTCATGCTGGTATAAAATGCATGGAGGTAAAAAGTGTAATATGTTAGACCATCAATACTCACCGCGACCATTTTGCACAAAGATACTCAGACGATAATCTGAAGCCGGTATTAGGAAGTGTATTATTAAGCTAGTTTATGGGATTACATGGGATTACAAAGCTATACGGTGTAAAAATGATAATGGTCTGCTTCTCACAAACGTCTCGGGTGTAGAAATACAACGTCTCGTTGAAATTGTAAATTACTGTCATAAAAAATTGGCTTTGAGAGGAGGTATGATGACGAGGGAAGTGAATGAAGTCTTCGAGCTGGAGGTGGTAAAACCGGAGTGTTGAACCAATAGGCGCGTCTATGCTGTATTGGCTTACCAACAGAAAACACAACCACAATATAGTGTGATATCTGTGATACTATACGCAATCAACTATAACCATTACAGCCCCGGGTTACACAAAACATACAAGACAAGCTGAAAGCGCTATTCTTTGCTCTATGGTTTAAGCTAGGCTTGATAGGCACATTTTAATAACTTTTTTTCTGAGGGCTTAGATTATTGGTTCCGTTGATAATGTTGAACCATGAATGAATGATTGATGCAGAGATCTTTAGCCGTAGCCGCAGTCAGAGCTGCCCATCACACACGGCGTAACGTAGTGATATCGGGATGTAGAGAACCGCGATGCACGATAGGCCAATATGGCGTCGTTTACTTTGACTAACGGTCGAGTGCAATTCGGTTCAACCATTGCATGAAAATATGGAACTTTGTCTTTTCCCCCTTGTACGTCCATAGTATAAGACACCAATATAAATATTAGTTGCTGAATGTTTGGTCAGTGAGGTAAATGACTTTAAATGCTAAAAAGCTTAGTTTTTTATCATATTAATTGGACGCTAGGCTACCAACCACAAAGATTTGCTTTGTACACACTAACCCTTGACGGAAGAACCTCTTTCAGAAACACTCTCGAAACGAGTTTCTTATAGCGGGAACCTTAGGCAATTGTTTTTCACTCTAACACCATCAGATGCACTCGTGCGTTAGGTACTCCACGCTCGAAAACATTCCTGGTCAGAATTGACTTGGAGAAGGTTCCGTGGGCCATACCCAAATCCGGGTCAGTTTGACCTGTGTCGCAGCATCGACCAGGAATCCGGATCGGTGGTGTGTTTCTGACTTTAAGGTTCCGGGTTATGTTGACCCCCGGAAACGAATCATGCTGACATGGAAATGGTTATGGCTCCGGGTCAATTCCGACCAGAACGTTTTAGAGTACATTATTTAAACTGTCCGAAGCTGCGGGTATTTCGATCGCATCTGTCCTTTTATATATATATATATTTTTTTACATTTAGTTGTGACGTGGCGCTATGAGGAAAACCACAAAGTTTCTTTTATTCAATCAGGAAATTGTGGTATAAGTTATGTTGCTCAAAATGACAGTTCCTCAGTCTGTCATATTGGGCTGATGCTTTTCATAAAAATAAGTTCAACAACCATTAACTTTACAAATTTGACCATTTGGAGTCGATTTGGTAAACACTGCCGAGCAATAGCTTGAAATGGGGGATAACACCACCATATGTTATAAGTAATTAAGACAGTATTCTGCAGCGTGTTGTACGATTGAAACATCATATTTTGTTATACTGTCTTTTTATCAATGCCAGCTTTCGTCAATTGACTGTGACTATATTTAGCTTTTAGAAAGCTCATTTTGAAGGTGGGGCAAACCTTGAAGAAATTTACCGTGTGGAAATTCTGCTCCATGCGACCGTCTTCCCGAGTGTTTGGTTTATAAATTCCCAAATGGGACACAATGTATACGATGTGAAATCATAAATCCAGTCAGTAAATTCATACAATGAAGAGGGGAAGAAAAGAAGAAAAAAAACGTCCCCTGTAGGTTTGTTTAATATTTTCATAATCGCTACCGCAGGGGACTTGTGCACTATTATCATTCACCTATGTAAGATTTAATAACGGTCCAATTTTTAAATGGGCGCCAGAGCTGTCCGTGTACACACACGGCATAAAACTGCTCGTTGTATAACATCGTGGACCACCACCGACAAAGGAACTGTACTTTGGGGGGGGGGGGCTTTGAGAGAAAACCAGTGTGTGATGTGATTAGAATGGAAATCGGGCGAAATATTCCCGCTATGATTTAATACAGATTTCATATTTTGGGAGCGTGTTGGCACGCTACGGCTTAATCGTTAAACATGGCCGGGAGAGAGAGAGAGAGAGAGGAGTAGAGAGAAAAAAAAATACACGAGCACTTTAGCCTATCGGATTGCAATTAATTTTGTCTTAATCGCGAGCAATTTAATTTCAGCTTCACACAGGCGTGTTGGGGCTAAAAGTTGGTACGAGGGCAGGCCACGTGTGGTCGATGTAGAGGATTACAACCGTGTATCCCATAAGCTCCTGTTGTGCTGGTAATGAATGGACCTGTCTCGCTGTTCTAGTTTACAATATCAGTGAAGTTTATTTTATGCCAATTATAGTCCATACTTAAATGTAATCGGTCGTTTGTGATTTCCTATTCTTAATTAATGTCCTACATGGACGTATTGTACTCGGTGCTTCTAATTTTAAGATCTCAAGGGACACAGTTCCAAGAACACTTCCGCTAGAAATTGAACCTGTGTTATTCATTTTTTTTGGGGGGGGGATGTAAACATGAAAGGAAAGATTATTTTAAAAGTAGAATATAATGGTCCACACAAATATACCACGAAATTGTGTGGTTTTCCTTTTACTTCGTAAAGCCATACAATTTCGAGGGATATTTGTGTGAATCATTATAGTCGACTTTTAAAACATCTTTCCAACCATTATTAATTTCAATGTCAAGTAATAAACCACAAGGGAAACTGACTGGGTAAATTTCAAATAGTATGGGGTTGAACACCCAGTCAGTTTCCCTTGTGGTTTATTACTTGACATTTAAATTTAAAAAAGTCGCATCCCCTCAAGGTGATCCCGTGGCTGCTGCTTCCCAGGTTGTATCGTAAACTTGGGTGTGATCCCTGGCTACACGGCAGTTAACGGTTGTATGGCTTCTGACTGGCACCCCCGAACAAAGATATTGACAAAATAGGGAGACCGCCAATATAGGGCTAGATAGCTCAGTTGGTAGAGCGCCGGTACGTTAATCCGGAGGTCGTTGGTTCAAATCCCGCTCTAGTCAATTTTTCTTTGTTCAACCCCATACCATTATTAATTTCATAACAAACGCGTTTATAGCCCAAAGCGCCCAATCTGAAGGCATTGTGTCTTTTCAGTGTGGCAGTGTTATACACATGCATTATTAAGTTGATACCACATTTAGATAAGTTAGTGTGGTTTGGGGGCTGGTTAGTCCTAGAATGGGGACAAGTAAGCAATGAAGTGCGTGCGCACGAGTTGGCTAACGTAGTGTGCAGGAGTTGGTGTCTTGAACTTCCGTCTCGACCTAACCCACTAACTTGATCGATACCATAAACACCTCAACCCCGATTTGGCACCCCTCCCTCCGTGGCCCTCGACCCAGCGCGGGGTGTGGACCAAATCCCGTACCCGAGAACTCCCCACTCCAGACAAAGGAAGATTGCAGAAGACTGACCGGTCACTTCCTCTCTCTCTCTCCCCCTCTCGGAACACCATTATTGATCGAGGAGAAATGTCTCCGGGCGGCCGGGCAGGAGTCGCTGATGGAGCCGGGCCAAGCACGTCCGAGCGCCTGACAGATATTCCCCACGGAGTGACAGACGTGAACCCAGTGTATCCTGAAGCCCGTACGATGAAACACCAATCTAAACCAGAGACAGCCAGAAAGCTCCCGCCAATATAAGAGTTCCTACGTGTCATCCGCTTTGCTTCTGCCTTGGATATTCATCTTGAGGAGGCCGACTGCTCTTGTATGTGTGTGTGTTGTCAAATATTTATATATAATAAGGCGATGTTTGGTGTGAAACCGCTGCTATTTTATGTTGAAAGTCAAAGTAGTATAAGTGCTAAACCAATAGCTATTGTTTTTGCCAAACAGAATCTTCGACGGTAATGTTTGCGACTTTGGGGCCAAAATTGTGACATTATACGTCAATTGCCGATTCTGGCTAAATTCGTAATTTGATGTCAAATAAATTACCAAAACTGGTGCCATAGTCACGTCACTTGACGTTATTAAGTTGGGCAAAAGTTGTCAAATCAACGTGACATAAAGAATAAATGCCATTCTATGTCTACAGATGGGATGCCTTTTTGAAGCCATCTAATTTAAATGTTCTTGTCTCGACATTTACACACATTTACAAACGAAAAAGGTATGTCTTTAATCCCGCTGTTACCAACTGCTGTTTTATGTGCCGACATAAAAGCAACAGTGGAATTTGTTCGTCCATACAGCACAAACTGCTAACTGTGTAGAATTTAGACCGACTGCTGTTGTAGTCGAAATCCACGAGTTATTTAACCACCTCTATGGTTCCTTCCTCCATGATTTAACCAATAGAATTGTGTGCCTCATCTATGATAATGTCACAGAAAGACCGACTGCTCTTTCATGAACAATGTCGGATAGACCTTTATCTGGGTGCATAATATTGCCCATGAGACAGATCGCACTGCCGTTTCATGTAAACCTGTGCATGTTCCTTGTCAGCTAAAGCTAACCGCTAAAACACTCTGTTTCCTCGCTTACACTCATGCGATCAATCCTCAAATATGCTAGAGAACTGATGATCATTAATGGTAACTATCTCCATCTGATAAGGCTTTATGTTTCATTAGGATTCTTTCCGACGTGGATATCCAGTCCATTCGACGGAAGGTCATATCAGGTCAAGCTCCAAGCCGGAAGGTTGACTGCTGTTTCATGTGTACATGTATTGATCAGACCTGAGTACGGGCTTCAGGTGGACCTTTTTCGATGGGTCAAAATAATTGATCCTCATCAGACTTACGGACGGGGTGTATATTCCATGTTCATTAGGGTCACACACGCATATTGTTTTCACTCCCATAGTTTTCCCCATTTGTTTTGATCTTACTTTCGAAAGTTGGCTTTCAGTTTCACCCGACACTAGTTTCCTTCCCGTACTTGCGAGTAGTTTCGGCACTGTTATGAGTTGTGACACTTGAAATGAGTGTTACAAGCAATGGACCCTTCCCATGATATGAATTGCATATCACGCGTGCGCCCTAACTCTACTGGCTGGCAAAATGAGGGCAAATCGCGCCTTTTTGTATGGAGCTGATGGTGGCATTGATCTACAGTATAATGTAGATCAATGGATGGTGGCATGACGCATGACGCATACGCGTTCGAGCGTCTGCCTGGTGCGCAACTCTAAGGCACTTGCCAACCAATAGTGTCTGTACGCATGCGTGAATGTCATTTGCACATTTTCATGGGAATGGCTAAATACTCATGACAAAAACTCTAAAGACTGCTTTTCAAAGGCTGCTGTATAGTGGAAGCAATATTCGCTGGTTGGACAACTTGGAGACAAGTTGTGACTTGTTCTCTTTTGCATTATAAGCATTATTTGCAAGCGGGCCAGTGTGCAAGTAACGTAGATTTTTACTAAATCATTATGATTCTTTAATCTTGTTTTTCTACCAAGTCAATGATGATGACGTCGTGTGCCACCTCGATCTCAAGTCCATTGAGAATCAAACCGAGGATCATTAGGGATTTATATTTTGTGTTAAACAAGGGTTAGAGGTCATCTGTGCTTAGAAAGCTCAGTTCTTAGTAGGTATGGCCTGGAAGTACAAGTAGGTTCAGTTTGTATTGCTCAGCAGTGACTGCCTCGGGGATATTAATGTACAATATTACTTCTCATGGCAACGCCTGAAATGTCTGGATTTACGGACCTTGGCCATAAGACACAGTAAGAATACCTTTCCCGCGTTTTTTTTTTCTTCCTGCAATTTTCATGGGTTCCTTTCAGGGTCCAATTTCATGGCCATGATTACCGCAGAATTCCATGGAATCACGCACTTTACAGGTCACCATGAGCACAGAATTAAAGCAATGCCGTGACATTGGGCCCGTTGTATAATCTAGCGTCAGTGTGTATATAATGTTATATTATGCATTTTAATACATTTTACAGCATATACCGTACTCGACTCACACATGCACTGGTGGCGAACGACTGTTTTATGACTGGTTGATAAAAATGTGTTCCCAGTTGTCTGTGTAACGCTGGAGGTCTTAATCAAATGACAGAGATATACAATTTTAGAAAAGTAATAACAATCGGGGCCTAAACGAAAACAAAATCAATTTATTTAAAATAAAAACACTATTGCTGTCAGAACAACATATTGATTGTTTCAAAGCGTAAATTACTATCAACAACATCGTCACAATATATAATAAATATGCAATACATATGCAAAGCCCTAGAAAATCACAAAATTATAATTATAATTGCTTATTCTATTAAACTGAACAGCAAGTGCGTAAAATCTCGGATAAAATACCCAGCCGTTTTTCGTTGTTTTTTTTTTCTTTTAATTTGTTTTATGTTACAACCGTGAATTTGATGAATATTCATAGTCGGTTCATATAATAATTTGCTGTATGGTTCACTGTTTACACTTTGTAGTGGAGTCGCTCTTTCCTTACACTCTTCCGAAAAACCAATGATGTACGTATAGTTACCATAGAAACTGAAATTTCTTTTAAGTTCACGTGAAGACCCCCCTTTCATGCTTCAATAGATCCGCCCTAGTCCCTCCAGCTGCAAGTATATTGTATCTAGATTTGTGGAGACGAAATCATCGTTTACTCTTGGATGTTATTCAAAAATTACTTCCAGCACCGAGAAGTATACAACCGTTATGAATTATGATCCCAGCGATGATGCGTTGAGCGCCGTTATCGAGGGAATGCGAACCCAGAGGGTCCCAAGGTGGGTGACATTTGGCCGCGTTGGTGACATGGAATGTGCACCTTGTGATCCTAAAATTACGAGGTCACGTCCATGAGCGTGTGCTGGAGGAACAGTCGGAGCCTAGGTATCAGTTACCTCACAGTCACGCTAAAGGTACGAGGTATAAAAAAAGTGCTCTGCATAGACACTGCAATATGTGTGTACTGCTTTAGGCTGGTTTAGGTAGCTGTACCAGGTGTACGCAACTTGCTGTAGCGTGGATGTGGATGTATGTGTGGATGTACATGTACATGTATATCAATATGTGTGGATGTAAGTGGATGTACGTGTATACCCATGTAAGTGTGTACATCGTGTTTACATGTACATGTACAGTACATGTACATGTACAGTACATTGTACGTGTACCTAGTGCAAGGACAGAGAATTGCATGTAGGCCTACTGCTATTCGAATACATTTAGCCTACATGTACATGTTCTTCCATTACATTACTACGATGATAAAACATGTACACGTACATTATAAAATGACTCGTATACCTTATTTTGTTTCCATTGTCTTTAGTGACCCCACCCCATTGATTTTGAACACATATTATCAAATCAATGATGTCTTCCGTTTATTCATGGTTTGACAAACACGTCAACGGAGCAGCAAACAGCCGAGTTCCCTTTTCGTGTCTACCGTATTATAGCAGACATCTTTGTACGTGTACATTGTGTACGTCAACGACAATGTGTCAATGCTGATTTTGGCTACCAGACTAGTTCAGTTTGTTCACGTGGTTACCTCGCTTTGAAATGCATATTAATGTGTAATTTCTTTCATGCTTACCTTCTTCATTCATTACGCCAGTACGACCTTGTTTTCTCTGTAGAACATTTAGCAGGCCTATACTGGCATACAATTTGTTAGTGCTTTCGTTTGAAAGTAAATTTAGCATAGTCTTCGTCAACTACAAGAAAGAATAATTATGCACGACACATAACAGTAATATAGGACCCGTCACCCGTGTTTATATTGACCGTGTGTATTTGATAACGTGTCTTTCATTTTTTTTTTTTTTTTTTTTTTTACCTATATAAGTCAAATAGTGAGTGCATTTTTACAGAAATGCTTTCAACAAAATATGCATACAATAAAAATTAACTAAAAATTAAGTTACGAACAACTTTAAGTTATTCGACGTCCTCGAATTTCGCTGGGTTTTGAGTTTCAGGTAATAATGCCAACACTCTTCCTATTAATGAAGGTACACATGCAAAGCGTTCGACCTTGCGAACAGTTCGGACAATACGACTGTGGTTCAAGGACTGAACGAGTCGTGAATACGTTCACGTGTACACAATAATACTGTATACCATGTACATGTACATGTACGTGTAGGCTCTATACCTACATGTACATGTAGGACTCCATGTCTACAAATCTACTGCAATTGTCAACTGCATGATTGGATGATGTTGGTCGAGTTCGAATAAAAAAAATGGACTTTTCTTTCCCCCTGTTATACTTAGGCCTAAAGGCAGAGCTAATTGTCTTAAGTGATCTCTATTTAAGAAGCTGCTGTGTGTACCATAAACACCGAGTTGTAATTAATTTTCTCATCCTGCCAACTCGACGAAACAAAACTGAAGAAAACACATCAGTCCAAGTTGCTCACTTTCTTTACTAGGTGGTTATGTACGGCGTGTTTATTTAAAACTATAGAGGATATCAGTAAAATGTGCTTTCCCTAAACCAATGATGTATCAATTATACACTTTAAGACCGTTCACGACGTACCCACACAGACCTACTGCACACTTCCATCCAGAAACATGTTTAGTGTCAATGTCTGTACCTAATTGTCCCAAGGGATATCTCCGTCTGTCTGAGGAACCGTCATTTGAAAGAAAAATCTTTCCCCCTGCACTCAGGTTTACATTTCAAGAAGAAGAAGAGAAAAAAACACCTTTAGTAAACCTTTCTTAAACAAAATTCGTATGAACGCTTCCGAGCATTTCGTGGTGAAATCAACAATGGATATAGTGGGGAATATTGCACGTGTAAAGTTGTAGTTGACGAAAAGGCCAAAATCGATTTCAGTGGTTTGGCAGACTCACTTTATATTCCGGGGCAGTGATTTTAAACGCATTAAGGTCATGCATAATCACGATCTGCTCGCCTGACTTATAGCACCCGACTGTAATGTGCCAGCATCACTCACAAATAAAACAAAATCTCACGTGGGACCTACTTTTTTTCTCTTCTTCTTGACAAACGTCAATTCGCATTGCATCAATTGTTCGCGTTCTTCCAAAAATGCGCTTTAGCAGTTTTCCCGTTTGTGCCCAGCCTCACCATACACTCGCCAAAGGGCAAGCGGTTAGTTATTTGCATTATGCGAACAGACGGCTGTTTCGGTCCATGAGTTTGTCGTTGGTATGCAAATCTGAACCCAAATATGATTTCTTTTATAAGGGATTTAATGACAGCTGACCTCACAAAGATTAAGTAGTGAGTATTATAAAGCTGATTGTTTCAATAGTCCATTTGAAATAACAACTTCACAAAACAAAATGTAATCGTTACCCCTAAATCAAGTTTTAACCGTAACCCTTGAACAAGTTATACGTGTAACTGTTACCCCTAAACAAGTTACAACCTCACCCCCTTCACTTGGAAGGTGACCAGCCTTTGTTGATAAATACTTAAACGAAAACGTCCTTCGGTAAGGACTTTTAGATGATTGTATTGATAATGAAGCGATTTCGTTCCATGACTTTAATCAAAGAGCAAAATGCCCACTACAAGAAGACGAAAAAATACACTCTTTAAAAAACGAATTATTAATTAGCAAAGAATAGGAGAGTCTTTGAGAACAGATCTTACTCAACACATCATTGTCTCATTATCATCGAGAGTTATTTAGTTTATTTAGGAAAATAATCTTCCAACTATATTTTTGTACATTCTTTTGAAACAAATTCTACATCGAAATTGTATACAATCAATGAATGACGTTTATTTGTGGGGGGCGGTTGGCTTTCCACCGAAAGCAAAACTGAACAAGGAAGCAAACAGTGTGTTGTAATTCTCGCTTGATGAAGCCATTTTCATTTTACACAATGTTAAGTTCAATGTAACCCAAACTGAGGCCGTGATATGAAAATTATAATTACTCTTATTGTGAACAGAACGAATCAGAATAGTATTACAAAATGGCCGCGGAAGGTACAAAGTGAACAGCCACATCATAATGTAAAGATGATTACGTACACATGTATTTAGGTATTTAATCAATGTTTGGTGACGATTATGCAAAATGATCCAAAAGTTGCTTTTCTTATATAAACTTCAGTCCACCAGTATATACCAAATATCTTTTTAAAATTCCGTCTGGTAAAAAAAAACGTTCTTGTGTGGGAAAATGTCTCCAAAACACATGTTATTTCGATTTGCGGAATATTTAAACACGTGACCATCTAGGACGAACACATTTTGGACAAACAAATTTTCATTGAAAAGATGAGGACTGGATTGAAAAAAAAGCAACCATGCATCGTACCTTAAACAACATTAAGTCATTTTTTCTTGTAAATGCCCGTCCTTTCTATAGTTATGATATTTAAGGAGTATACCTTACCCACATCCTGCACACATTTTAAGTTTCCGGAAAATTTGTCCCATTACGTCGTTTTAAGGATTAACATTCTTATTTTATAATTAACGAAAGTCATTAAATTGGAATTAATTAAATTGGCTACTATTGACAAACAAAACATTAAGAAATCCTCATTAACAAATGAGTGAAAAATTTATATAATTACATTTTTGAACGTTTCGCAAGTCGGGCCTGGAATTACACGGAAGCCGCAGACTTCATGCTCTTGGCCACGGTGCCCCTTTAACAAATTATCATAGAGTTTAAAAGATTTCCCAGTGAAAGTGCCCTTTGAAAAATGGCTCCAGGGTCAAAATTGACCCAGTTTATAGGGGGCCTAGAACAGAAATGACCCCAAATCCCTATTTTTTAAAACCAGTTTCTGGGTCAATATGTAATGGGTCAGGCCGCCTGCGACCCCGTTTTCAAAATAATATACTCTCACAGAGTAAAATACATCGTTAGACCATGGTTAGACAGTCCAATGCACTCGAACATTTTTGTTCTGCGTTTTTTACTTTGGTGTGAAAAGAAAAGGCCAACAGTCATTTGAAATTATACGATATGTATGCAATAATCATTAGTTCTCGTTCCTTGTCATTTGGTTACGAGTTCTCGAAAGGTGTGCAGAATGGCAGTAGGCCATATGCATTTTTTTTTTAACACAAGGTACAACAAGCAATAAAAGTCACCAACTGAGCCTGCCAGTTTGAGTCGGGGGTCAAGCTAGAATTTTGAACTAGGGTGTGCAAATTTTCATGTAAAACAAAAAATGCAAGTAATACAATTGCTCATTTACAATGTTTCTTATTAATATACATTATGATTAAGTAGCTCGTCCAAATTCGAAACAAGGTCTTAAAGACAGCCTGGTTCTTTTGGGGCCCTGTCTTACACATTGAGTTGAATCTGTCCGACAAAGTAATAACACATCAACATGAACTTTAATCTTTAAGTTGTCCAGAATTTATCGAGAAGGCCTTCACAGCAAATCAGAGATAATCGTTTAAAAGTTACCCATCGCAAGCGTTACAAGCTTCATTTAAAATATATTTGTATATACTTCGGGTTATTGATTATAAAAATTGAATTACAAGTAAAAGCCTTACAGTCAATTTCTTTTAAAAAGACAATAAATGTATAATGAACTTAAAATTAATCAACATGCAATGATGCCTGATTAACAAAAAGTGACGGTCTGTTGTTCTTTGTTTTTCGATGCCCCGAGTGGAAGTTTTTTTTATTTGGTGTTCGTGCAATATGTGCACTACCACCTCTTGTTTTTGTTCTGTTTTAAATGTTTGTTTTTTGTATTTTTGTTTCTCTCTCTTTGTATGAACAAATGTTCCCCAACTCGTAGGTTACCTTGTCAGAACATTGAGCACTTACTTAGTACTAATTTCCAACATGTACACAAAAAATATCTGGTGGTTTTGTTTCCAGATGCCGAAAATAAATGCCATTCACACCATGCGTGTGATGGGTGATAAATGCAAAGTTTTTTGGGAAAAAAAATTGTCACACAATTGTTATAACACGATCCTTCCCTTCTGGGCACGTGTTGAGCAGAGACGATTTGAATCGTCCATACTCAATGGGAAAAACACACGACTCAAAAAACCACTGAAACAAAACGAAAATACAAAATGGGGGACTCTTTATCCACATGAAGCAATCATTGGATCATCCAAAACATAGCCCAGGTTTGGTAAATATTTATCCAAACATGAACAAGTTTCAAACTGAAAGTTCACCGATTTGTAAAGTTCGCAAACTTGGCATTTCATACAGAAGTATTTCCCTCTTAAAAACTAGTACAAAGTTGAAGAAATGGCATTTGGGGATACCACAAATCACTGTTGCTTATTTCGCTTATCGCAATTAAAATGAGCCCGATATGAACGTGTAGAAAATCCCCGACCACAAAAGTGGTGGGAAATTCCATTAAATGGCCACTTCATTTGATTAAGTTGGGCACAAACAGTTTTTTTCTAATTTACTCTTCATAAAAATGTACTTTCCCTTTGAGAATTGGGGCAAAAGAAAAACCGTCAACTACTGGTTAAGACATTATGTAAAATATGTATGGCTCAAACCACGGGTGCTACTATTGTCGTAAACAAAAGAATGTAGAAGGATGGTGTATTTGACAAACTGGAGCTTGCAGTATCCATTGTTGACAAGGAGCTATGTAATTGATTTACAAAGTTGAATTTGACTGAATTTCAAATAGTGTCCATGAAAGAGCACCATCGAAACGATGTACAATTGGTTGGAGCCGTACACTTTACACAAACACCACTGCTGCAAAGAATTTGTTTGACCCAGATATTCAATCTGCTAAAAACGTGGGAATGGAAGTTTGAACATAAGATAAATGTATAGACTGACTAGTGGGTAAATAATTCCCCTTTTCCCCCTAGCATGACAAAGGTTACTTTTGTTCATGTAAATATTAAAAAGAAATACCACGTATACATGACAATGTTCGCAAGATAAAGTGGTAAAAAATGTAATATCAATAGTTGTAATAAATGTGGGTATAGAGTTAATCTTTGGCCTTTGATCAATTTCTGCATTGAACGATATTGTTTACTATTATAGTCTGTTGTTGCTCTGTAATTTAACCAATTCGACGTTCAGTACGTATTTCGTGTGTATTTGAGCCGGTTTGAATGCTAATGTACCCAAGGCACGATGCAAACAAAGGCATTCTAGCATCGTTGATTCAGAGCCAATTAAAAAGTTCCTGCTTTGGTGACATTACCTGGTTCCAAATGGATTTAAAATAATAATTTACGACGACGATAGCTCTAAAGGCCGAGTCGAATGGAAGCTTTTGGTGCGAGTGTTTTTATTGAATATTTTAAGCCGAAGATAAAAAATAATTCGGAAGTGGATTATTTTGTTTAGCTTTACCCAGTTGTCCTTATAAACAATCCTGATTGCATTTTCTGCAACTGTTTGTTGGGAAGATAAATTTGAGTGATGTATCTAAGTTTCATTATTGTCATATTCGTAATCTCAAATAATTACATGTATTCAAATATTCAAAATGATAATCCGAGCATATGTAAAATTGAAGCCATACATACAAAATTCATACTCGCATTTCCAAAACATAAAATGTCAGTTAAAAAGAAAAAGAGAAAAAAAAGAGAGGACTAAAATAACCGTGCGTGAGACCTCGGGGAAACGGGCTCTACGCGTCAGTATTCACACCATGCTCGGTCACTTTCCCAGTCCGCTGGGCCTAGCAGATGGACTTCAAAGGCAGGATCCAGTGGGCCTGAATTACACGTTACACGGCTGAGGCTCTGCGGTGCACCCTGGGGGCCTGTTTTCCCACCGTGGTTTCAGGAGTCGAGATGGATAGAGAGGACGGTAGGGTCGAGGCAGCAACGGGATGTCTTCAAAGCAGCGTGACTTCGAAGCTGCAGGGCTCTCTCTCCATCAGAGCTAGCACGTTGGTTCTCTCTCTCTCTTTCCCCCTTCTCCACCCGGGGCATGCTGCGGGGGTGGGGGGGGGCGCGCTAGCGTTCCTGAGACTGATGGGCAACCATGCAGGCGTTAATAACGCCACCTCCACACGCACACGGTATCTGATTCTTATCACCGTATGCAGACCCAGTAGCCTGCATCTTTCTTGCCGGTTCAAAAGCTTCGTTGTCAGTCAATCATTATTGCTTTCACTTTTCTGAATATAACTGTAATACTGTCTTATTTCTATTACAAATCCGTGGGTAATGTTCATTATTACATGTATGTAATTCCTCGATATCGCATGGTATTCAACTCGATTGGAAGAAATATCCAGTGTTTAACAACATTGCTACAACAGAAGTGCAGCTCGAGAAGCCAAAACAATGTCACTGTGTCTTTTGAAGAGCAGTTGTTCTTTTTTTGGACTGGAGTAATGCACATAACATGTACAAAACAGAAGACATGGTGTGCTTCTTTCATCATAGTAAATTACCTGTTTATAACGTAACCATTTAATGTTTTTCGTATTAGTACATGATCAGAAGGAAGCAATGTGTCAAGCTTTGGTAAGTGACGTTTAAAATTCAACTCACGAGAGTACATTTTGCCCCGATTGTTTTACGTGTGGAAACTTATAATTGGGTTGCACAATGTTGTTCAGTCCTTTCGAAATGCTCACCGATTTAAAACGGGTATAATTTTGGAAGCAGTGTGAGGGGGCCTCGTTGTTGATCGAGTTTTTAATGTGTACACACTGTGAGCAGCCTTGGCGGCATGCATAGCGGAATGTACACCCAGACACAACTGCTTTAATGTCCCATTGTAACGGCAGGAAATGAATGGTAGTCAATTGTCAAAAGGGCCGATAATCCCACTATCCCATGTTAGATTCTGAAGGGGAAACTGCTCCATATTTCCAGGCAGCGCCAAGCTTCCGAATGCATGGCCGCGAGGGATTTTTTAGTTTTTTTCTCTCCCTCTCTATTTTTTTCCCTTCAACCCAGTGACAATACGCAGACGGCGTAACCGGCGCTTGCCATGGCATGGCATGACCTGCATCGGGGATTGCTGTGACCGCAAGCCCTTGCACATGTAGCTGCACACGCTCTCTATTCAAATTCACACAGGCGGCCCCTGAAAGCATCTTACGTTTGGATCACAATACTAGACCTCGGCTTGTACAGCAGAAATATCTGAATACAATATTGAATATGGGTACTTGTGTATAAGGCTTACGAGTCCCAACAGTCGGCTACCTTTTATGCCACAGGCCCAAGTTGAGCACCGACAAGCAGGGTAACTGCATAATTCTCTCCAGTCCCACAGTGGTTATCTTAGTACACCCATACAGGTCGATGCATTTGAGTTTGTGCAAGTGATCGCCGATTAATTTGAGTCCCCTGTCCGTGACTTTCACACACTGGCCAATGTTGAGCGTGGTCAGCCCGTGGAGATTCCTCACCAGCCGGTCCAGACCATCGTCGGTCACATGGCAAGAGCTGAGGCTCACGTTGGTCAAGTTGTACATTCCCTGAGATATGTGTGTCAGCGCGGCATCGCCTATCTTGTCGCAGAAGCTCACGTCCAGCGTGGTGAAGTGACCGCCACATTCGGCCAGGTGGGCAATCCCGATGTCGCTAATGTTGTCGCAACTCCGTAGGTTTAACTCCCGCAGGCTCGGCATGCGGGACAGGTTGACCATGCCCGAATCCGTCACCCCGCAGCAGAAGCTCAAATTCAAACTCCTCAGTCGGAGGAGGCCTTGGGCAACATTACTCAAGGCACTGTCCGTGATCTTCTGACAATCCTGTAGCACCAAATCTTCGAGGTTACAAACCCCTTTAACCGGCTCGTCACTCATGCCGGCTAGGTAACCAATCCCCGCGTCCGACACATGCCGGCAACTCCTCAGATTCAAACTCTTGAGTTTCGGCAAGCCCCTCGCAATCACAAGCAAGCCCGGGTTATTGATGTTACAACAACCGGCCAGATCTAGGGCTTCCAGGTTTTTCAGGTACTGCGCAATTCTACATAGACCCGTATCCGTTATCTGCTTGCAAAGGCTAAGGTTGAGTACTGTCAATGTGGGTATTTCATGTACGAACGCATTCGACAGGCCAAAGTCGGTGAGATTGTAACAACCACTGAGATTTAAGCTCTGTATGTTCGGCATACCTTGTAAGACATGACTGAGGCTCCTTCGAAGGCTGAGAATTTGAACTCGTCGGATTCCCCTGGTCACGAGACTAGGGAACAAAGACGGATTGGTACGGCGGATATGTAGTTTGGCCTCCACTCCCCGCCACACTGACCGGTCATACGAAGCGTCCCTCCATGCCCGACACACTTTGGCTGCACGGCCCTTGTCTTTCACGTCTAGATAGCTAAAAATCAGCGCCAGAATTTCGGGAAAGAGGCAAGAAATGTGTGCCTCGCCTGACATGTCGTCCTGCTGTCCTTTAGGGGTGATACATCGTCGTTTTCTCGCCTTACTCTGATGAGAACACCAGTCTTTTCTCGGCTGCTGAAAGCATGTACATGTATACAACGTGTACATGCACCATGGAGTACAGCAACAGTCCATATACGCTGGTGCAACGCATGGCCACTGCATTGACTAAACCACACTACGGTCAGACTCGCAGCACACCGTCGTCGTACACACACACACACAGGCTGTATAGAGAGCCAAGCTAGCTAGCCGCGTTACGTTCGTTCAGCTGTATAAGTTCAATGATGCATGATATGTCACGTGATTGACATCTGCGGTTTGCCCACGTGATTGTGTTTGACGTGGTTGATTGGCCAAGCGCCCGAGTGTCTCTTGTCTAGCTGGGCTGCCACTGTGAATGGAATGCGACCCGTGAGTCAACAACATAAACATGATAAAGGCAGCAATGTTTAGAGCGGGTAAACTGACTCGGAGACTGTTTTACTCAGGAATTATTGCGTTAGTGGTGGGCGGAGGGGGTAGGAGAGGGGAGGGCTTGGAAAAAACATCTCAAAAAACAATCTCTTGTTGTACATACAGCAGAAGAGAAAAACATGAATGCCTGAAAAATAAAATATAGGACGTAAAATTTCCACAATGATGTGAACATGTTTAAAGACACTGAACACTATTTGGTAATTGTCAATACTCAAAGACCAGTCTTCTCACTTGGTGTATCTCAACATATGGATAAAATAACAAACCTGTGAAAACTTGAGCTCAATTGGTCGTCGAAGTTGCGAGATAACTATGAAAGAAAAAACACCCTTGTCACACGAAGTTGTGTGCTTTCAGATGGTTGATTTCGAGACCTCAAAATCTAACTCTGAGGTCTCGAATTCAAAATTACTTCTTTCTCGAAAACTATGTCACTTCAGAGGGAGCCGTTTCTCACAATGTTTTATACTGTCAACGTCTCCCCATTACTCGTTACCAAGTAAGGTTTTATTGCTAATAATTATGTGGAGTAATTACCAATAGTGTCCGCTGCCTTTAAGAAGAGACTTAACATTGATTCGTACTCAAAAGCATGTTTCTATGTATGTTTCCTGAGTCGAGGCGACTTTGATTGAACATAAATTTATGAATAATACCTGCGCTATATAAATGTTGTTTTGATTGGTTGGTGGATCGGTTGAAAGAGTTGGACACTTTTACATTATCTGGGTTATAAAATAGAGAGAAAACAGTTACGCAATCAAAATGGAACTGTTCAGTTTTTAAAGTTTTTTTTATGAGATATCGCCTAACTCACAAGGCCGAATGGCCACTCATCAAGGTGAGGGCTACACCAGAGGCACGTTGCCACCTACTCCTGGGGCTAAAACAGGGTTACCTGCCTTCACAGTCCGTAAGGATGTAGGCATGGGTATCATCCACTAGGAGCCTGGCTGGTAGAGCAGAATGCACTACCTTCCCATTTTTTTACGAAGCAATTATGGTTAATCGCTTGCTCAAGGGCACAAGTGTCATGACCGGGATTCGAACCCACACTGTGCTGCTGACAACACCAGACCTTGGGTCCGGTGAACTAGACCACTCGGCCACGACACGCCACGAAAGTGGTACTTTTAAAAAGAGAAGTTCCCAAAATATAAAATTTCAACCCTTCTTTTCCCAATGTAGAGCTCTGAGCAACTCCCGGCCCGGCTCGTTTAAAAGGTTACAAATTAAGGGAACCATTTATATGGTGGCTTTTGCTTCGGACAACAATCTTGATTTTTTTTTTTGGGGGGGGGGTGCGAAAATAGATTTCAGTCATTTGCTAAAAGACCTCCGTTTGTTTCAAGAAGACAAACATTATATGACCAGTTCATCAATTTAAAACAGAATATTACAAGGCTTTAGCTGTCAGTTGAAACAAAAGACATCATTTCGAAAAGTACTTAAAAAAAAAAACACCGATGAAAAATATATAAATTAATAAATAAATAAATAACTAATCTATATTTGTATAAACACCTTTAACAGCCATTCTACAACTAAAATAAATACATGGGCTAAATAATAGAATATTTAAAAAAATGTATGATTCTGAGAGCTGAATTGACCGTAAATATCCTTCATATTGAGACCCAGACTGTTCTACCTCCATGGTGAGACGGGGACAGGCCTATGGATGTACATGTACAAACGATACATGTTCGTTGTGTACAAAATATATACACCAATTAAAAAGGAATCCTTTATGATTTGGGATGTTAATTCAGAAATTCCGGTTTTTCTTTGATCGTTATTATTTATTACTCTCTTTTTGAAAACAAATTATGTGATGAGTGTTTTTGCCTTAACCATCCGTCTCCTTCAATTTGACGGACAATTTCTTGTTCTCTCGAGTATTTTGAATCTACTATCAGACGACACAAAACAAGCTGAAAAATTACATGATGGAACAAACACTCATGAAATGCTGTCAACATGGATGAAGTCATTTTTCGACATGGATTTATTTATTTGAACTGGTATGGCATTATGAATTACCATTCTCACATTAAAAAAGAGAGGGAAATTTGTTGACAAAATCGTTACAATTATGCTGTTTAAACCAATGGTGCGGGGCTGGGGATCCGAACACCCCCCCTCCCCTCAGTGCTTGCCGAATTTGTTGTTATAAAGTTATATGATATAACCGGAAGGGAAACTGCTCATTGTTTGATGCATTGTGGGATGTTAACATACCCCCAAACCCGCTGTTTTCTTTGTAAGTGTTTAAGTTGACACGTAACCTACCCCTCCCTGACCATTTTGGCCCTGTCAAACGACCCCTTCATACTAGCACCCCTTAGTTTACTTTCCATTGTATACCTGTAACATTTCCAAATCTTGAAAGTTTCTCTTTTTCACTCAATCATTTCAGTGATTTACTTTTTCAACATAGCGTTTTTACGTAGGCAAGTTCTGGTGCAGCTTTTTCTTTACATTGTTATGATTTTTCTTTGACTTTGTGGAAAACATATACCATTCAGTTTTACTCGCAAAATAAACCTCTTTGGGGGAAAACAAAATTTCCGTTCGATATTTTTTTGTGTGTGTGTGTGAAACTTAACATTTCAATCTCAGATTTTCACACAATTTTTTAGTTGCTGTATTAGCTATGTCTCAAAACAAACAAAAGACAACGATGTCAGTTGTTTGCAGTTCTGCCAATATTATAGCCGATGTCATGACAACGTCTGGTGGTGTTCCCCGCCACAGTACGGGTCCAAACAAGTCGATGACTGTTCGGCTTCACAATTCTGTCCGCTCGATACCAAAATGAGAAATGTCTCATCTACAGTATTATTCACTTCCGTTCAATAACGAATTTAAAATAATAAAAAATGACCAAATATAGAGGAAACAAATTGATCGCGAAAAAAAGGTTGAAATTTAGGGGATTTGATGTCAAGTTTGTATGTCAAGTTTGTATTATTCTAACGTTTATTTTTGTCCGTCCTTTGTTGTTATTGTCATTACGTCACTTCCGTTGTTAGTATATTCTTCTTTGCTCCCAACCATGTACACGTGTTTTATGAAGAACAGGAAATATTGCACACTTAGAGGGAAGTGAAGTGTAATTACACAAATCCGGACTGCCTGTTATTGGAATGAAATCATCAATTATCAATGATCGATCAATCAATAAATGAATCTTCTGATCAGGATCGGTGTCATTTTCCATAAACACCCAAAATCAAAATGATGGTGTTTCGCTAAATTGGCGTGAGTGGTTGCTCACAGACCTTGATTCATAGAGGGTGAAAGCATACTCTTCGGGGCAATTTTACCATAAAAAAAACTATTGCTGTACCTTATCTTGATTCAAAGAGTACACGGTACCAGTCACAGCAGTTTTGCCAACAATACCTTATCTTGATGAAATAGACTATAGAAGCAGTCTTGTCAGTACCGCTGCTTATCTACTGTAAGCTTACCACAGCAGTGCATTTTTGCCAGCATAGCTCCATTGAGTGAGCAGGGGTTCCTTTTTGTGCCAAAGTATTGCCATCATTGCGACAATGCTGCAGGCCTACCATGTTCATGTGTCCGAATCGGTTTGAAAATTGGTTCCACGGCCGTTGCCCTATATATTCCTCCTCAAAACCAATTAAATGCTAAACGTTTCTGACCTACATATCAAAATGAACCAATTACAAGACAGCCACCAGTCGGGCAGGCGCGGCGTGGCTTAAGCCCGGATGCCTGGCGGGGTCAGCGCTCAATCCTCCCCATGAATGCCTTTATCGGGCATTGGGAGCTACAGAGGCAGGAGCGTGGTCATTCTTTCTGGAGGGGTTATAGGGGGCTTGTCGATAGAGGGAAGGATGGATAGGGGAGTCTCTTGGTCCAACTGTACAAGTTCCATTCAGTTTCTGCATGGATTTGACATCAATTACATGAATTAACCGGTTGAGGTCAAGCAAGGCCGAAGACCACATCGTGTCTTTTGATAATCAGTAATGAACATTTAGATCGTGGTTCAATCGTGTGTCAAACCTGCAGCAGATGTGCCGATAGTGCGTTAACTGGATTAAGAAAGATAGTGCTTGCTGATTTACAATGCAGGTTTATTTTTATAATTGCAAATTCACAGTTTTTGTTTACCATATTTGCAAATTCACGGTCTTTTCACCAAATCATGTATAGACTAGGCCTATAGCTTTGGGAGATGGAAAATACCTCCATTTACGTTTTCAAATGTACACATGTATATATTTTCCAAGATGAAAGAACTCAGACAATGGTTCCATAATGTGACACGCACTGACATCTAATTTATTTCTCGATTACTGACTCTATGCCGAACTCTGTCCTGGTGAGGTTTCCCAAAGTATACAAGACAGAGAAAATTCAAACGAAAATGGTTTCTTTAACATTGTCTGACCTAACTTGAGAAACGAAAGAGGTTTCGGTCAAACATTTGTGTTCGGGGTTTAACGACGAACTAGTATTGTTCAAGTCTTCCAAATTGATTTGTTTTGTGTATATAGGAGCAGTGTTTTATGGGAGTAAAGAAACAAATCTCTTGTCGAATTTCCAACGTACTCAGTCGAGTCAAGATGGCGAACACTAATCGGTTCTGGATTTTCTCGAGACATCATTTTGTTGTGTGGAACTTTAAAGTTGTTCATTTAGCCTCATTTTGCAGAAAATCCTGTGTTGGCTTCAAGCCTAGAGAGCTAACCTTGAGCTACTGCTCTTGCCGTGCGGTATAAAAATGAGAGGATACATCACTAGCGTCATACCAACACGTCTCGGAACACTGACTAAGTATAAGTCATTATTACTTAACTTCGTCATACTTGGATGAAACAAGGACTCCAAAATTACTTTCGATTACTTCACAACGGTTTTTAAGAGCACCACAAGCCGAGTATGTTTGTATCAGCTTGGTTTTATTTATTAGGTTACTGGAGTCTTATATAGCGTTCGTATATCTTCCAATAAGGTACTCAAGGCGCTGGAACAAAGAGAAACTTTTTTTTCAGACGGGTTTTTGAAGTTTGTGAATGATGGGACTGATTTACGTAGCATATGGGTTTGCAATGTGCTGCAGTGCATTTAGCCTGCAGCCACTGTCAGAAACACCATGGCAAACCCCCTTCTCTTAACTATACGTGAACTGTGTTCTTCTATACGTACATTACACAACACACGGGACCTACGGTTTTACGTCCCATCCGAAGGACGAAGCATTAATGGTAAAGTGTCTTGCTTAAGGATACAAGTGTCAAGACCAGGACTCGAAACCACACTCTGCTGATCAGAAACATCAGAGCTAAAGTCCCGTGCGCTTGACCACTCGGCCACGACACATCACGGGGTCTGTGACATCATTATGTTTTACAATAGAGCCAAAGTGCATGGACTTCCTGCAGGCACAATTAAACACATCTCAATCGAGGAAAACATAAAAACTTATATTTTATAGAAATTGCACCGTGCAATAATCTGTGTCAACTTTTGACATAAAAAGGGGTTATATTCATTGGATTAATGCTTTCTATAACGACAGAACAGAGGTTTGATTATTTCGCTTACGTTCGTCTGTAAAAGTAGGGTCATAGATTGTTTTTTGTCAACGTAATGCTTACGTAGCGGCAAAATTATCAAGAAAGGGTGAACATTTCAGTTGGATACAGTTTCTACTTGCTGAGAGAGCAAAAACCTGTCACGGTATTTTCACACGAACGTCAAATCCATCCACGATTTTGGCGAGGTGACAGCGGGTACCAGCCGCATCTCTGGCCGCAGCTTTCGCGAGTGGTCACCAACCCCCCGAAATCTGAGAAACGATTCATGCGAATCGCTTCTCAAATTCAAATGTTTTGGGGTGAACATTTATCCAAACCATATTTCTTCAATGGGAATCCTTTCTCGAAATAGTTTATACTATCAACAGCTGCAGCGCATCTCACCAAGTAAGTTTTTTGGGTCATTAATTTTTGAGTATTTAACCCCCCCCCCCCCCCCCCCCCCCCAATAATATAATAAAAGACCATAAAAGGCCCAAAAGTGTTTGTTTTTTTAAGTTAAAGAATTTTAATTTCGAGCAATATCAAAAGTGTTCTGCTTTGTGTTTACATATTTTCTGTCTAACTAGATATTTATTTGTCGGTGTAATGTATACTGAATTCTTATTATACTACCATATTTAAACAATGTTTCTTTGCAAGTATTTTTAGCTACACGTTGAATTAGTTGTAAGAAGAGTCATAATTGGGTATTATTATTACTGACACAAATCAATGTGGAAACCCCCTTCTGTCCTTTTTTCTTTGATTGGATAAACAAACAATGCGAAGTATAATTATTGATATAATACACACAGGGAAGTGTTACATACCAGTGGCTCTTAAGCTGTAGCTTTGGGCTATCATTATTTTAGTCGATAGAATTCTCACGAGTCCCAAAAAATAGTACACTGTTAAAAATGTCCGTAAATTTACGGACTCCGTAAAGTGAAATATTCCGTATTTTCCCCGTAATTTTACAGACTTTCCGTAAATGTAAATACTAATTATGCTAATTAGCGTAATTACAATCAACCACATTTGCCCAAACACCTACACATAATATAGTACATGTAAGTACATATTGTTATTTCACCCACAACCGTGTACACATGTACAAACTCATGTTCAGGGTCTTTCTATTTTACGGAATGAAAAAACTTTTCCGGTAATTATGCTGCAGGAATACGGAACGCTATTTTTTTTCTGGCAGCAAAATTACCGGAAAAGTTTTTTCATTCCGTAAAATAGAAAGACCCTTACATGAGTTTGTACATGTGTACACGGTTGTTGGTGAAATAACAATATGTTCTTACATGTACTATATTATGTTTTGGTATTCCAAATACGGAATATTTCACTTTACGGAGTCCGTAAATTTACGGCAATTTTTAACAGTGTAGTGTAACGACTAGAATAACTAAGTAAGTTGAAAACGTGCATTTGTCACTATTGTCTTAAACGAAACCTGCTGTAGTTTACATCGGAATGCGATTCATGATTCGTGATTCATAGTTAGAGATTATGTCCTATATAAATACCCCCCCCGTCAACCCCCAACCCCCCCTCCCCTCCCCCCAAACCCAACCAACCCCGGCACTTAGTCAAACTTTCCCCCCCCCCCCCGCAGAGTTCCCGGTCATTTCTCCCGGCTCAATGGCTCACTGTTAATACAGATTGCCGGAAACGATTGATCCTCACAACGTAGTTTGAAAAAGGGGGGTTGTGTGTACAGTGTATGTAGTTGATGGGGGTTTGTGACTATTGGATGCTTTAATGCGGGCATTAGGATGCAGACGATGGTTCGGAAACCTTCTTGACAAGTCAGTTAGTTTAGCATTTTGCCGCCATTTTGAGCCGTTGGATCAAGGGATTAACACTAACTTGTCCTCTAGTGCTAGTACAGAAATATGACACATTTTATGCTGTGAGTATCCGGTACTCAATCGACCCACCTGAACTTTGACCGACCACCATGATTGACCCCACCCCCCTCCCCCGAAAAAAAAAAATGATATTCAAACTAAGTTATAAACGGAAGTGATTGTGTTCGCTTTTGACAATTTTAATTAAGACATAATACTTCCGGGTTAACTCGTGTTCAGCACAATATATAAAGGGTAAGTTTCTGCAGTTAGTGGCCATACAGAGACCTTAACTTTCCCGTGTATAGCGAATATTTTTCATAATTTGTGGATTATACCTAATACGTAAATATTCTATAAATTATACAGCCTCCATATCTAAGAGAGATTACTAACATGGTGTCACCTCCAATCATAAAAGATTGTATTATTTACTCCCATTCAAAGTGTCAAATCCCAAAGTATTAATTGTAAATCATAACCAGGATTATCAATCAATAGACAATAGCATAGTCTTTGAAGGAGTGTGAATCTGTCCACGAACGGTTTTTACAAGTTTAGTTTATAATGAAACTATCTGGACGGGAGAGCGGGCGATGGTGGCTCACATCGACGTGTTATGCTAGTTACATTCTAAGATACTAATGGCCTATTCACAATGCTAAGGTGGTTTATTTTTGTAATAGCTACAAAACGACAATAGACTGTGCAAGACTCGTGCTTATTCTGAACGATTTGCCATCATTTGCCTCGTGAAAAGGCGTGCGTTTTGTTTTCCTTCACACAATCACTGACGAATATGTGCTGGACTTACAAATAGCTTGAACTTTGATCAAAATAGCCACTCAAAGGAAATGTTCGCCCTCAGTATAGGCAAATACCACTCTCCTCGACTTTATCTTAGCAGACGCATGCTACGAACGCTGTATTTCCTGGAATATTCTGGTTTAGTCAGCCTGGATTATTTATTGTACAAATATGAGATTAAATCAATTATTGTTTCTTTCCCACCGTCCTGAGCTGTACCGAGAATATAGTGTAGCGCCCCTTACGTTGGAGTGTAAATTCATAAAAGGTCAATGCACGCGAGCAATATTTACTTAACTTAGTTCGTTTGCTGATATCAATATCAAACAACTGAACCATCTGCATGGAATACTTCTATAGAAAAACTAACATTTGAAGTTTTTGGAGGAGCCTTGGATTCCCACGTCAAGATTCCCCACAAACGATTCCCAAAGTTTGAACACACGCGAGACTTGACGAATGATACAGAATGATGCAACAGTTAAACTCGTGAGGGGGCGCTATTCAATAAAAGTGCACAGAGCTGTGCGCTTTTTTCGTAGAGAGAGGTCAGTGCGTCAACTCACCTGTGGTTCGAAAATTCAATTGCTAAGAACATATTGCTTAGCAGGATACCAGTCATGATGATTATGGCATGGTATTTAGGCAGATAACCTATCACTGCATTGTAAGCACAATTGCTTTGCGCTTTGCTAGTTGTTGTGTTTAACTCTATGAAGTTTGACCCTGGGCCCAATTTCACTGCATTGCTTACCACCAAATTCTGCGCTTGTGATTCTATCAGCTGCAGTAAATTATTTTGTAGTAATACCCGGGCTTTCGCTGACGCCAAATGACCGCTGTTTTGTGTATGATTATTGTTTTGTTTTGTTGTATTTTGTGTATTCCATTTGTACAACGGGCAGTGCCGAAACTCTCTTCTTGTACCATGATACAGCTTTCGCTCTCCGGTCCCAGCGCCTCGATCATCCAAAGGCGTTGGGATTGGCTGACGTATTCACATGAGCATTGGACCTTTGCCCCTGACCTATCAACCACTAGTTATACCTCCTCCTGTTTACAAAAGATGTGTCTATCAGTAATAACGTAGATCTGTTGTGTAAATTCATTGCACTCATTCTTTGCCTTGTACTACCGGTACTAAAAATAGGGCGCGATCGCAACTTTAAACGTTGAAATTTCTTGCAACTTTGGATTAAAAAGATCGTTTACATTATCCACGGAGCCTCCAGGGGAGTGCCTCCATTCATTATCATTATCGTATGTGTACATGTTGTTCCCGTCATGCATCTCGACATCATGAAAGAACAAAATTGTAAAAGCATCAGACTATACGCTGGGGTCCGAGCGCGAAGATACAGCTCTAAGATTGAAGACGTATCAGACGATGTCATCCCTTGATGTAACAATGGGACGATGCCCTAAGGCTACATCCCCTTCTGCAAAAGGGTCTCCCTCCTCCTGTCAATATCTGGTTACACCCCTTGGTTATGTATTACTTATTATTTATACAAACCAGAGTCGACAGAAAACACACACACGTTGAACAACCGTTAGGAATTCAAGCACAAAACAAACACTGACCAAGAGTGACGAGAGGGGGCGCCATTATAAGACTCAAGAAAAACCCGCTTTATTATGCAGCATTACCGTGCGGAGAGAGAATAATATACCCTTTTTCCCGTCTGTGATTTTGTAATCATTGGTCATAATGTGTTACATAAGATAATATTCTACACAAAATTAAATTCGATCTATGATTCACGAGAATGATGACAAAATATTGGCATTTGTGGCAAAAAAAATTACAAATTGTAGTCGTCTGTTTTTGAAACTATTGGGTTTGCGGCGATAGTGGTGCGAACATTTTCAGCATTTAAATTTGAAAATTTGTGCACATTTTTGCAAGAAATATTTCCGTCTGACGGTGCTAAAATGCCTATAGTGTGATTACAGATTCTGGTTGCCCATGGAGTGTTTATTGAAAAACAGGTTGTTTAAACCGTTTTCCAAAAAACATAATTAATGTTGTACCTAGTCTAATACTACTCTTCCCAACGAAGCACTCTCGATGGGCGTTTGGCATATATAGCCGAATTCCCCCCCCCCCCCGGGCTGACCCGTGAAACCCCTCCACACCCTGCCGAAAAATCCCCTCCCTCCCAATCTCCGGTGACTGAATCGATCAAAAGGAAATGCCAAACTAATTGGAATTTAGTCAACCAAAATTGTTATTCTTGCCGATGACGGTGGGCCAGAGGGGGCCAGTGTTATATATTTCTATAAAAAGTAACAGTTATTTTTCCTTTGGCGAGGGAGTTCTGTTGTTTACGGGACCGGGGCAATTTTAGTTCGGCTGAATTGACTGATTGAATTACTCCACGATGACTGTCAATCAGTCGACGTTTCTGTCTGCTTTGTGATTGTGTGATCATTTTTTACAGAGAGAGGGACAACTCAGTTGTTGAACACTTCTCAGACACCTCTTTACCCTCAATATTAGCATTTCCTAAAGTTGCGGCTCCGATGTTGTCTGCTGAACAGTTCATCCGTTCCTATCCTATAACTGTGTACAATCCCCGTTTTGTGATTTTGCGAACGTCGGTTCATTTATTGATTATTGGGAAAGTTGCTTTACGCTGTGCATTGTCGTCCCTTCATATCGAATGCAGTATGGATACTTTCGGTAACTACTCAAGAAATACATCACCATAAAAACTTACTAATAGTAAGGAATACCTGAGAGGTGCTGATAGTATAAAACATTGTGATAAACGTCCCCCTGAAGTAATGTAGTTTTTCAGAAAGATGTAATTTTCTTACTATATAGTATATGTTTGAATCTGAGAAAGGTTTCAGGCATTTCTTTCTCATGCATTTGAAAGTACACTTCCATGCAACAATGGTGTTTTTTCTGTCGTTATTTTTTTGCATCTTCGATGAGCACTTGAACCCAAATTTTCACAGGTTTCTTATTTTATGCATAATGTTGGACAACACCAAGTGAGGATACTAGTCTTTGACAGTTACAAAAATGATACCCTGCCTTTAAATCAAAAACGTCTCTTCGAATGTTTTGAACAATTTCTAGTTTAAGTGCTGGATTGTTCTTATTTTATATCTACTCACGAAGTAGTGATTGGAAATTGCGTGGTTTACCGAAAAGTAATCCATTGCCTTGAAAGTTTTGGGTTTTGGGGGGGTTTATTTTACCTTCAAATTGTTGGTAATTTGTTGACGGTTCTCTGCGGTTAAAAACCATAATTCGATAGCTGTAGAAATTCATGCACGCTCGTGTGTGGTAACAACAAATGCAAGTTCCATTAAAAATGAAGTAATAAACACAAAAACAAACATCCTGCAGTTATACGAGGCATGAGAGTGTACTTGCGTGGGGTAACTCTCGACCAAAGTTTAAGTGTCCGTCCGTTGTTAAGTGCACGTTTTTCGTTTTATTAACAATATCCAGCATTGGAAAGACGGGGGTATTAAACCCGTTGAGTGAGGCCTGTAATTTTTAAACTACCCTAAGTTCAGCGGGTAATTTCCCGTCGGTGTTGGGGGCATACCGTGTGAGACGTCGGTGCTAGTCGGTCCTAATGACCATCATACCCCGTAGGGGTGAGGTGCCAATGACCTCGTTAATAATATCCGCCCGCTATGTCTCGCCATTTATTGGCCGGGATAATTTCCTCCGCGTCGCGTCTTGCTAATGAACTTCACACATGGGTAACTTTAACCAAATCAGCCAAAATCTGCAATTTTTTTTTTTACAGAAATCCAAATCACAGCCGCGACCTCTGGCACGTTTTGACACGCCACAGGCCTTTTTTTAAATGATGATTTCCAGCCGTATACTATGCGAGAATATTTTATGAAAAGAGAACGTTATCTCTTGAAAAGTATGTTTTGTGTCGGTTTAGCAAACACTAGATAACGCCACTACAGACAAAGCTGCGTTGGACTTGCTGGTTTTACCTAAAACATGACCACTGATAGGAAAACTAATCAATTGAAATCAATTGATACTCTGCACAACCACAGCGTGTCTTTTCTAGAACTGAACACCTTCTCGAAGCTTTTGTTTTGGTGAGTGGTCATTCCCAATAAATTGCTCAGAAAAGAAAATCTCACGGCGTGTTTTTTGCCGATTATATAGCTCTGAAAGTGGCACCAGCTGCATTACTGGAACAGCGCCGCCAGCGGCGACTCGATGCAACATGACACGACGTTTCACTCAGAGATGTAATTTCTTGAGTGAATCACAATCTTATAAAACATTGACCGAAACATTTTTTGTTTTTCCTTTCCGAAATAAGGCCTTGTAATCAGATGTAACAATTACTGCTGTGTTCAATGGTGCCGCGGGCTACAGTAACGCGAGTCACCGAGCCCATTCTAGCGGTTGTGGGGAGACACCGACGGTGGGTAGCCATCAGGCTCGTAAAACGCTGATCAGCTGCACCGTTTATCCATTCGCCCATACTTCGGTGTTAAATAACAAAGAGTGAATGCACTAGTGTAACGAGTTACCAAAATAATGCCATGGAAAATGCCTGCAGCGTTTTATCAGCTCGAGTGTCCCACGCCCAATATGGTTGCACCGTCTGGTGCGGTATTTCATATCAACCACAGATTTATATAATAACGTATTCATTTGCAGTGGGACACTTTGGGGTGGTGCGAATCTGGTAGAAATGAAGTCTTATTTAAAATGGTATGCGATTTCTTGATGAGATTGTGTTGGTGCTATAAGGATTGGTGGTACTATCGGTATTGAATAAAAAAATTAATAAAAAAACAGACTCTTGACTTCAGTTTGATAAAATCAAAATGGGAAATGATTGTATAAGGCCAGTTTTTACTCCGAAGGTCAATCCATACATAAACCATCTTTCAATCAGCCTGAAAGAAGAAAACGAGAAGAAGAAAAAAACTGTGTTTATCCAAACAAAAATATATTTTATTACCGCACTGACAGATATAGAACTATTTTCCGTATTTTGAATTAATCGCATTCTTTATTTCGGTGTGTGTTTACATTGGGTGTGTGGAAGGGTTGACCCAAGGTGGTTGAACCGGGCTCGAGCCACTGGTATACTCTTAGAGTCTTTCAGATGTGAAGTTGAAACCCACTATCCACCTGTCACCTCAATCCGACCCTTTACGTTTATCACAACCTTTGTTTCTTCACAAGATGTCAGAAACTTATGGAAAAACTGCATTTAAAGGAACATTACAGAATTGGTAAGAACAAAACTTGTAAAATATACTTTTTATCACAGATTTACATAAAACTTACACGGTCTAATGATGATGATAGTAGAAAACATCCCTTGAAATATTTCTGTCTGAAATGCCATATTTGATGAGAAATGAATAAACTAATTTTCCGATTGGAGTTTATCGCTCAGTGAGCGTTTTATCATTTGTTGAATCTATATGATTTCATGCAAATGTGTAATCGGTTTTTCACTATTTTCTCGTGACCCAAATGGCCGATCGATCTCAAACTTCTACAGGTTTGTCAGTTTATGTATATGGTGGATTACATAAACTGCTTACACTGCCAGCAACTGTTTTGTTAGCAAAACCAATTCTGTAATGTTCCTTTTAGGCTCGGGAATCATTCCCTCAAAAGATTATTATGCACAGCCTTAAAGATGCTACCGGTATCTCTGTTCTAGACGAGTTGGTGCATTTGAACGTTGACCCTATTTGGCTCCAACATATTAAAGTAACTGCCCTAGGAAGAACGCAATTCGTCGCTCGTGTTCAGTTGCTGAAATTAGTAGTGCACAATGTGGCTCTTCATTGTGCGTGTCAAAGTTTAGATTTTGATACAACAAACCGGTTAGAGGAAACTTAATCAGGCTGCACCTGATCCTCGATGCAAACATAGTTCTAGCTGTTCTTTCAGTGGTTGAGTGTAAAATTGGCCTGTACAAGAAAAATACATTGACAAAATAGGCTTTGATAAAGCGAAGTGTTGATGTTTGTTCGCTCAATTTCAATTTTTTTTTAGCATCGGTTATAGAATTTAAGATATTTCTGTACGGACTATGAGTTGACATAACGGCCTAATAACCGGCGATGTCACTTTGCCGACAGACTGTATTTTGGAATCCAAATTGATGTTTGTATTTCTATTAAGCCTATACATGCTAAGGGCAGAAGCTTCAGTGAAGACACCGGGGCACAGAGCACCAGAGGAAGCACCCAATTGTCCAACGTGGCCCGCTTCCCTCTTGTCAAAAGAGGGACTTATAACGGTTTTATGGTTTCAGTCGCAGTGCTGTACAATCGCCATGCAATCAAGCCATTTTGATTGTGCCGGCATTTTCTGCATGCGCGACCGCGCTCAACACGCCTAATAGGGCTAAAACCTATCAACACTAATTTTCATGGACGCACCGAACGAAAACGGGTTTTTAATTAACGAAATCTCCATCCGTACAATAAAATACCTGTCGTATTAAGGTTTCCAAATTCCGAGATTTTTCCTTTCTCCCCTTCTTGTCAGGCAATCGCACAAAAATATTGTTTGCCTTGTCTTGTTGCTAGAGAAACCGTTGTTTGTATTGGCACGTAATGATCACATGGGGACTATCGCCAGGGGATAAAAATGACCGCGGTGCCGGCTCTTGGCTCGCGATTAGTAAGGGGCGAGTTACGTCTCTGCATTGGTTTCAAAGGGGGTGTTAATTGTTAGTGTAAATACTGAAAGGAGATAGGCAGGTAGTCCTTGAAAGGTACGATAGAATCGGTAATGATCAACTAAATAAATTCAGTGACGATTTCGATTTGGAAACTTCAATGCTCTTTGTAAACTTGAATCTCTGACCGATCAACATTAGAAACGTTTTCGTCAAAACTAATGTCCTCTGCGTGTAAACGATCCTTACACATTGTTATTCCGATGGGTCAAAGTAAAGCACACACGAACGCGCACCAAACACTCAACGAAACATTCGATAATTATATTTTGACCATCTCTCGAGTAAAAAAAACAACAACATTTAGTTTCAATTAAAACATTTTGTAAAGTGAGTGCATGATTTGTTTATTGTAAAACTAGAATCATGCACTCTCCTCAAATCCGATGATATAATTTGTTTTATTCAATAGCTTAGAAAAGACGTCAAGACATGAAAAAGACAATGACATAAACTCTCCTATAGCGGTGATCATGTGACTCCTGACGCCGTCACCTGTTTACATAAACAGTCAAAATGTGTCAGGCAGAAATTGTACAAGAGAAAACGACAGGAGGTTATGAATTATGAAAACTTCCGAATTAAACATGGGACATTTCAGGTATTTCGAGTTTTGATTTCATGTTGATACAAATTCAACAAAAGTTACACACAACTAATGCCTGCTACTCATATTAGAACACAACTTTCCAAAGAGAATGTTAGTGGTGTCGTAAACATTTGAACTTAATTACCAAACGAGCTTAAAAGACGATCAAAAACCGCATATTGTGGATTATTTGTGTACACAATGGGTTAGTGACGTCACTAGGAAACCGCTATTGTTCAACTTTGCCTTTGCAGATTCTGATAGTTCTGCATACTTGTTTTGACATGCGCAATTCGTCTCTAAATTCCCTAGCCAATCAGAGTTCAGATAGTCTTAGAAGCAACCACTGATTCCATTTTTTTTTTGACGGGGGCAAGACTACACCGCTCGACGCGTAGTTCGTCTTATTCTGTAATCCATCCGACTTGGGCCGTGATGCTTGCTTGCTCAGAGTCCTGGATCACAGTCGAGTTGTTTTTACCGTGGCTCTCAGGCCGCGTGTGTGTCACAAGGGGATTTCTTTCTTTTTTGTCCAGTCCGAGAACCTCACAAACATTACATGCGCGGTTTACTCTGCAGCATTCCGTAAGAACCCCATGTGTTGACTCGTGTATTAATATATCGCAAGCAAGCCATGTGTAAACATACATGTTTCAATGCGTTTGTTTGGCGACCTGTTACAGATTGATCACCAGATTGCGACATTAAAAATTATTATTTTTCCAAGCTGGCTGTTTATCCCCCCCTTCTCTCCTTTGAGGAGGAACAATCGGCCGGTCATACACTGCTCTATCCCCGGCACCACCACCTAGAGTTGGGTATTGTTCCTTGCCACAATAACTCCAGGGTAATTTCGATTCTGTTATTTTTCCCTTGCCCGAGCTCACACCTCTAACTTGGTGACGTCACACTCTCTTTTGTACAGCCTGAGGTCTAGGTGTCGATAGTTGGGAGAGAAGGCGATACGATATCACGGAGCGATCGAGGGAAGTAACACGTACCCAGCACACCCTAGCCCACCGGAACCACATGAACAAGGATTATAACACGGAGCAAGTGGTGGAAGGATTATGCACGCCGAGTAGCTCCAACCATCCAGCAGAAATAACTTCATGAAAGTTTGGGTCACAGATCTACCGATATCAGTCCAGTCTGCCGTTTCCTTCAAGAGTCCCCCACCACTACCGAGGTGCTTCACACAGCCCCCTGAACTTCTCCACTGACCACCGTACGGCGAGACGGTCGATCGGCAGGTCAGACTTCTCTACCGGGCTTTCAAGCACAGGGGCCTAGCCCAGTGCGATCACGGTCAACCCTGTCGAACTCAACACAGTCATGATGATGAGGAACGTGGTGTGTATTGTCGGCTTCATTGTTGCCGTCTGTTGTGCTCAAGAAACATGGTGGTAAGTCTTCCATTTCAAAATTATTTGAACTTCCATCCATTCTAGCCGGTATAAATGTCTTTTAAATGTGTTTCCTTTTTTTGCAATTTTCCACTGAGTAAGAACTAACAATGAATACTAAGGAAAAACCGCCCTCCTTGGAAGTGCAAACAGTCCCTGTTAAAAGTTGACCACACGCAACCGTGTCTGAGTTCAGTGTTTGGTTGCTGCAGGGCGTAATGAGACCGTTGAGATTGAAATGATAAAATGTACCATGGAATTGTTGAAGATGACGGGACCGGGAAGGAAGAATGTGTCTTAAATCTTTAAAAATGCTCCCCATAGAATGTCTGAACTCCACGTAGTACGGCCATATTTTGTCATGAAGTTTGAAATGTTTCGCACTCTGTTTTTCAAAATTTTCTGATTCAGTGGTTTACTTTCAAGAAATGGTGCGTTTTTCACACAGACACTTCAAATTTAAGTGTTGAAGACATCTGTCAGAAAAACTCTAGGATAACACGAAAAGGTGTCCCAACGCCAGGAGGAGCAAACGTTTACCAGACGGTGACGTTCTGTCATTATGTTTGGCAATGCAGATTTTGATCGTGTTGTTCTTTTTTTTTCTTTCTTTTTTTACCTCGAAATGAAACGTTTCTTTGATGACTGGCCATGGCGGATTCTTCATCTACCACTAAATGTTCCAAGTTAGCTTTTAAAGTGGACAATCATGCGACATAGATGAAGAATGCACACCAATGCTGTCTCACGAATTGACAGAGTATAAAATGCAACCAATGCCATAATAACCATGCTAGTATAATCTCTATGCTATAACCAAACCAAGCTGCTCCTCGAAGTGTAAAGTTGTGACCGTATTTTTCGAGCGGTCCTGATGTGTATTGATTAAATCAAGCATGGTCGAAGAGGCACACATACATGTGCCTTTGTTTGGATAAGCTATTAACACAAGCCCAATGTCTACCATAATGAGATTTAACCGGACCAGTTTCTTTGTGAAATTTCTGGAGATAATTTAGAATTTATGGAGATGAATACCACTGGGTTCAAGCAAGTAACGGTTCCTCTGTGAAGGTTCTGAATGTATCCCCCTCTTGCAATCCCCCAAGAAATTCGAGCGTGGATGAAGAAAACCCCGCCATGATTTAACTTCCTCTACGGTTTAGCTCTACCAGAATGTTATTAAGTAGCACCTACTCGCAGTTAAGAACTCATCATTTTCTCGTAGTGGCACTGACTGGGGCAGACAAAGCTACGACCATTGCATGATTGATAGCTTGTGATCTCATTTTGTTAAGACCAGCGCTGCAAAGTAAAGCCACTGCAGTAACATTAGGGAAGGTATTTACACCGTGGGCTTGCTTCAAGGTGGATCTTGTTCGCACCCCCCCCCCCTTGGTGAACCTAACTGGTTATAACGGGTATCTGATTAATGAGATCAATTCTCTATTGTTGAGATCCATGATTGCTGGCCGTCCATTCCTCCCTGCTCTGTTAGGGTGGTGGCCTTGGGGAGGTGCTGTAAAAAGTTTCTGGCTTTGTCTAGCATTACGGGTGTATCAGCTATCCATGTCTGTTCTATTCACGACATGGCTGGTGTGGAATACACACAGGGACCCTCTCTATATATCTCTCTTCTTCTTCTTTTTTTGGCGTGGATTGAAAAAAGGGTATTAAAAGGTGTGACCATGGAGGGAGTAAAGTGTGACACACGAGACCCATCAGGTGGTATCTCCGTATCAGCAAGGGGGAAAATAATGTCAAACTCGTTTTATTTGTGTCGAACACGATTTCCACATAACTCCAAATGCATGTCAACTGTCATGCGGCCCAGTTTTGCAGTTTCGATTCTAGTGTTTTAAAGTTGGCTTCTTTTTCGAAATCAAATTTAATGTACTCAACATTTTAACTCTGAATCTTTCGGGTATGGGTTAGCTCGAGTTAAGGTGTACGGGTAATGCATTTTACCAACTGTTATCATACTTGTTTTGTCAATTGCTGGCCAGTTTGCAGTTTCTATTCTGGTATTGTAAAGGTTGCCGAAGCACTATACTTGCAACTGGTAAGTTTTCATATTTTATCTCGGGTTGATTGGGGGGGGGGCAGTGATTCGTTTTTCCTACGATGTGGATCGACACTCCCTAAGGTCTCCCGTGAGCTGCTTCCCCCTGAGGCACACCTTATGCCTACACACGTTTTATTTCACACCCGTACCAAATGAGTCACAGGTCCAGTCTAATCCTTAGCTTTTTGGAGTCTTACGCCAAATGGCAACTATTAAACTTAGTTGTTCTCTTTCAAGACTTGTTTACCCAAATATCGTACACACTGGGAAAAACATGAAGTGTCATAAATCCAGAATATATGTTTGTGGTTGCCACCTTGTCAAAATACTACATTTAATGTACAGAGGTGAGACTTCGCGGAAGAACGGTTGGTGTTCCACACTTGACATAATACGCACTGGTCTTTACGGGGGGTCGTATTCACTGCACACGTTGACGAGCCATTCTGTTAACTACACATTCGATGAAAACATTATTGCTGTGACAAACAAAAATGTAATATTTCCCAAAATGTGACATTTTGAGCATAAAGGAGGGGCCCAGGATGAAGAGGGAAAAAAATTACATCACATGAATTGACAGTGACTAACAGCTAAAAAGACGAGTTTTTAATATCAAAAATGTGGAGTTTGCTCATCGTTGGTTTATGGTTGAGCTCATTCATTCCAGTCCTGGCGTTTTGAAGATCACAAAATAGCCAGTGACTGATGATTGTCATTTTCTTTTTTAGAAGACAGCAACTGTTGACATGTTTTGTTACTGTTCTGCGTACATGGTTGGTTACCATAATCCTTGTCATTCGAGGGACAAGTTCGTGTAAGTCCCCTCCGCTCTTGAAACGTCCATCAATATCGAGATTCAAGCCCGTCTGTGGTTTGTCAAGTTTTCCTGATATCAGGATGCTTTCATAGATACCGCTCTTGCCTCCAAATGGTCACGAAAGACCGTCAACTCACCAGCACCAAGTGGGGGGGGGGAAGAGACACAAGTGTGTTCAAACATTCTAGATATCCTTGGTGTTGTAACATTTAAGATCTGACATCTCAAATGTGACAACTCTCAATGGGTTCACGTTCAGTGGGGATTTCACTGCCAAACTAATATAACATTTCTAACAACTGTTTGAATGATTTTTCCACTTTTGCACATTCACTTTCCTGAACATTTTCTGAGGATTACCTCATTTGTACCATTGTGCTCATTTGAATCCCAACTTTCGTATAGCAAGAAGCTTGTCACCAAAGAATTTAGTGATCATTCTTTTCACAAGGATTCTTCAGCAATGTCTGAACTGAGTTTCATTTAACTTTCTGAGAAAACAGTCCTCCATCACAACTCTTTTGAAGGTGTGGTTTCCACGCTGAGAGCATGGTGGCAGTGTTTCTACCTCCGTGCTATCGGTTTACCCCGAGGATGTATTTACATACGGCCCGTCCTCGGATATGATTTTTTTCTGTTCGGGGCTTGGTGAAGGGGGGTCTCTTAGGGCGATCATCCCCCCGAGACAAACACACTTGTCATACCCGGTAGGATGAGGGCCGTCGATCTGGGTGATCACCGCTCCAACCAGAGATTACCATACTCCGCTAGTGATCTTACAAACACTTGTAGACACGGCAAAGTGGTTCTTCCCCTCCCCTTATTATCTACCCATTGTTCTCCGTTTTGTCGTTTGAAGGGGCTCAAGTGTTGACAACGAGTTAGCAGTGTGTACTCTGGGAAGTTACGGGGGCTCTCGCGATGTTTGCCTACCCTCTCTCGCCCTGGAGGGGGGTTCTCTTGCATTTCTTGCAATCCCCTGAGCATTGTCTAGAAGGAACACCAACATGTTTTGTGTACTTTTTTTCAGCTGAAAAGGCCGTCCAAAAACTTCAGTTTTTTTTTCTTTCTTTGCGCTCTAGTGACGCTGGTTGACTTCAGCAACCCACCATTGCTTTGGGTGTACATGACTTCAACCCCCAAGAGTGGAAAGTACAATACAGAATGTGGCTTGCTTCAACAAGCTGAAACTTCACAATTTATTGCCAAAAACGGTTAATAAAATGGCGCAATTTTTTGATGCCTACCTTCACTTCAGTGGGTCCATTATTTCGGACAAAAGATACAGGTTGTGTTTTGACTAGAATTATCGAATGGAATGCACCCTTGAATAGCTGCGTGATGCAACCTTGGGTGAAAAAATGCGAGAACACCAAAACAAACAATGCCAATTGAAGGATAAAATAATAGCACTACAGTGCGAAATAGCACTAACGTCTAAAACAATGGCTGAAACACGAGCTGAAGACAGTTTTCATTTTGGAGGTTAAAATGCAACAATACAACTAGGGTGTTAACCCACAGTGAAAGGTTAAAAACCACTGGGTGTAAACTCTCACCACGTGGGTGTTAAACTTACACCACCTGGTGTTAAACTTACACTACTGGGGGAACCACAAAATGGTGAAAAGCCACGGTTATAGTTCCGCATGCACGTCAAGGACATGCCACGGCATATGTTTTATTGGTAACTCATGTTTTATTTCTTTTTTTCTTGCCACTAACATTAAAGGCCTACAGGCTATAAACATGTTTGGCATCTTCGTGTTCCACCATTTGAAAAGTAAAATATTGATTGAAGAGGTGTGGTTCTGGAAAAACCGATTTCGAAACGTCCGTTCCACAGAAGAGGGGACATCTTTTTAGACCGTGTTGGACTTTGGCTTGTCCAGTGATCCTCAGCGAACTTTAGTGGTAATCTCTGGCCACACATTGTGTTATTCGGTTTTGATCCCATACTGAATGTTCTTGTTTACAAAGCATTACGTGTTAATCACAGATTCGAAGGTGTGGGGGGGAGGGGTCATCTTCGAATGAGAGACAAGCTAGAGACAGAATGCATCCTGCACTCAAGTTCTGTTGCGCTTGTAGCAGAAACATGAAAGTTGCCACGATCAAGAAGATTGCACTTTATTTTAAAGAAACTCCATTTTAAAGAAACTCCTTTGAGATGAGATTTCAGAATTTGATGTTTTTCGCAAAAACATTTTTGGACAGGAACGCTATACTGCTTTACAATACTGTCAATATTGTTACCACGAAAAGCAACTTTGATTTTGATGCTAAAAATGGCTGAGCTCTTTATCATCGACAATGATGAATTCGTATAGTAAAGGCTTTGGCTATATTGATCTCTCAAGTTTTATTTTTTTCTTATTTCAGGAATTTGGGTTTTGACTCCAGAATACACCAGTTCGAGACACTGAGCAGTCCGGAGCTATTCATACTGGGTACTCAGCCTCTTTGCGCCGAGCTCCCCGGCCTCTCCTCCGGTCAGCAGAAACTCTGCCAGCTGTACCAAGATCACATGGGCCCCATCGGTGAGGGGGCAAGACTGGGCATTGAGGAGTGCCGGTACCAGTTTACCAACCGCCGGTGGAATTGTAGTACGGCGGAGACTGGGTCTGTCTTTGGCCGCGTAACCGCCATTGGTGAGTGTTTTTCCTCGTAATACTGAGTGATAATATATTGTGTACTGTCATGATGAAAGTAAAGCTAGTAACTTATTACAGGGTCATCATTGCTATATACCTTTATACGTGAATAAGTAAATATCTCCCTGTTCACTATTGCGATACCATTCCAGTGGACACGTATTATTAGCAAGCATGAAATGCAGCACCTTCACTTCCGAATGAACTTGTAACACTAACAGGCAATGGGAAACTAAACTGTACTGTCATTTTGTCACATTGTGCTCGATGAGACCTGCACGTTGTAAATGGGAGACGACCTTCTGGGTAATCTATACTCAAACATTAATCAAAATGAACCGGTATACAAAATAAGAGGATTTTGTTTGAATCCTCCCATCTCACTTTTCGAGTCGGTTTTAAGGAACTCATTTTGATTGGACAATATAAGTTGTCATTATATTTTGCTCGTGTCTGTGATTGGTCAAACTGTAGCATTGTAGTTATTGCATATCGCTTATGTTGTGATTGGACAAAGGATTTTGTGGTTGTGGTTCTTGTCGTTGATTGGTCAGTTGTTTTGTCAATGTTTTCACACTTCGGTCCAATCGATTGTTTGTTTTTTGTTGTATTAACTAAAATTGTTTGTGATTTTAGATAATTTGTGTGGATGTAGTTCTGGTGTGGTTTAGCGTTCTTAAAGCTGTTGTCAGTCATTTTGTCAAATCGGTGCGCGGCATTAGTTATTGCCTTTGGTTTAAAAAGTTAATTATAGTCACAGTTATCGTCATTTGATTGGTCAGATGTTTATCCAGCGTGACTGATTACTGTTAGTGATTGGTCAGAATTTTATTTAGGTTCTGCCTTTGAACAGACAGTGGTTTGTTATGATGCTGTTGTCTTAAATGAGTTTAAAATCTTCCATTATAACACAAAGCAAGGTACAGTGAATGTGTCAGCATTAAGCTAAACTGTTCTTCTAGTTTGGTCACATTAGGGATGTAACCTTTCCTCTCTTGAAGTTATTTAATCTCTGTCTACTCTCGCAAACTCACGAATATTCATGAGGCTTCACGTTGGTAGGATCCTTGCCCTGTGTTAGGATTGTGTAACTAGATAGACATGGGTCTATTGTGCTGCATCTAATTCGTGAAACATCAGAAGTGTTTCTTGTCTCCGATTTCAAAGCAACTTCTATTTTTTTGTAAAGACTAAGACCCGGGCACTTATACTCCAATCTTGAATGAATAGGAACTGCGTCTCCCAGACTATCCGTCAATAAATATGTGTTGAGTTTCATCTGCAGAAATTTGTCACTTACTCAATAAAATTGCAGCAACTTTTATACTGGAGATGAAATTAATGTATGGTTTGGTGTTATCAACACGATCATTTCGGAAATGGCGTTAGTAAGCCACTGCACAATAACTTAGACTAATTTATGGGCACTCCTGGAGGCATGCCGGGTTTTGTCCAGGCCAATCAATTCATTTTCAAATTCAAGCCAGGGAGAAAGGCAACCGAAGGCGGGGCCGAAGTACTTATTTCACAGTGGATAAACTTTCGCATAGAGCACCATTGTGCTCGGACTGTGAGCCACTTCGTTTGTTATTGTGCACCATTCATTGCTACATGGAAATTATGTCATTATATACGGACTGGATCGCACGCCCCGGGAGCGCGGCGCGGCGGCCGTGACGCTGGAACGAGGGCCCTCAGTAGAGAGTACCTGGTTCCTTCGTCCCACATGAGGGGAAATATAAGACGGAATCGGATTTGGGAGTGCAAGCGGCCCCCGACCATGGCGACACACTGGGCCCAAAAGCAACATCACCTGTGACAAAACTGACTAAAGATTTGCATTCCTTTCAGCTTAAAGGGAGACCATGAAGTGATTCTTGTTTAATAAAGAGGATGTTTTGTTTGGTGGTGAATGTCTTGGATTTATCGTTTTGGCTTTTGTACAAAAATCGTACAATTTTTCTCAAAGCTCGAATCTTCGAATATTCTCAATCTTCGTGGATTTTTGTATAAGTCCCTTTAAGAACATGTGGAGCAAAGTTGGTCTACCGATCAGTCTGATGTAATGCAAGGCTTGGTCTACCGATCAGTCTGATGTAACGCAAGGCTTGGTCTACCGATCAGTCTGATGTAACGCAAGGCTTGGTCTACCGATCAGTCTGATGTAACGCAAGGCTTGGTCTACCGATCAGTCTGATGTAACGCAAGGCTTGGTCTACCGATCAGTCTGATGTAACGCAAGGCTTGGTCTCCCGATCAGTCTGTTTATGTGACGCAACGCATGTTCTCCTTAGTTGAGTCGGTGTAGATGAAAGCCCGTGAGTTTGAAGGGAATAGTATTGACTCAAGAAGGCATAATTATGACCAAAGCATCTTATAGTGCAAAATCATCGAAAGAAGCAAATTGTGTACACCCTACCTCCCACCACCCCCTCCCCGCGCCCCATCGCCCCACAAACCCCATGCTCAACCGTATCACACCCCCTTGCTCACTGGCTGGTAAATCTGCACACCCATGGACAAGATAGTTCTTGATTCAGATCGACATATTAAATTTGACTGTCCAAGTGTATCAATCTGAAGCCCCCACTCCTAAATCAATTATACTCTCGTCCAAATATACTGCCATCAACAATTATTTGAAGGTTACGTGCGTCATATTCAGCCGTACGTCTCAAAAATCTTGTTCTTCCTTTTTTTCTTTCTTTTTTTTTTTGCGAAGAGAGATTTTCTTCTTTCTGACCTTTTAATGAAGCTGTAATCGTGGGTTTCAAAACCCAACATACAAATCGAAATTTGGCTTGTTGTTGTCCCTGATCCTCCCTTCAAACAAACCTCTGATAGTTCCTTGGAAAAACCGTGGGTTGTATTAAATGGTTGTTAGTATAAGTTCTTGTAGCCATTTTATGTTTCGCAGACATTTTAAAAAGAAAAACTGGTTTTGTCCCATATTTTGATCAGTGTCCCGTACGCCAACTTAATCTGGGCATCTCTACTTGAAATTATAACTCAAAACCATTGTTATGATTAGCTCCTCATTTCTACATTCATAAACCCTTAATCCTTGCCCCAAATAATACCCAGTACACCCTGATCACAGTCTCGTTCATATACCTGTTAATTAACTTTCTGTGGCACATGTCGGAACACATTGGAGTCCGGCCGACGAAATCTACTCTTTTTTATCAGCCATCCCGAGCCTTGACGCTAACGGCCCCTGACAGGGAAACCAGTTGGCGGCTGGACACTTCTAAATCCCTCCATTGTCGACACAAAGGAGCCCTCGCCAGTATTTGCGCTGGGCACAATGTGCTGCTATCACCTGAATAACGGCTATATTCGGGGGGAATCGATCCCCAATGGACCCCGTCCAGGGTGAAAGGTGGACAGGGGAAAATCGTTTGCCATTTATACTTCAACCTTTGTGTATCAATGGTAAATACCAGCATTCGGATCGGACTGGGTTTGCGCGGCCCCGTTCCCCCTGGGGACTGAACGGTTCAATCGGTGTCGTTGGCCCAACTCCGTGGATTTTTCTTTGCTGGAGAGAGAGTGAGATCGAGAGAGAGCGAGGGGGAGAGTGGGAGAAAAAAGGTGTCCTGCTCGAGCACAGTCACACCAATGCCTACGGCTAACCCATCACTCAAGCTGAGGGACCAGTTTTAAAAAAATCATCCTCACAAAAACATCCTCCGAAAAGAGGTATCCTTGAAACTTGGTTGGAGGAATGCCATCTGATGAAATATAAAGAACTTCAGTTATCTCCTCGTGTTTCTTATTAAAGGTATCAACGGGACTTGGTTCCTAATTCAGCGATCTCGTGAAGCTGAAAATTGCGCTTGGCAAATTGGCACACATATCAGATTTGAGCAGGGAACCAGTCAACAGCCACAATGCATGATACTTTGGCTGGTGCCCCCAAGCTGTCTAGGAAAATTTAACAGCTAAGCAGATTATGAAACTAAATTGGGCTATTGTTTTGACTATAGTGCAAGTTCAGCTATTGTATCTATTTTATCTGTATCGATCAATCGATTTATCGATCACTTCCCGATTTGTTCTAAAGAGCAGTCATGGGCAGTCATGGGCCAATCAGTCCACAGTTTGACATCCAATATCTTATATCAACCATCCATTCATTAAACGAACACTAATATAGATTTTAGAAAAAAGTCCGAACGACTCAAGCATGAAGCAAATGAATAATTTGTACCCAGTTGTAAAAAAAGAAAAAAGATACATTTCTGAGTGTTGTAATACATTCATATAGTCTCACTCTGGAATCCCAGACTGAGAGTGCCATGGTTTGCCTCTTTAAAGAAAGTTCCAGCTATCGCAGACGTAACCTAACCCAATCAGCCACCACGCAAAGACCCTAACAAAAACCCCTGACATTCCACATCGATCTCAGCTAATAGTCAAACAATCAGAATGTACCCCTTACAGACTGCTGTCATTTTTGCCAGTCAGAGAAGTCGATAATCTGTCCAAATAGATATAATTATATTGGCCTGGACGTGACAAACGTCACGCAAAAGCATTGTTGGGGGCAGTTGTACTTATTAATGCCTATCCATAAATTAAATGTTAAACATTATAACACTCCGTAACTTGCGGCTCAAAGGTGTAAATGTAGTCCAGCAAAGACATCTGAAGTTCCGAACTGGTAATATTTTTTACAAAATAATGTTCGACCCCTTACGCACATTTTAGCGGTTATAAGTTGCGCCAGGGGCCCTCACTGTGGAAGGCCTTAAAGTAGAGGTATGGAATTCCATTAATGTGGGGATGGAGGATGCTGCTTCCCCTTGCCCAATATGCACTAGCTATAAGGCTAGAACAATGACGATGGATGTTGATTCTACTTTGACCAAGCCTACAAGAACAGCTCATGCCTTTTTGACACCTGAAGTACTGCACATTTTTACGTGCTATCGGTGCTCTATGATTTTACGAGTCAAACAGTCGTGACAAAAAAAAAACATAACGCAAAGCTCTGTTATGGTTGTTGTGGTCAGGACCAATAGCGGTGCATTACCACATGCACACATAAACACTCAAACACGCTGACGGACAAAGCAAATAAACAAACACGCTGCTCGACGGACAGACGAGCAATTGAAAACGTGCAGACTGAAGTTACTAACAAAATACATATAACGTGATTTACTTCTATTCGGTACAACGCCAGCCCTTACCTCCTAAAGTATATCTGTCTTTGGCCAGTGACCTTCCCTTGTCCTCCAAAATAGGCCTAATCCACTTTATGGCAACTCACCAACTATGTTTAGACTTTACATTGGTTTGCCTGTTCAAGTGATATTGTTCATGTTATTAGAGGACATCAGTACCAAAGCAAGACAACTTGCTGGAAAAGATTTTTGTTGGATTTTGGGACTGTTCGAGTTAGTGTAAAATATTATGGCTGGTAAATAAGTGGGGTTCTTCGATCTTTGGTTGAGGATGTCAACAAACGAAATACCTTCTATGGGTTTACCGAAAAGTCTGGTTTCTTTGTCACAACCTAAAATCAATCCGGTCGCATGATGTTGTTGCTGTTTTCATTTCTTTGTAAAATTTTCCTTTTCATTTTGTTTTTAATTTGATACCTCCACACCAGTGAAATGAATAATTGAAATATCATAATCAGTTCTCTGAACAACGGATTATGTGTCAAAATTACTTGACCAATTTAATTATCTGATAATTTTGATGACGTGGTCGTCTTTAGTTTTTTTTTTTTTTCTTCTTTTCTTCTTCTTCTTTTCTTGGCGTGATTAAGCAGCATACCTATCGAGTCAGACCCAAATCTAGTTTGAGCTCGCTCCGTTTGACCCTGCGGGAATCGGCGCTCACCAGGTGAGGTGCAAATTACCACCCAATAAATCACCGTAGTGCTGGGTGTAAACACCACCAAAGGCTCCGGAATTATGACAGGGTTTAGGATCAATAAAAAAAAAAAGTGATTTAGAAAAACTATGAATTGTGAAATTATCCTCATAGAATACAATCCCTGCCCCTTGGTATGTTGTAATTCACTTTTCGTCTTTTGTGCGAGGTGCTGGTGGAACCGATAAAGTAGAGCGTGGGAGTAAATTTTAAGTATATCTTTAGGAGAAATAATACAATTCAAGTTTTGCTGGTTGTTGTTTCGATTTTTCATAATTTCGCTCACCGATGACCGTGATTGGAGTTATAACACAAAAGCTGTAATCTTGTTTTTTTCCTTTCTCTGAAATTAAAATGACAAGTTTTTATGAGACATTGTAGGTGTTGGCTAAGACTTAGCAGGTTTTAAGCCAGAGTAGATCACGCAGCGATACGGTGGATTATGGGATACCACGTATAGGCCTACCTCTGTTATTGACGCAACAGCGAAGCTAGTGTATTTTTTTTTTGTATACAACAAACGCATCAGTCATCCCACCCAAAGCTATGTATGGAGAGAGTTGCGAAATAGAGGAACCATTCTTCTTTGGTCACGTGGTTGCTGGACGCCATTTTTTATCCAAATGTAGCAGACCCAATGAGCAGTCTAGTCTGGCACCCTGTATGCGCACATGCGGGTTTTTGTTGTTGACCGAAATGGCTTCTAATCACAAGTTGTCGCAACTCTCTTACACACAGCTCTGATCCAACCGTGTTTCAATCTTTTCTGGTAATGGAACCGAGTATCCTCCAGTCAGTTTTAGATGTAGGAACGAAAACTCCAATACGTGGGATTCGAACAGGGCTCCGCAGAGGGTAAAGGCAAGGCAACCCAAAGCCAACATGATCCCCTCCTCAGTGGGTTTTGCTTTTCTTCAGAAACATCAAACGAATTGATGTTTTATCAAGGATTGTATGCATGTTCAATGCGTGTTTGTCTCGGTTTGCCCATGAAGGAAGGACTATTTTTCTTTCTCCATGATTCGCTCAATCGAAATGCGGAATGATACGTTGTGCTCATGACGTCATTAAAGTAGGGCGCCCTTGACTAGAGGTTAAATTGAAGGTAGCTCATTGGCTGATCCTGTGCGCCGCGCGTACAAAGCTGTGCGTTTTCTACTGTTTTATCATCTTATTACCTCGGGAAATGGCGACGTGATGACGTCAATGCACGAGGTCCATTTGGAGATGATGTTTTCCCACTCGACACAATTTTAGACAGAATTCCCATGACTATTAAGTGTCGCATTATGAAAACTCCGGTAAGCCTTGAGATTTAAAAATCACCGGTTTGTTTTTTCTGCACAACCAGCCATGTATCGTACCTAATAATAACACACGTAAAAGTGATAATGTATCAACCCCCTTGAGTAGGTAAATATTGACCCGGTGACCCTGGTGGCATTGTGGGGGCCATGACTCGTGCACAAGATTAAAAGGCAAAGTATACATGACTATGTTTATCATAAGATTTGAATGATAACAAACAGTCATTATTGTGACCAACTTCACACCATCATCATCATCGTCAATTTCGCATGCTCTGGAAGAGTGTAGCGCCCCGACAACGCTGTTTCCGGTCCGGCCGGTTCTGGGCGTGTCTCCAACCAGCGGGCAGATTTAAATGTTGCTGACAAAATATCAAGGTGGAACCGTGATATAGAAATAAAGCAGATCTTTTTCAAATTAGAACTTTCAAAAGTCAGTACACTCACAAAATAGGCTTTTATGTGTTATTGTGCCTGGGGATGTAAACGACCTCTTGAACGGTTCCCACTGTGCGTTTGATTGCACGGTCTGTTAATTGGTTCCTTCGTAAAGTTCAGTTGATGAACTTGTGAATGGAGTTTTCTAAAGTATTGGGCACAGTATACGTGTAATCACATCAGTCATCAGGATCAGTGTAACGTTTTGACTCAAGTCGGTTCCCGTGCTTGAAGTAGACCTATAAGTGGCCAATCCACTGTTACTCGCGTTACCATCAGCACAGGAACCACAAAATCTGGTTAACTGAAAAGATTGATCAGTTTATAAGGAGATATTAGTTGGTTGTCAATAGAAATCTCAACATATCATTACATGTGAACCATTTCTAAACACCAGATTGGTAATTTCTGTGATCAGTGTAAAGTAAGCAGCCGTTAGACTGCCAACATAATCGAAAATGGCGGCCGGAGCACATGGGCCCCTATGATTTTAAGTCAAGTGGAAGGTTCCACTTGAGTAAAGACTACTTCGTAGATGTAGATGGTCGATGTTTAAATCCCTCATAGGGGTTTCTTCATGGACCCTCCTCGAAGACTAGACCCTCGTTTACACAGAACGTGTACCCGGTGTGTGTGATACCACCACCGCACCAACCTCTACCCTCCCAGCCCACTTCCCTCTCCCCAGTCCGATACGCAAACAACACCCGTGTGAAAAACGATTATCTGACCATTATCCGCCATCCTTTTACAAAGAAAGGTGAGATTGCATGAATAATTTATGCGGTTATAATATGACCCGTCTCCGTAAATCCATCATCCAATTAATCTTTCCCCCTTCTCCTCTTCATGTTGTTGACGTGACGGATTATTGCGGTAATCGTTGTTAACTTAGTGTTCACAAAGTTAAGTTTGTAGCCAAGCCGTGGTGCTGGTAAACCAGTGGTGCTTGTTGGTCGGCTTGTATCTACTCCGTGATCTGAGCCCGTTGATTTCAAAGAGCGATTTTTTTTTAATAAACACACAAAATAGTTGGATTGTCTGCGGTGCTAGTATTTTTTTGCTTACCGGAAATGGGTTACCAGCCAAGGTACTATTTCATAGGTCTGATGATGAAGTTGAGCTCCTGGCCGGATGAGCAAGAGGGGCGAATGCGTGTTTTAATCCGGGTGGGTGAAAGAAGGACGGTGTGAAGTCCGAACTTTGTTTAAAGCTGGCTGTAAACTCACTGATTAAGATCTTACTGGTGCAAATCTCTTGGAGAAATATTTCCTTCTGAAAAACAGCCTCATTCTCACAACTTACGGTCTTCAAATAAACTTCTTCTCCACGTTGCCTTGGAACGTGGAGAGGAAGTCAACTCCTTGTATGAAAAACTCAACTCATTTGGCCGCCGTGCATTTCTCAGTTTGGCACCAATGTTACAGATTGATCTCCCTGTAGACATCAGCACTTCCCCAAATGTGAACATTTTCACGAAGAGACTAAAAACTTCCAAGGCATTTTCTATGTAGTTTATGTACTGTCAAAGCGCCTTTGGCTGTTATGGATACCGCGCTATAAAACAAATGTTTTGATTATTGATTGAAACACGTGCAAAATGGCATATACAGACCCAAAATCACCCTGCCAATTTGGACCGTCGCAATCGACATCATAAGCCATTTCGAGATATGGTGCACACATACTGTGACACTTTATAGCTTTGAGAAAATAGAAGTAGCTGTTGCAAACAGCTTTACCAACCAAAACCTATTGTATATATGCAAAACTTAGTTAGTGGCCTGACGTTTCGACCCTAGCAGAGTCTTTCTCGAAGGCTAAATTGGGTAAATTTGTCTGTATATACCCAAACCAAACAGTGGCACTCATGTATTATAGTGTCCACCATATCTCTAAAAGGCTAATGAGCCCAACATGAGCACACACCAAAAACGGCAAAATTTAAACAGTTTATAGTTGTTTTGAAATAATTTCCCAGTTGAATAGTGTGTTCATAGAACTCTATAGAGGATTGCTCTCCCGAAATTCATATGGCATTTTCTCTTTAAGATACAAGCTAACCACTAACTTGTTATTAAGGAACTCAAAGCGACATGATATGGCTGCATAGGCGTAGTTCTAAATTAGCTCCATATGTCGGCTGACGTTAAGGTTACTGAATGATGGAGTGTGTGTAGGCGTAAATTCGAGTTACAAATGCATTATGACAACTCGAAAAGTTGCTTTTTATATCATTTCCGACATCTGTATTCGCCTCATGCAAATCAACACGTTTCGTGTACGATTTTGTTTCTTCCATGCTGTGTGAAATTTGCCCTGGAGTCTGGGCGCTCGATGTACGGGGAAATCGTTAGTTGTCTGTTTGTCAATGTTTTCGTTTTAATGTGCTGTTCCAAACAACAGGGTTTGTTATTATATAAGGGAAATATTGCAAGTTTCAATCTGAAAGCTCACTCATTTATAATGTGCCTGTATCAATCTTCCAAAAAGTGCTAGACTTAAACCAGACCCTCCCAACTTGGTTGTGCCTGCTGGTTATGGGATAAACGGTTTAACCTATCGCAAACCTCTGGAATAAACGAAGACTTTCCTAGTCGACACGCGAAGCCGTTTTTGCCGAAGCGGCAGAGTGTGCTCTTGTGAAAAAGGAAACGATTTTATCAAATCGTCAAAAAACTCGCAAGTGTGAAAAGACAGTTACCGAATTCTTCTTGTTTACTGTGGAGAACTATAGCTACTTTTGTGGTAATTATCAAGCTAATTATATTGGAAGGATTATCTTTTAACTAATCTTTAAAATTTACTTTTAATCTGTCCATGTGTGCAGAGAGTTGTTGCTGTTTGTTTCATTAATACTGATTGGCATATCATGCCACTACCAAAACAAAGATAGTGGTGCTTAATAACATAAAACACTATGGTACTTTATTCTACATAATGCATTGAAAGCAGTAGAAAACGCATAATAAGTATTTTTTTGGAAGTGTCAAATTCAAGATTATTTTCCTAATTTATTTCCAAATCAGTACAATGACCCAAACATTGACTTAAACGCTCCTCTCGGGCCATTCCTAACTTGTTGTTTGTTTTCTCTTTCAATTACGTCACTCAACCTTGTCACCAAACTTCTGACGAATCACCGACTTGGCCGTGTCATGCATCCCGGGGGAACCACTACTAAACTTCAGCCAGTAGAGAGGCAGCTTTTACGTACACCATATCCGCTGCTGGTGTAGTCAACGCCATCAGCCGCGCCTGCCGGGAGGGCGTTCTCTCGGTGTGTGGATGTAGCCGTGCTGCCCGACCCCGGACCTCGATAGGGACTGGGTGTGGGGAGGCTGCGGGGACGACGTCGACTATGGATACCGTTTTGCTAAGGAGTTTGTCGACGCCAGAGAAAAGGAAAATAATCACCCGAGGGGGACCTACATGTACGCAAGGATGAAGACCAACCTCCATAACAACGAGGCAGGCAGACGGGTGAGTTAGCGTCTTCCTAGAGCCAAGCTATACCGTTCTCAGAAACACCCTATTCAATTCCATGCAAAGCATGAACTCCTACATGTCATTAATTGTTTCTATTGGGTTAAGCAATGGAGGTATTCCTCACTCTGAGCAATTGTTGTCTGGTATCCTTCTTCGAAAAAGTTAAATTCGTGTATACGTCGGCGTCTGAATTGTCGGCTTTGGCTACGGCTACGACATGCTCATTGCAAAGGTATATTCTTCAACGCTGCTTCTGTAGCCAGCAGCCAGAGCCTTAGTCAAAGTTGCTGCGCTCGGACGAAGCATTATACATCAGCACATTTAACAAGTTGGATTGAGTCCCTCGAGAATATTGCACGGATGTGTGACCGACACATTATTTTAATTACACGTCCGTTAATGTCATGTAATAGAACTGTCGTCAATCACTTTAGGCCTCAGCTTGAATTTGGTGTGGTTCACGTTTCATGCGTGCTCGCAGACGAGATTTCTCAGGATTAAACGAATTACCTTTATGAGTTTCATTGGGCAAAGTTGGTAAAATTTGATCATTTCGAAGTAGCTGGTTCGCGCGCAGAAACGGCACTGTGTGATGGAGATCAGTGGTAAACGCTCGTCGTCGTGCAAGAGTTCGTTCTTTGGCGACGTCACAGCCGCGAGTTTTGACAGCCTAGGCAACCCGAATGGTCAAAGGTTGTATTGTCAAGTAATTCGGTGATGAAAGGTGGTGCTTCTCGAGTCACGAAGTGTGACGTCAGATGTTCGGGATAATTTTCTGTGTGCCTTACCTCTCTTAGACTGTTTAAGTCTTGCGGTAAGTTGGGCTCCGTGAAATTGCGCGATTTTTTCTTCACACTTAAAAGTATTGCAAATCAGTTTGAACCCATGATTTCCCCCCCCCCAAATGTACTAGTGCGCGCGAGACTTGCGCGGTATATTTTGGCAGAGGGCGCTATTTCGTAAGCAAGTGACGTCACGGGGCGCATCATCGGTAATACTATTTTTTTATGTATGGAAATACTCTGCTCGAATGCGGAGATACCACAAAATGGGAAATCAGAGTTACCATTAAGTGAAAATTGGGGTGAGAACCTTCATGGCCGGGATTCACTCAACTGCGGAAGAATTTTTGAAAAGGGGGTTTACAAAACATTTGTAAAAAAAGGCAACAAAGGACGTAAAACACACAAAAATAATGCCTGTAGAAAGCCTATTCTCTTGTGCGGCTCTTTTGAAGACCTGTTTTTCTTTCATGTGTAACATCGTTTGTACCATGATTGTATACCGTGTAATCTTGTCTTGCAGTCTTTTGAACGGTTTTCTTTTATCTTGATTATGGAGGTCGTCAGCCCCGATTAAACCGAGCCCTAAGCCACGCCCTTCACGCAGACCTCTCAACGCCCTTTTCTTCCCCACAATTGCCCAAATCTTCAATCTCTGATGTGGTATGCAAAATTCAGCAGCCTTGGGTTTAAATCGGCTGCGCTGTGCGATTTCCGCAATCACTGGAGAGAGAGAAGAGAGAGCTAGGGGGAAAAAAAACTCAAGTCCAGTAGAGCGGACAATCTGTAATCATCATATGTGACATTGCGTCCTTGTCAGAGGGTGTGCTTTTCACGGGATACAATCGTCCAAGCGTATACGGCACTACCGTAAACGCCGATCGAGCTCGCCCTTTCCCCCCGTTGCGATATAAAGCTTTTTCAACCCCAGCCGCTGGTTTACGGCAGCAGGAACAAAGATTGCGATCCAAAACAGAATAAAGCACCCATCCACCGGAAAATTGTAATCCGTCGAGAAGTCCGCGTCAGATTGGTGGAAATGAACAAAACTTTGCAACAGTGTTGGGTCGACGTTTACTGACTCAATGTGTTCTCAAGACTGTTGATAATACTTACCTTTCACAGGCTGCAATGCTCCCCGGTGTTTGCTCTTTTCTTGTTATTTTTGCTGGAAATGAAAACATAAACTCCTTTGTAGATACGATTTTATTGCAACTTTTTTTTAAACAAATTATTCAATCTGCAGAAGAAATATCCGTCCACTTCGTAGCACAGTTCAGGGCGATTGCATTTTGGAAGGGGTTTATTGGAGTTGTGCAATGTCACTAAAGGGTGTTAGGTGTCCCTTGATATCCATTCCCTATCAATAAAGAAAACAACGAAACGCAATGTTGATAAAGTTGATGAAGCATTGGGCACTGTTGTTTGATCGGATTAATTTCGTAACCACACATTAACCACAAACCCACCGTGGTCCTATCAGGCGGGAACATGCTCTTTCAATGTCGCTGAGTTAGGCAGTTCATTTAAGTATACCTGTACCCTCAAAAACGTAAAATATTTATGTTTCAAATCAAGAATTCCATCAGTTGCCAATCTGCTATGATATTTAATTAGTAAAACCATATTGTGAGTTGATTGTTATTTTCCCATTTTGTGGTTCCTGTGCAGGTTTTGTCCTTAATGTTTTACAGTGTCTAGCTATTGTCATTTGACTTGTCCACCTGGTTTCTCACTGTTCCATATTGTGATGTTTCATATCAACATTGTCATTCCATTGTGGCTTTATAGCTCTATTGTTATCTGTGTACGAGTTTAATTTGAAGCCCATGCAGGATCAATGTATGGTAGTGGTGTACACAAATGGATGCTTTTGTGGGAAAAGGGCACCAGCCAGACGGACCACGTGGCGGTTATTATGCAAGCATGTAGCTATCTATAAGTACAGATATAGCACCATTTTGTGTTCAATGATTTCTAGATAAATGTTACTTAAGTGACAAAACCCATATGGTTGGACCTGTCTTTGGAATGTGTTGTTTGCAACTGATCCGGGAAACATTTCCGCTGTTCACTTTGGCGAGTGAACTTTACACTGCCGCGTGTGATTTCATACTATACTTATTAGTCATCTTGCAGTTCGATCTAATTGCAACCGTCACTTAATCATTGTGCGATATCTGATGGAATCACATCTGGAGTACGGTGTCATTTATTTGCCGACAGGTCTTGTCCCAACAACACTCTGTTAATGTTACGAGGACCGCAAAAAAAGAGGAAAAAGACGGCGGCCTTCGCGGCGCATTATCCCCGTGCAGTGATCGGCCTTCTCGGTTGCCTCCCTCGCTGTGAGAGAGGTACATTCCGTGGAAGAATCCAAGCGGTGGTTAATCACCAGCCGTTTCAGAATATGATAGGGGGCTATATAAGAAAGACATTCCTCAACCTGGGATTGTTTAGCATCTTTACCTGGGACTGAACAAATATTCGCAGGAGATTACAACAACAAAATATGTCCACTGGGAAGGAGTGCAAAAAAAAATCATTTTCTTATAATTGATTGTGGTTGGGTGGGGGCGTGGTTGATCAGAACCACTTGAAGACGAATCATTTGGTAAATTGCTCAACTTTTCTGATGGGGAAAATGATTCCCCTAAAATCGAAAATGTTATTTCGTATTTGTACATTTAGTACATTTTACATAGTCTTGGTATTGGTGGAGTTACATCACCGGTTTCCTTATCAGGGACTTCACTGTCTTATGTTTTGAATTGTGGAAGAAAACGCAAGTTCTTGTTAATTTCATTTAAAAAAAAATCATGTCTCTGTTGAGGTGATAAATGGATATTTATCTTTACCTTGCAGTGAGCTATGGACCATGGAGATGGGCCGAACTAAAACGAGTAATAGGAACATTTCACCGTTACTGTATTGTATAAATACCGGGTGTTTTTTCAAGAAACATTGTGAAAGCTGCAACCTTGTTGTATGCTTGCTTTCAACTTTCGGCTATCGAAAAAATAATATTTTGAAAAAGGAACCACCGATACAGTATTCATTACTTTTTTTGCGTTGTAATCCAGCGTGTATAAGAGCCGCACTTGACTTCCCGTGTATCTTCCCAGTGTTCAGTCGGATGTAACTAACGGACACATCGGCCAAAATGGATTCACACGCGAGTTGGATTACATTATGGCCCACACGGATTACATATAAATAGACCTGCACCAACATACGACACGTCTCGCATTACATCAGCTGACTGCTGGGTCGAGTCAGTGCAGAGGGCATTCTTGAAATCACTACTGTTAAAGTTAGTAGGTTGTGGGTTGTCCTGTAAAAAAAATACGGTGACGTATTAGTCTGGGTGTCCTTTCAAAGCCACCGTACACTTGAAAACAAATCATTTGAAATATTACTATAATATGCGTGCTAAAGCGACTGGAGAAATTGTTACGGTGTATAAAGTATTAAGAATTTACGGCGCTGGAACTCAGCATGTGCACCAGACTATTATTAGCCGGTGGTGTAGACCTGCACGTGTGTGATATCAATGAATTGTATTTTCAATTTATCTTTACCTCCAGATTTGTTTTACGGTCGATATCAGTATCGTTTGAAATAGACATGATGTCATTCAAAAAAACACGTCAGAGCATTTGCTTGTGTGGTGCACGAACGCACACCACCCATCACGAAACGCAAATTTGATTTGATCGTGGACTAGTCGGTGATGGGTCACACCGGGTCCTCCTCTCTCCTTGGTGTGGGAGATGTGCATTGCGATGGCTCGGTATAAATAATCTACATGGCACGGTGAGCAGTCACGCTAAGCTGGTATTACGAACCACGCTGGGTGCATGACGAGAAAATGATACTGTTAAAACTTAGCGTGCGTGCCACACGCAAGATGTCTGGATTCTTGAAATGGGCACGGTACCCATTTCATTTGTCATGAGAGTCTTCATGATCGGGGTGAGAGTGTTGGCGAATGTCAGAAAAGCATGTTTGATAATGTTATCAAATGTTGGAAAATGTTTGGAAAATGTTGCAAAATGCTTAAACATGTTGGAACACGTACATGGTCATATTACCACCAAGGAAGCTGTGTATTAAACACCGATAACATGTTGATGAAAACATTGCATGGAAATAGTTGCGCAGAGAAGTTATAATTTAACGATCTCGTGGGTTAGTTGTTTTGTTTATAACTACAGTTTACACATAATTGGTTTTACGAGTGAATTCATTACCGTCTGATAGCTCTCTTCAGTAAACGCACCATCCAACAGACCTGTGAAATAAAAAATAATCCATATAGGTGGTCAAAATCGGACAAGCACAAACGGCTGATGTTTTGCCAGTTATTTTGTGATCAGTCAATTCGGGCTTATTTCGATTGCAACTATCGAAAAAAAGCATCGGTTATTTCTTGGGTGTTCCCCTGTTTCGACTTTGACAGTATTTCAGATAGAAGTAATTCTATAATGGGGATTGGCGATGATATAAACTTCATAATCAGTGAGTTTTCGGATTGAAATGAACTGATTGCGTTCTTTGTTTCTGGATATTGACTTCTATCGAAAATTTAAATTAGGTCAGACTTATTTTTCATCGCAGAGGTCATCCGGAGAGCCAGATAAGACTGACAGCTTTGCATTGTGGGCGTTGGTGTGAAATTGCCAAAACAACATATTTGTTGAACTTGTTTTTCTCGAATTTTTCACAACAGTTTTTTCTTTATCGTAGACACCAGGAACGCCTTATTTTTTTGTGAAAGTACATGTGTTTATTTCACGGGAAAATTGAGTGCTGTGTCGTGGGCAGTGAGCAGTTTGTTGTCTTGTAACCTCAGCGGGTCGGTGTTGCGGGCGACAACACGCGGACGGCATTTTTAATGAACACGAAACTACCGCTGAGAATGTTAACACTGTTGAAGGTTGTCTTTTTCGCGGTAATGCTGGGACTGTTCCCGGTTCTCTCCTATATACTTGTTGTTCATTATGCTTGTGGAATCTCTCTTTCTTTCTTTTTCTTTTTTAATAACTCTGGTGTATTTTACACTTCAGGTTTCCATCATAAGTCTCTCCACAAAGGCCTTTCCTGGGTGGGAGTCCGTCAAAAAGGTTGAAAAGCCGGTGGCGCCACGCGCGTTATTAACGGGGCAGACGGAGGAAAACAAGGCCTGGGTAGCGCCCACCTTGGAGGCAAGGCAAGGGCGGGCTGCGGGGTGCGATGCAGGCGCGACAAATTATCCGGGTTTTTTTCTTCTTCTCTTCTCCTCCAGTCCAAGCCCCCCAAAAAAAAACTCGCCAAAGAAATAGTGAGAAGGATTATTCTGGTCGGATTAAAAGCTTACAAATATCGGTGGTGGTTTGGGCTGAAAGGTGTTTAGCTTGGGCACTGGGCTGTGATGGTAACTCCAGCGAATCTGTCGCGGATTATTGTCGGGGAAATTGTTCAATTTAGCGGCAGCTTTTGGCTTTTGTCACCACCGTAGTATGTCGAAATTTATCTGGAGAGAACGATTAACAACGCATGGGTGAATGTGGAACGGTTTATCTTGTTTCCATTAGAAATATTACACAAAAATACACGTGTTCTGTCAGTAGCTATAAAGCTAAGCTTGTTTGATGAATTTTTGTGTAATTCCAAGCTTTGTACAAAAAAATGTCAAAATTCATTAAATTGATGACTTAATCCTCTGATAAGATTCGTTTTTCAGTGCAAATACAAAGAGCATGTTGTTCATGAATTACATTGTTTCCCTTTGTGTTCCCATGGTTCCACAATGCTCCCGTTGTGCTCCGGACTGCCCCCTCATCCATTTATTGGAGAGTCAAATGAAATCAAAGAGTGACGACTGTTCTTTTCTCCATGGTTACGACTTGCCTAGGAACTTGAACTTTGGTTTTAGTTCGTTTACATTTCCAGATCTGCCCAAAGCTAATTTTAGTTGTAATTATTATATTAAAACTGGTAGGGTTGTAAAAAGTAGATGAAGTATTGTTTTGATCTTTGGTGACAGCTTTTTAAAACTTTCGTCTTGTTGAGGCAGCAATTGTATGTGTATTCACGTGTGTGAGTTGCTCGATTTAAAATAAATGAGAAAATACAATTAGCTGTTGCAAACTGCTTACCCACCAAAGGGCCTCATGATATAAATGCAAAAAATAGTTTGTTGCCTGACGTTTCGACCATAGCAGAGTCTTTATCAAAGGCTAAGATGAATATAAGTATATAGCTTTACAGAGTATGTACAATGGTTGGAAAAAATATCACACTGAATATTAATACCAACAAATCTAAGGCATGACGTCACTGGTTAGTATCATATTTACCGCTCCATACCTCCATGGACCAACCATGAACTAAAACAAATTATCGTTTGACTAGTATTAGTGTTATTCGTAGTCTTTAACTAAAGTATAGTGATGTGAAACCTAGTCTAGCGTTCAGTTCGTAGTCTTTGATTCAGACTGGAATCAACCTGACTCACCTAAACTTGTCTTTTTCACTAATTTAATGCAAGAGTGTCACTGTGTGGCTGAGCAGACCACCACTCAAACGATCGAATGAACCTACGTGGTTCAATCAGAAACTAAAACAAGGTGTTGTAAACGTATCGTATAGCGTTCAGTTCGTAGTCTCTGATTCAGACTCGAGTCTACGTGTTCTTTATAATTATAGACGAGCACGACCCTTCAACGTGTCTCAGACGAATAGTGAACCTTTGGCCTTCAGATCATTCGGTCGCCACTTAAACAATTTGACGGGGACCCGTAAATGTAAATAACCATGATCTGCATGGCTCTCTCTCCAGATATAGACTGGCAGCTGAACTTCAAAATGTAATGGATGCGATGGTTTAGTCGCAAAATGGTAAACGGTCAACGCTCAACTTTAACAATAGGGCCTACCGTCCAAGATGTGTGAGGTGTTTTTGGTGGGGTTTTTTTTTTGGGGGGGGGACACACATAGTGACTTGCCCGTATTATGGGCCCTTTTGAAAGTACGACCTCGGCTTAGGCCCCGTAAGGAAAGCGAACATCTTCTCAAAAGCTGACGTAGCCTAAGCCCAAGCCGTAGTTTCGAAAATAGCCGTAGAGAGAACATGTCAGTACCATGATAACCATTGTTATCCACATACAATGTACTGGGTCCATTCGCTAAGGTGTAGGCCTACCAGATATTGTACATTATATATAATATACGGTACTTCTAAAGGCTTTTCGATGTAGGGAGGTCTGGAGCCCAGTCCCCTATATCGAGTCCATCATGTTATCATCCTCCGCTCAACAATGTCTTGCAATCTGTTTTGTTTACAGTTCTCATGCCACATTAATATTCGGTTACATTGTCCTGAGTTAACCATAGCCTTGGGTGTTTGTTATATTAGAGATTATGAATTGCGTCTCTTATCGCATCGTCGGGTCGAACTCACGGACTCTTCTGAGAAATTGTCTTGGCTATCGTGGGGGTAAAGTGCTGCCTCCGGCGGTTCTTGTCCAACTGGCGAAGACCGGTCATCTGCGGAGACTCATCACTCAACATTCGAACATACCCGGGATGCGTCGTTCGTACCGGGGCGATGGGGTTCATCAACGGTCGGTCACCACCGTGGGTCCTCGGAGAGCTTGTGTTTTTGTAGGATTTCTTGGAAAGAGTTAAAAGGTCTCACGATATGTTGGTGTTGATGTGGGTTCCTTGCTCTATGATGATGTGAGGAGATGACCCTTACATTATGTGGGAACTCATGCTGTGGACGGTGCCCAATTTTATAGAGCTACATTGAGCAGAACTTATTCAAACTGTCTGCTCAGCAAAATTGAGCAGGATACCAGTCATAGATGCTAGATGTGACATGGTATTTTGGCTGGTAACCTTATTCTTGGGATTAGCTACCTTTTCTGTTTAAGCAGCTCTTCGAAATTGGGTTAAGTGGGACAGAATATTATGCTGCCTCTTGTAAAAAGAAAAGAATTCATCGTTGATTCTACATGAAGTTCAAAACAAGATGGCGGCAGCCACTTAGAGGTCTATCTGCATTTTATTTTGATTTTGAAAATTTTTTGGAGGAGTTTCGATTCTTTTTCAAATAAGGCTATACAGTTATTGTTATTTTTGCTTATTTATGAAACTGGACCCATTGGTTTTGACAGTGACATGACATGTCATGTAGCACCTTGTACGAGGAATGAGCTTGATCTGTTGTACTGTTATTACTCATAGGGTTCGTGTTTTGTTTCGAAAACGGAAACTGCTATCTCGTTGTGCATTTCAGATTGTTTTTCCCGCGCACGTGTGAACCCTCAAACCGCGATACTGAATGGCATCATGTTCAGCTCGGGAATAATTGTCTGGGATATCAGTTACCCAATTTGAACTTGGCACCATTTCGGTTCAAGTTCAGCACCGGTTCACGATGTTCACGAAACCCCAAAGTTCTTCACCCATCATGGCAGGCCCACCGCGGCGCCGGTCAGCTGCCCTGCATGTTCCCAAACACACCTGCGGCAGATGCTTTTCCACAAACTCCCGGACAACAACAAAAAAATCTTACACACGAAGCACAAGGAAGATAACCGGGGGTACAATCATCTAAAGAACAAATAATAACGAAATTCCCGCATGACTCTCTGAGACTGCGACTGCGACTGCGAGCGAAAGGTAAATGACCGAAGAAGTCCAAGAAAAGACCGTTGATTGTAAATGACACCCCTGAGTGTAATTCCGCAAACTTGCCAAGTCGCGGCTCGAGAGCCCGCCTGGAATATGGGCCATTCTGCGGCAGCGGATCCTCAGGACGCCGGTAAAAATATTAACTTGATTATCATAATTACAGCTGTTACAGTCGAGGGTTTTCGGTTTGACATAATGGTTTCTGCGGATCGCTGTCTGATGGAACGGACAGGCCACATGGTTTGGGGGAAAAAAACTGATACAAATATGTGGGGGGAAATGACGAGACTCGACCGACGGGGAATTGCGTCTCGCATGCGTCGCATGCCACGCGTTGTGACCCCATGAATAGCTGTAATGACGTTGTAGAGTCCAGAACTTCATTGTGCATATTTTGGCGGGTAACTCAAAACATAGTGGCAGAGGTTTGGATGAATGATACCTTGTTAACAGTGAAACTCCTCCCATTTGTTGACAAGATCCCTATGTTGGTGGTTCGTGGCCGCTTGCTCCATTTTCAATGTTAAAAGCAAAGCATTTAAAAAGTTAAAATCTGCTGTTATGCGGTGATGCTCATCAATTAACAAAGTACAATTTTGTACAGAGAATGTCCCAAAAGTGCATTTCAAATACTAAACGTGTGCCGATTACACTTTGATAGTCGCAACGCTGCATTTAAAAAAACGACTGTCTTACATCGTATATCATCACCTAATCACAGGTCGGTTCGGGTATCCCATAAATACTTTAGCTAGGTGACAGGTTTACTGGAACAAGAAAGGTCTTTTTTATGTCAGTCAACCTCACGGCAGGTTGTTCGATGGACAATCTATCAGCCTGGTGTGGGCTATTTCGGATAACCCGCTGTTGCCCTGTGCGTGGCGGCTGGAACCAGACGGGACACACCAGGACAAGTCAACTCGTACCTATACCTCTGTCCACATTAATTACTGAGACGTATCCAAGTATCCCATTTGACTTTTCTCAAAAAAGTGTGCTTGAGTAGGCAATGACCATGTTTACCTACATTGACCAACAGTACTCATAGCAACGTGATGGTCAAATACACTTACAGTTCGATTTAAACCAATCAACATTATCCATATTAAAAATGTGAATAGCCATCGAATTATTCTGAATTCGTGGAATATGATATTACTACACAGGTCACTACGGCAACTTCTTGGTATGGATCAAGGTGATCTGACAAATCGACCAACTCGTCCAAAGTCAACTCGTACCCACGAAATCTCGCGGTCGTCCCCGTGGTCAAGTCGTCATCGTTTAAACGAAGTCTTAGGTCATGAAAGAACGTCTGTTTTGATGATTGATTATTAGGCCTAGTGTCACTTTAATAAGATGACGTCGAAATAGTAATTATACCCATCAACGCTCGATTTCTTATCTAGATTGTTCAAATCGGTGAAGCAAGTCACATCGAGCACAAAACCCCTGATTAAACATTCAATATTTTTGTTTAAAACGTGTCCGCCTTTTATGTTGGTTTTAGTTTATTAACTAGAGGATTTGAATGAGAGGGTTTTTGTTAATGATTTTGTAAAACTTTTACATATGGGACGTGTAGATGTACAGTGATAACTTCAGTTCTTTATAACGGAGTTTTCACAAAACTACATTACTGTTACCCTAACCTTGGAAAACTGCAATGATTGATTGCAGTTTTCTTTGCTTTCCAGAAAACATCGTGTGGCTATCCGTTTCCCTCGTTATAAAATCACATTCGAGCTTTAACAATTATTGCAGTGTTCGGTCATGTTACACGAATGTTTACTTGTTGACATCCCTGTGGAAACATAGTTTGTTCTTTCGTTTGTCCTCCCAAAGACGTTCTACACAAAAGTGCTGATTGTGTACGGCACTACTCTGCAAAAACTGGAGTGTTAAAATTGACACCATGGGTGTTGTCACATATAGATACCCAAAAGAGAATCAAAATTAACATCATATGGTGTTAAATTAACTACAATGTAATTGTTTTGGCAGAAATTTATATTTTAACACCCTATTGTGTTAATCCTGATTCTTGTTTGGTATCTATGTGATACCCATGGTGTCAATTTTAACACTCCAGTTTTTGCAGTGTAGTCTTTAGAATTCCCTACTACGGGGACCTTTTGTTTTCCCTGTTTTTGTTTTGTCCTCGGTCTCCAGTAAGGTAGTGAATAATCAGACATCATTCCTATGTGTTAACAACACACACAGGGTGAATCTCATGTCAATCAACCGTCTCATTAATAGGTTAGAAAAACCCCAAAGTATTTTTAGAGGATACGCTTTCTCACCTAATCGGTTTTCGTGACACGGAACGCCAACAGGTTCCGTGGTCAGGTGGTCATTACACTCTGCTCTAAACCCACCTCTACCAAACCCCCGAACTTTTCACTGGCAAGTCAAACCAATTTATTCCCAATTTGGGATGATATTTATTCAAGTTCAAGATCAGAGGATGGCCTGGAGGGGTCCCAGCCGGAGACTCGGTGCCGACTGGCGACGCTGGATGGGCAGGGAGTCCCGCTAAAACCCAGGGGAGGTCCCTTGTACTAAACACGTCTGCTTTGTTGCAATGGTCAGTGACCTATACCGATGGGTGTACAAAAAAGTTCTGCAGAGAACCGTTTGTGCACGTGGCCATGGGCTAAACATTCAATACAGGAATAGGTAACGGTTTTTAAACTACCTTTATGTTCAATCTTTGGGTTTGTCTACCATGATGTTTGCTTTGCACATCGGCTGACGTGTTGTTGGTTGAAAAAAAGCACTTGTCTAACAAAACTACTGGGCCCTGTCTGAACTAAAAGAAAAAAAACAATTTTCTTGTCATAACATCTTTTATGAAAAACTGTACTACCGGTAGACATTTCATTCCGGGCGTTTTCTAACGACATTCAACCAAACAAAACAACCCTGGAAGGGTTGCGCTTTTTGGTGTGACCGTCTGGGGACAACTTTCGAAATAATTTTGTCGTCTGCAAAAGGTCATGTGCCTTTTTTAAAGGGAAAAATAATGTTCTGTCTCACAAAGAAAGCTCTCCTTTTTGTTTGCACATCAATGACTAAATGTTAAATGCTAAAAACATGTTCAATATATTTTTTTCTACGAACATAGCGAGAACACAATATTGATTTAGCGTCACCCGCACCTGCCTGGCTAATCACTATTTGATTCGAGGAAACAGCGCCCTCAGCAGTGATTCGCGTCTTTCACTATTCGCTGTGCGCTATAAGCATAGGCCACGTCCCGAGTCAAGTGACTTCGGCTACGGCTATGGCTGTTGGCTGCAACGGCAGTGCTGGAGAATGGGACTTTTCGGCATTCCGGCCATAGCTGTTTGCCGAAGCCATTAATTCTAACACGGCCTATTACTAAATGTATTTCAGAGCCATCAACTTTAATCTATTAAAACCATGACAGAAGTCGATAATACTTTCTCAATTAATGTCACGTGGTTTTCCCCAGACCAATCCTGGCGGTTTGTCATTGACTCATTATTGTCACTCGCGTGCGCACCTTCTGCAGACCCAAAGTTTGTTCTACTTTTGGCTCGAAAGCTTAGTACGCCTGTGTGTAATTTTACCCAAAATCACCCATCTCATCAAAACGCGGCTTTAAATTTGCCATCGTTGGAGTTTTTAAACTGTTCTAAAAATTGTGAGAACTCCTGGTTGGGTTTGTCCGCCTCCGTCGACGCATTAGTGCAGTCCCCCCCGCTCTTTGCGGCATTTTACGGGTCGGACTCGAGCGACTCGCACCTGCACCTCTTTGCTATTCCCCAGGAAAGTTGTCCCCTCTATTAAGAGGGCATCAGTCAACATCCGCCGGCCCAAAAGAGAGGGGGGAATATCGGGGTTATTTTGCTTACCCCGCGGTTAAGATACAACCTCCATTGTCCGCAGACCACGAGCTTGTTTCGTTGCACTCCACTCACACATGGGTGAATTCACCGGAGTGGGACCGGGCTTGCTCTCCCGTTGAAAATCACTGTTGTCCGGACAAAGGCTGAGTGCCCTGGGGACGGTGCGGTCTCACGTTTCCGAGGCTGTTATGTTTTTCCATCGGAACTGTGAACATGCGGGAAACGAATGTGGTCGGATTTGCGTGAAACTCGAATTGAAAATGTTGTATCAAAGTTGCCAGTCATTACTTCGAAAAAAAGGATTTTTCATATCAGTTGAAGAAAATAGCAGCTCTTTTTGTTGGGCAGTAAGTAGAGTTGAAAAGGTCTCGTACTTAGCGGTTTCGCGCAACTCTGAACGAATGACCTTATTCATTGACTAATGAGACCCATTTTTACACTTTACAAAGATTTCAAGCCAGAGCAGTTTGATAAAAGTGAAAGTAAACTTTACAGTTTTACTTTTACAAATAGGTTAAGATATTCTGGGTTTAGATGTAAAGGATTTGTTTCAAAATAACAACGTGGTTTAACTATTAATATCACGTGCCCTTAATAGTTAAGCCGCATAGACATATCAATGTCATGACTAAGTCCTGTTAAATATATTTTTCTACGAATAATAGCGAGCCAAAATTCCGTGATTCAGCGTCACCCGCCCTGCCTGATTAATCACTTTTTTGTATTCGAGGGAACAGCGCCCTCAGCAGCGATTCACGTTTTTTACTACCGCTGTAGGGCCACGTCCTAATTAAGCGACTTTGGCTACGGCTATGGACGTTGGCTGCAACGACAACGTTGAAGGGTGAGAATTGTCGGCGATCTGGCCATATAGCCACTGGCCATTAACTCGGACACGGCCTTAGGGACAAAGGCGCTAGGGACAGCTATCGTATGTTTGCGCATAAAGAACGTGATTTTATTATATTATGCGGTTGTCGGCTGGAAAGTACCCTTGAAGGATTCAGAATGATTTACAGGATTCGTATTGATCTCTTAAAGAGAATGTTTGATGAGGGGGTTGGTGCGCATCGCACTGCGCATGCCTAATAGTTGAGGAGCCAATCAAATCCTCGTATCAAGCCTAAATACACTCACGATTGTGTCCTCTTGGGCAAGACTAACACAAGTCGTAATGGTGTTGTTAGATTTAATGTACAAATTAGGTTTGGAAATCACTTGCGTCCCGCTTTTTTTCTGTTCCCTTCATCACTTTTGGTCGTAAATGTATAGCGATGAATGTTAACTTTGTCCTTGTATATATTTGATGGTTATTGGTTCTTTTCTTGTTTATCTATCAGGCTGTCTACGATAAGGCGGTTGTCCAGTGTAAATGCCACGGCGTGTCAAGCTCCTGCAGCATGAGGACCTGCTGGTTGCAGCTCGCCACGTTCCACGACGTCGGTGCCTACCTCAAGGACAAGTACGACGGCGCATCCCGCGTGAGGGTTAACAAGAAAGGCAAGATGGAAGCCCACGAGTCTCGCTTCAACAAGCCCACCAAGGACGACCTGGTGTACCTGGAGGAGTCCCCCGACTACTGCATGTACGACCCCCGCGCTGGCTCCCTCGGCACGGTGGGGAGAGAGTGTGACAAGACCTCGATGGGGACGGAGGGGTGCGACCTCATGTGCTGCGGGAGGGGATACAACTCGTACACCAAGGAGGTGGTGGAGAGGTGTAACTGCAAATTCAAGTGGTGCTGCTATGTACAATGTAAAAAGTGCAGACGGACAGTCGATGTGCACGTCTGCAAGTAGCGTAGTGATATTTTCTCTCTGTACAGCTTTATGAACTCCTTTTTATGTAATCGAACGGTGGCGGATGAATATAAGGTTGGACGGTGTCTCCAGTGTTTATAGTTTGAGGTCACTTTGGAGAGTTTGGTGTCACTGTCATTAGTATACATTACTCACTTTAGCACGTTGGAGCTGCATACTCCTGGAATCCCAAACTTCAAAGTGTTTTTTATTAACTGTTTATATAAGATTTGGAAATACCTTTAATTTCTGGTGTTACCTAACCTTCAGATTCCTTTTTTCGTAAAGGCCCAATGCATGTGTTGGTATGTCGCGGTAGATTTTGTTTTTTTGAAAACACTTTCTTATTACTTATGATGGATGAAATACGCAAGCAGTACACTTTATATTTTGAAGTTGCTTTTTTAGCCGCGCAAATTTTCTGACGAATCAAACCTTTTCTTCCAGCCCCCTTCCGGGTCATTTTGACCTAATACCGGTCAGATACTCGTACGAGTTTCTGACTGAGATTCCGGTTCTTGATTGACCTGAATTGACCTGATGTTGACCCAGAGATTGATCTGAACCCCCAGAACCTCCGGGTCAGGCTGCTCCGGGTCATATCTGAGCCGGAAACGTTGCCATTAAGTATATCACATGCCCAAATCCGAGTTTTGTCTGCACCCATCTTCAGCTTTTGATTCAAAAATTTTGAGCACAGCAAGGTCAGAGTTCAATTCGATCATCTGATACCGGTCATATACAGGCCTGTGTCAGGCAGGGTCAGAGATAAAACTTCATTGCGACAAATTGTCAAGGAAAGGAACTTGACGAGGCAGCACGCTTTAAATAATTCTTTCATCCATGTAACTTGGGACGAACGTCTGGTTTCGCAACACTCTTGTTTTTTGGTTGTTGTTTGTTTTAAATCACATTTCACTTCCGGCATTTAATCTCACGTCAGATTTGTGAACCTGATGACAATATATTACGACACCTTTGTAAAAGAAATGTTTCTTACATCTTATATAAGTTTCGCTATTAAATAAGTGGGGAAGAATACGCAAACACCCCAATATTTGGTGATTGATTATGCTGCAAATTTAATACGCCTTATACAATATTGATCCTTACATTGTATTCATATTGCGCCAATTGTGACAATTTTAAGAGTCATACATTCTAAGCACGAAACGTACTCAAATCATAATTGTGTTAATTATGAAGGAAATGTTTTCATTCTTTAAGACTATTGCATTGATTTATATAGAAGTAGGATCGGCTTTTGTATGCTTTTTATACATGTATAAATTATAACTTGTACAATTTGAAATCAATTGAAATAAATTGTCTGTAAATACGTTATAATCATGGTTTGTTACAGTTAACTGGTATAACTAATTGACATTAATGCATTGTTCAAAGTTACACAAAATCTTTGGTAATATTTTGATGTTTATGGTTCAAGAACGTCGAGTTTGGGAAAATACCTTTATCGTGTTGGCATGCAGATGTCGCTTGCTTTTTCATCCAATGTAACAGCAGTAGATTTTGCCGATTGTTGTTTAGCAAACTAGTATGGGCAGCCACTTCTGACAACAAATGAACAAACACGATTGACCACAAGTGTTACATACATCGTGTATAGTGTTACACTATAAACAAAAGTTCACTCTTAATACAAAATGCATCAATTTGCAATCGGGGCTGAGTCATTTTTACCAACATGCTTGACATTTTTGTACCAACACACATGACTGCCCATACAGCATAATTTCTAACTTTGGTAAACAAAATTAAAGACTTCAGACAGAGACTGCAAGACATCAGTAGCAACATAGCATGGTTGGTTCCCTTTTTATGTTGTGCTATCGTTGTCGATGCGCGTATACAATGCAGGAAACCTAAACCCAAAATGGCCGTGGTAATAAAAATAAAGATGAAGGTCCCTGCAGACTGATTTATGCTAATAGTATGTTCTGAAACAGGGATTGGTGGCCACATGTTGTCACTCAAAATAGCCTGGTACCACGGAATTTAGTGCTTACGGACTACCTAATTCTTAGTTTCTCTGGGCCACGTAAGAAGCATAGCATTCCTTGCAAAGCAGCGCCATGAATTGTAAGACCAGTATGGGCGTCAATCTGTCTTGAAATGTGGGGGACATCAGGGGTCGTGGCACTTACGGCAGGACCTGTTTTTTCTGTTTGAATTTCTAATGGTGTAATCTGTGTATTATTCTATCAATTCCAGTAATATACTTTGAAAAAATGGAACGGGGAAATATGCCAAAGGTGCCCTCGTCGCATTATTAGAAGACGCCAATCGCCTTCTTACTGTGTAAGGAGTATAGCAATAATTATGGTCCAATGCAAGATGTCAATGCGCGTTATGCCCCATCCAGACAGTGCGGTGACTAAAACCAGCTTACGTAATAATAATTATAACATGTTATTAATTATCATCAATTAATGGGACAAATAGTTATGTAAATTATGTATAGTGTAAATACTTATCCTTCAATTTTTATGCAACATCACAAATTTCAGCATTCACTCTGGAAGTTAGTCAAAAGTATAGCAGATTGTATTAAAGCCGTAGAACTATACAATAGTGTCTGGTCGTATCATTTTGCATGTAGGTACTTGATGTACGTTTTTATGCGGTGGCGTATTCCAGGATTTTAAGGGTTTTAAACTGATCGTGCTGTTTAAAAACTAGAATCGCTGATGCAAAAAAAAAGTATCAGGTTGGAGAAGGAATCCGTACATCCCCGTGTATTGATGTCAAATCGCCAAACAGCGCCCTCAATGAGACCTGAAAACCAAACAGTGGCTGAGATCTGTCGTGCACAGGACGGTGTACTTTTCCATTATACAATTCATTTCATTCGATTCAAATTTATTGGCCTATTTATTTCCATACAACATAAAGAATAGCAAACATTGCGAGAACAAGTACAAGGGAATCGTCGAAAAGTACAAAGTAGAATGGGTGTGGAGGCTTTTTCTTGAAGTCGATGCTTGCGGCGAGATGCCAGATGGACAAACCATGGCAAAAGGATTTCATGGACAAACCTTGGAGGAACAACAAACAAACGTACATGCAAGAACAAGAGCACTCCCTAGATATGTTGGATTAAAGGCACAGTACACGTTTGGTAATGACTCTGAAAATTAATGGCAATAAAAACTTAGGTTGGTAAGAAGTACAGCAGCCTTGGGTAGTATAGTGAATGTTGAGAAACTTTTAGCTTAGAAGTACAACGGTTATGGAAAATATATCACTTTTTATTCCCCAAAATTTGAATCTGAGAAGTTTCCTATGGGGAATATTTTTCGTGCGTGGAAATAATTATTCGCTCCGGTTTTTCGGTGATATCTCAAAAAGGCGACCACCTTTTGAAGTGAAATTTTCACAGGTTAGTTTTATTGTATGTACCTACATTTATATAGGATTAACACTATCAGTAGGCTCCAATTACCAAACGTGTACCGTGCCTTAAAGACAGAACTAAAACATGAAAGCATAGATATAAACAGGAATGAAACCATGACCGTGTCCGAATTAACGGCATATCAGTGGCCGGCTATGGCCGAATCGTTGAAAAGACCATTATTCACCATTGTCGCTGCAGCCAATGGCCGTAGCCGAAGTCTTCAGACACGGCCTCTGTTTGACCTCGTTTGACCTCATTGTGACATCAGCGATGGCGGCCGTGGGAGAAGTCTATGGGATCGAACCTCATAATTCTAGGAGTAGGTGTTCAGCATAGATTAAAGGTAGGTTGGTATTATTGGTTTAGGTTTTGCCCTGTACATACACGTACAAAGATGTATGGATTAATAATGTAAACTCAGTGCTTTCATTCAGAGTCAGAAGATTAAAAAAAATAAACATGCATTACGGGACTCGAACCCACGACCATCATCATTGTAGAGCAGATGATCTCACGGATAAACAAACAACACCTATGGCCTAGTATGATCACACAATTGGGATTTTAATTTGCAGTTACACGCATCTCACATCGTGTGAACGAATTATAATTATCATAATAATAATACCAAGTTTACGAAATCTTTTCAGGCTATATTAACCGAATGCAGGGCGATTTGCCTTTTATCAGGGGGAAGAACTTTCTTTTATCCACACAATTTTAAACGGTGGTTATCAAACCATGATCAGCCTCAAAGTAATCTTAATAATAAATACTTCTTGCAAACATTGATTATCAGACTCTGAGAGCAGCCTGAAAGGCCAAAATAGAAACAAACCCTGAAATGAAAATAATGACCAACAAGCTACAGAATCAGGGCACTTGGTGGCGCTCTTTCAAACAAATTAATATGGCGGCGTCCACAGATAAAACTGAAACTGAAATCGGTCCAACTTTGCCTGCAGTTAAAGCTAGTTCGACAACAGAAATACAATGTGCAGCCGTTTCAACTGAAGTCAGTATCAGAGATGATCTCAAGGATGCCTCAAATGTGGAACCAACTGCTGTCAAAGAAGAGAAAAGGGGAATGTATGCGTCGTATCAGCACAGCTCTTGTCTACGCAGAGTAAAGTTCGCCAGGGACGTTGGTAAAACGCGGAACGATTGCGGAACGACGGAACGACGGAACGAATAATATACAATGTAACAAATCGTATTGCACATACGTAGTTACCATGCCACACAAACGACTGACGAATTTGCTGAACAGACTCCATCGATTCCAGAGTATAATTATAACACTATTTGAAAATGATCCTTGTACTTACCTGTGCATTTAATTGCTTGAAGAATATAAGGCCCTTAAAATATATTTTACGTGTTTGGTTAATTATTTGTTTATTTAGCTCAATGGTCCGTCCAACGGAAGGCTCAAGCATGACACTTATTACTGACCTCTCTGCAGAAAGAGTGCTGTACAGATCTAGACTGTGTAAAAACCATGTGATATACATGTACATGTACATGTATGTATTTACTGTGTACTCTGTAACTGATGTACATGTACAAACTAAATAGCATGTCACGTGATGTGAGGGGAAATCAATGGATGCATAATGCTTTGCGCAATGAAAAAAAGGGGGTACACGGACAGGCAAAATAAACTATCAAGGACGGGTTGCTCCACCAATTCCAATATACCAAATTGTTCCTTAAGGTCTCCTCTTTCTTACTAGCTGTCCAAAATAGTGGAGCAACCCGTCACTGGGGTCGAAAAAACTGCGGAACGATTGCTTTAGCGTCTTTATCCACATTAATCTATTTATTATGTGCAATTTAGTGCGCGAAATGAAACAAAATAAAGGGGGTACATGGATAAGCAAAAAAAATATATATCAAGGACGGGTTGCTCCACCAATTCCAATATACCAAATTGTTCCTTAAAGTCTACTCTTTCTTACTAGCTATTCAAAATAGTGGAGCAACCCGTCAATGGGCTCGAAAAAACCGCGGAACGATTGCTTAGCGTCTTTATCAAACTTTAATCTACTTATTATATTATGTGCAATTTAGTGCGCGAAATGAAACAAAATAAAGGGGGTACATGAACAAGCAAAATAAACTATCAAGGACGGGTTGCTCCACCAATTCCAATATACCAAATTGTTCCTTAAGGTCTCCTCTTTCTTACTAGCTATTCAAAATAGTGGAGCAACCCGTCAATGGGCTCGAAAAAACCGCGGAACGATTGATAAGAGTCTTTATCCAACAAAGTAAACATTAAGAATTGCGCGAAATGAAACAAACTTAAGGGGGTACATGAACAGGCAAAAAACTACCAAGGACGGGTTGCTCCACCAATTCCAATATACCAAATTGTTCCTTAAGGTCTCTTCTTTCTTACTAGCTGTCCAAAATAGTGGAGCAACCCGTCACTAGGGTCGAAAAAACTGCGGAACGATTGCTTTAGCGTCTTTATCCACATTAATCTATTTATTATGTGCAATTTAGTGCGCGAAATGAAACAAAATAAAGGGGGTACATGGATAAGCAAAAAAATATATATCAAGGACGGGTTGCTCCACCAATTCCAATATACCAAATTGTTCCTTAAGGTCTCCTCTTTCTTACTAGCTATTCAAAATAGTGGAGCAACCCGTCACTGGGGACGAAAAAACCGCGGAACGATTGCTGAGAGTCTTTATCCAACAAAGTAAACATAAAGAATTGCGCGAAATAAAACAAAATAAAGGGGGTACATGAACAGGCAAAAAACTACCAAGGACGGGTTGCTCCACCAATTCCAATATACCAAATTGTTCCTTAAGGTATACTCTTTCTTACTAGCTTTTCAAAATAGTAGAGCAACCCGTCAATGGGCTCGAAAAAATCGCGGAACGATTGATAAGAGTCTTTATCCAACAAAGTAAACATAAAGAATTGCGCGAAATAAAACAAAATAAAGGGGGTACATCAACAGGCAAAACAACTAACAAGGACGGGTTGCTCCACCAATTCCAATATACCAAATTGTTCCTTAAGGTCTACTCTTTCTTACTAGCTATTCAAAATAGTGGAGCAACCCGTCACTGGGGACGAAAAAACCGCGGAACGATTGCTGAGAGTCTTTATCCAACAAAGTAAACATAAAGAATTGCGCGAAATAAAACAAAATAAAGGGGGTACATGAACAGGCAAAAAACTACAAGGACGGGTTGCTCCACCAATTCCAATATACCAAATTGTTCCTTAAGGTCTCTTCTTTCTTACTAGCTGTCCAAAATAGTGGAGCAACCCGTCACTGGGGTCGAAAAAACCGCGGAACGATTGCTTAGCGTCTTTATCAAACTTTAATCTACTTATTATATTATGTGCAATTTAGTGCGCGAAATGAAACAAAATAAAGGGGGTACATGAACAAGCAAAATAAACTATCAAGGACGGGTTGCTCCACCAATTCCAATATACCAAATTGTTCCTTAAGGTCTCCTCTTTCTTACTAGCTGTCCAAAATAGTGGAGCAACCGTCACTGGGGTCGAAAAAACTGCGGAACGATTGCTTTAGCGTCTTTATCCACATTAATCTATTTATTATGTGCAATTTAGTGCGCGAAATGAAACAAAATAAAGGGGGTACATGGATAAGCAAAAAAATATATATCAAGGACGGGTTGCTCCACCAATTCCAATATACCAAATTGTTCCTTAAGGTATACTCTTTCTTACTAGCTTTTCAAAATAGTGGAGCAACCCGTCAATGGGCTCGAAAAAATCGCGGAACGATTGATAAGAGTCTTTATCCAACAAAGTAAACATAAAGAATTGCGCGAAATGAAACAAACTTAAGGGGGTGCATGAACAAGCAAAAAAATATATCAAGGACGGGCTGCTCCACCAATTCCAATATACCAAATTGTTCCTTAAGGTCTCCTCTTTCTTACTAGCTGTCCAAAATAGTGGAGCAACCCGTCACTGGGGTCGAAAAAACTGCGGAACGATTGCTAAGAGTCTTTATCCAACAAAGTAAACATAAAGAATTGCGCGAAATGAAACAAACTTAAGGGGGTGCATGAACAAGCAAAAAAATATATCAAGGACGGGTTGCTCCACCAATTCCAATATACCAAATTGTTCCTTAAGGTCTCCTCTTTCTTACTAGCTGTCCAAAATAGTGGAGCAAACCCGTCACTGGGGTCGAAAAAACTGCGGAACGATTGCTTTAGCGTCTTTATCCACATTAATCTATTTATTATGTGCAATTTAGTGCGCGAAATGAAACAAAATAAAGGGGGTACATGGATAAGCAAAAAAAATATATATCAAGGACGGGTTGCTCCACCAATTCCAATATACCAAATTGTTCCTTAAAGTCTACTCTTTCTTACTAGCTATTCAAAATAGTGGAGCAACCCGTCAATGGGCTCGAAAAAAACCGCGGAACGATTGCTTAGCGTCTTTATCAAACTTTAATCTACTTATTATATTATGTGCAATTTAGTGCGCGAAATGAAACAAAATAAAGGGGGTACATGAACAAGCAAAATAAACTATCAAGGACGGGTTGCTCCACCAATTCCAATATACCAAATTGTTCCTTAAGGTCTCTTCTTTCTTACTAGCTGTCCAAAATAGTGGAGCAACCCGTCACTGGGGTCGAAAAAACCGCGGAACGATTGCTTAGCGTCTTTATCAAACTTTAATCTACTTATTATATTATGTGCAATTTAGTGCGCGAAATGAAACAAAATAAAGGGGGTACATGAACAAGCAAAATAAACTATCAAGGACGGGTTGCTCCACCAATTCCAATATACCAAATTGTTCCTTAAGGTCTCCTCTTTCTTACTAGCTGTCCAAAATAGTGGAGCAACCCGTCACTGGGGTCGAAAAAAACTGCGGAACGATTGCTTTAGCGTCTTTATCCACATTAATCTATTTATTATGTGCAATTTAGTGCGCGAAATGAAACAAAATAAAGGGGGTACATGGATAAGCAAAAAAATATATATCAAGGACGGGTTGCTCCACCAATTCCAATATACCAAATTGTTCCTTAAGGTATACTCTTTCTTACTAGCTTTTCAAAATAGTGGAGCAACCCGTCAATGGGCTCGAAAAAATCGCGGAACGATTGATAAGAGTCTTTATCCAACAAAGTAAACATAAAGAATTGCGCGAAATGAAACAAACTTAAGGGGGTGCATGAACAAGCAAAAAAATATATCAAGGACGGGCTGCTCCACCAATTCCAATATACCAAATTGTTCCTTAAGGTCTCCTCTTTCTTACTAGCTGTCCAAAATAGTGGAGCAACCCGTCACTGGGGTCGAAAAAACTGCGGAACGATTGCTAAGAGTCTTTATCCAACAAAGTAAACATAAAGAATTGCGCGAAATGAAACAAACTTAAGGGGGTGCATGAACAAGCAAAAAAATATATCAAGGACGGGTTGCTCCACCAATTCCAATATACCAAATTGTTCCTTAAGGTCTCCTCTTTCTTACTAGCTATCCAAAATAGTGGAGCAACCCGTCACTGGGGTCGAAAAAAACTGCGGAACGATTGCTTAGCGTCTTTATCCACATTAATCTATTTATTATGTGCAATTTAGTGCGCGAAATGAAAAAAAATAAAGGGGGTACATGGATAAGCAAAAAAATATATCAAGGACGGGTTGCTCCACCAATTCCAATATACCAAATTGTTCCTTAAGGTCTCCTCTTTCTTACTAGCTGTCCAAAATAGTGGAGCAACCCGTCACTGGGGTCGAAAAAACTGCGGAACGATTGCCTAGAGTCTTTATCCAACAAAGTAAACATAAAGAATTGCGCGAAATGAAACAAACTTAAGGGGGTGCATGAACAAGCAAAAAAATATATCAAGGACGGGTTGCTCCACCAATTCCAATATACCAAATTGTTCCTTAAGGTCTGCTCTTTCTTACTAGCTATTCAAAATAGTGGAGCAATCCGTCACTAGGGTCGAAAAAACGCGGAACGATTGCTTAGCGTCTTTATCCAACATTAATGTACTTATTATTATGCGCAATATAATGCGTGAAATGAAACATAGTAAAGGGGGTACATGAACAAGCAAAAAAACTATAAAGGACGGGTTGCACCACCAATTCCAATATGCGAAATTGTTCCTTAATGACTCCTCTTTCTCACTAGCTATCCAAATTAGCAACTGGATGGCAGACCTGATCATGACAGAACAAAACACTGAGCAAAAAGATCATCTGGTATCTACTTGCATTTAAAGACTTCAAGAAGTGAAAAGACATGCCCAAGCCCTCAGAGTAAAAAGGATTACGATTTCCAGGGATGTTCCAGCAAGCTTTGTGTCAACACTTGAGTTTCTTTCGAATGTCACCAGAAGTCTGTTCAGCACCAACCTTTCAGTGTGCCACCTTGGGAAACAATGTACATATCCTCAGAGTAACAACAGACAGATGGTGTTTTGCGAAGGCGATTGCCAAGATTGGTTCCATGTTGAATGTATAAATAAAGGAGGAAAGTTTCCAAAGCACTTCTTATGAGCGCTCCGCTCTAAACAATCCAATACAGCAACAAAGTTTGGCAAGCAGTTTCAATAATTACATATAGTTGCCATGCACATTAGTGGTGCTGCAGGTCCAGACTGTAATTCTTGCTATAGCCACATTAGCATGAAAAACTTGATGATTTTTTGAAAATGACATCCTTATATTGCAGACTTGAATGGATACTTTAATCACACGTATTATAGCGATATTTGTTGTCGAAAGTTCTACACTTAAATCTGGCTCAGTCCAAAATATTTAACCCCTAGCTGTGTTCCGGAGTTGTACTCAATCCATTTATTCGTACAGCTTGAGTTTGTTGGATACATTACATAGACCTATAGACCTTCCTGTACTCAGTAAAAGGAACAATTTTGTCACAAAATAAAAATGTTTAATATAGTAATGTTTTCTTTCACCTTTTTTTATACATTAAATTTAAAAAAGGTATTCAGTATTTATCATGACGGATCGGTTTATACCTGGAAAGAAGGAAACACAGGGGAGGCTGCGGAGGATATAGCCGACAAAAGTCTGCAATTACATTTACAGTTGATGTTTCGTCCTACAGCAAAAGCTGTAGCCTGTAATGTGCTACAGATCGTCTTTATTAAATTTCAATGCTCAGCAATGATACGCACCAAAAACTGTTCTTGAACTATTCTTTTATTATCCTTGATCCGTAAAATTACAAAAATTACTGTTGACGATTGACTATTGATGTAGATTATAATAATTGGTGGCTATAGGTGGGTGTCGTTCGATGTAACAGGTGTAAGGTGACGTAAGGTGACGGAAGGTGTCGTTAGGTGACGTAAGGTGGTTCAACTAAAATATAAAGAGAAAATAACCACTTGCAGTTTAGAATAGATACATAAACCAAGGCCAGATATTTTACTTAATAACTAGAGTATTATGCATCAACTCCAAACCTATTAAATACAGCAAATATCTGTGCAACTTCATACAAGAACCAATTATTAAACTACATAATCAATGGCATCAATAACACATACCTTAACGTTTATACAGAGCTATGGGCTTACATGTCATGTACATGCATGTACACACGTGTAACTTTCACTGAACAAAACTCTTATTTTTGTATATTAAAAAACACTTCCAAATAACTCAATACCGACACTATATAATGCAAAAAATAAAATCAAACACTCACTTTGCTGAGCTGCCAAGGTATTTGTGGCAAAGATGATTGAAATAAATGATTTTCTCTTCTTAGTATTTGGCAATGTGTACGTTGACAACAATAACAAATAAGGTGACTCTTGAAAATAGCGCCCTCTATTGATTTCAATAAAAAAGCGAGGCGCTACAAAAAGTAAACAAAAACAATATTCTGGCGGCTACAAAAGCCGTTTTCTTTATTAAAAGTTCAAACTGTTGTTATTTCTCCCGCAAGGTTTATTTATCGGTCGTTGTTGCCCAAGATCCAAACTAAGGAAAGGATCAGAAGCTGCTTTGGTCTAAATGTAACATCAAAATCAATGGGTCAGAATAGTGGTTGATCCGGGAAATTTGACATCATTGACGGAACTCCATCATTTTTAAATGCTGGTGAGATAGAAATATCCTTGAGCAACACACCGTATGTATTTGCTTTGTTTTGTTTTCGTTTTATTTTTGATTTATGTTTATTTGCTGGTCCGTGTACCCCCGATACTTTGCTCCTCTACTTTGGATAGCTAGTAAGAAAGAGGAGACTTTAAGGAACAATTTGGTATATTGGAATTGGTGGAGCAACCCGTCCTTGATAGATTTTTTGCCAGTTCATAATAACCCCCTTTATTTTGTTTTATTTCGCGCAATTCTTTGAGTTTACTTTGTTGGATAAAGACTCTCGGCAATCGTTCCGCGGTTTTTTCGTCCCCAGTGACGGGTTGCTCCACTATTTTGGATAGCTAGTAAGAAAGAGCAGACCTTAAGGAACAATTTGGTACATTGGAATTGGTGGAGCAACCCGTCTTTGGTAGTTTTTTTTTTTTGTCCATGTACCCCCTTTTTTTGTTTCATTTCGCGCACTAAATTGCCGTATAATAAGTAGAATAATGTTGGACAAAGACTCTTAGCAATCGTTCCGCGGTTTTTTCGTCCCCAGTGACGGGTTGCTCCACTATTTTGGATAGCTAGTAAGAAAGAGCAGACCTTAAGGAACAATTTGGTATATTGGAATTGGTGGAGCAACCCGTCTTTGGTAGTTTTTTTTGCTTGTCCATGTACCCCCTTTTTTTGTTTCATTTCGCGCACTAAATTGCCGTATAATAAGTAGAATAATGCTGGATGAAGACTCTTAGCAATCGTTCCGCGGTTTTTTCGTCCCCAGTGACGGGTTGCTCCACTATTTTGAATAGCTAGTAAGAAAGAGGAGACCTTAAGGAACAATTTGGTATATTGGAATTGGTGGAGCAACCCGTCTTTTGTAGTTTTTTTTGCTTGTCCATGTACCCCCTTTTTTTGTTTCATTTCGCGCACTAAATTGCCGTATAATAAGTAGAATAAAGTTGGATAAAGACTCTTGGGCAATCGTTCCGCGGTTTTTTCGACCCCAGTGACGGGTTGCTCCACTATTTTGGATAGCTAGTAAGAAAGAGCAGACCTTAAGGAACATTTTGGTATATTGGAATTGGTGGAGCAACCCGTCCTTGGTAGTTTTTTTTGCTTGTCCATGTACCCCCTTTTTTTTTTGTTGTTTACATTTCGGCACTAAATTTGGCCCGTATTAATAAGTAGAATATATTTGGAATAAAGAACTCTTAGCAATCTTCGCGTTTTGGATTTTCGTCCCAGAGTACGGGTTTTGCTGCACACTTTTTAATAGCTTCGCACTAAAAGGAGACCTTAAAGGAACAATTTGGTATATTGAATTGTGGAGCAACCCGTCCTGTTATTTTTTCCCATTGTCATGTACCCCTTTATTTTGTTCATTAGCGTAAGAAATTGCCGTATAATTAAGTAGATAAAGTTTGGATTAAAGATCTGGGCAATCTTGTTCGCGGTTTTTTTCGCCCCAGTACGTTGTTCTTCGCCACTAATTGGATAGTGATAAGAAAAGCAGCCTTAGGAACATTTTGGTTTTATTGGAATTGGTGATGAAGCAACCCGACCTTGGTAGTTTTTATATTGCTGAATATGTACACCCGCTTTTTTTTTGTTTCATTTCGCGCACTAAATTGCCGTATAATAAGTAGAATAATATTGGATAAAGACTCTTAGCAATCGTTCCGCGGTTTTTTCGTCCCCAGTGACGGGTTGCTCCACTATTTTGAATAGCTAGTAAGAAAGAGGAGACCTTAAGGAACAATTTGGTATATTGGAATTGGTGGAGCAACCCGTCCTTGGTAGTTTTTTTTGCTTGTCCATGTACCCCCTTTTTTTGTTTCATTTCGCGCACTAAATTGCCGTATAATAAGTTAGAATAATATTGGATAAAGACTCTTAGCAATCGTTCCGCGGTTTTTTCGTCCCCAGTGACGGGTTGCTCCACTATTTTGAATAGCTAGTAAGAAAGAGAGACCTTAAGGAACAATTTGGTATATTGGAATTGGTGGAGCAACCCGTCCTTGGTAGTTTTTTTTGCTTGTCCATGTACCCCCTTTTTTTGTTTCATTTCGCGCACTAAATTGCCATAATATATTAAGTAGATTAATGTTGGATAAAGACTCTTAGCAATCGTTCCGCGGTTTTTTCGTCCCCAGTGACGGATTGCTCCACTATTTTGGATAGCTAGTAAGAAAGAGCAGACCTTAAGGAACATTTTGTTATATTGGAATTGGTGGAGCAACCCGTCCTTGGTAGTTTTTTTTTGCTTGTCCATGTACCCCCTTTTTTTGTTTCATTTCGCGCACTAAATTGCCGTATAATAAGTAGAATAATATTGGATAAAGACTCTTAGCAATCGTTCCGCGGTTTTTTTCGTCCCCAGTGACGGGTTGCTCCACTATTTTGAATAGCTAGTAAGAAAGAGGAGACCTTAAGGAACAATTTGGTATATTGGAATTGGTGGAGCAACCGTCTCCTTGTAGTTTTTTTTGCTTGTCCATGTACCCCTTTTTTTGTTTCATTTCGCGCACTAAATTGCACATAATATATTTAAGTAGATTAATGTTGGATAAAGACTCTTAGCAATCGTTCCGCGTTTTTTCGACCCCAGTGACGGGTTGCTCCACTATTTTGAATAGCTAGTAAGAAAGAGGAGACCTTAAGGAACAATTTGGTATATTGGAATTGGTGGAGCAACCCGTCCTTGTTAGATTTTTTCCCTTGTCCATGTACCCCTTTATTTTGTTTCATTTCGCGCACTAAATTGCACATAATATATTTAAGTAGATTAATGTTGGATAAAGACGCTAAGCAATCGTTCCGCAGTTTTTTCGACCCCAGTGACGGATTGCTCCACTATTTTGGATAGCTAGTAAGAAAGAGGAGACCTTAAGGAACAATTTGGTATATTGGAATTGGTGGAGCAACCCGTCCTTGGTAGTTTTTTTCCCTGTTCTTGTACCCCCTTTATTTTGTTTTATTTTGCGCACTAAATTGCACATAATATAATAAGTAGATTAATGTTGGATAAAGACGCTAAGCAATCGTTCCGCGGTTTTTTCGACCCCAGTGACGGATTGCTCCACTATTTTGGATAGCTAGTAAGAAAGAGCAGACCTTAAGGAACATTTTGTTATATTGGAATTGGTGGAGCAACCCGTCCTTGGTAGTTTTTTTTTGCTTGTCCATGTACCCCCTTTTTTTGTTTCATTTCGCGCACTAAATTGCCGTATAATAAGTAGAATAATATTGGATAAAGACTCTTAGCAATCGTTCCGCGGTTTTTTCGTCCCCAGTGACGGGTTGCTCCACTATTTTGAATAGCTAGTAAGAAAGAGGAGACCTTAAGGAACAATTTGGTATATTGGAATTGGTGGAGCAACCCGTCCTTGGTAGTTTTTTTTGCTTGTCCATGTACCCCCTTTTTTTGTTTCATTTCGCGCACTAAATTGCACATAATATATTTAAGTAGATTAATGTTGGATAAAGACTCTTAGCAATCGTTCCGCGGTTTTTTCGACCCCAGTGACGGGTTGCTCCACTATTTTGAATAGCTAGTAAGAAAGAGGAGACCTTAAGGAACAATTTGGTATATTGGAATTGGTGGAGCAACCCGTCCTTGTTAGATTTTTTCCCTTGTCCATGTACCCCTTTATTTTGTTTCATTTCGCGCACTAAATTGCACATAATATATTTAAGTAGATTAATGTTGGATAAAGACGCTAAGCAATCGTTCCGCAGTTTTTTCGACCCCAGTGACGGATTGCTCCACTATTTTGGATAGCTAGTAAGAAAGAGGAGACCTTAAGGAACAATTTGGTATATTGGAATTGGTGGAGCAACCCGTCCTTGGTAGTTTTTTTCCCTTGTCCATGTACCCCTTTATTTTGTTTCATTTCGCGCACTAAATTGCACATAATATATTTAAGTAGATTAATGTTGGATAAAGACTCTTAGCAATCGTTCCGCGGTTTTTTCGACCCCAGTGACGGATTGCTCCACTATTTTGGATAGCTAGTAAGAAAGAGGAGACCTTAAGGAACAATTTGGTATATTGGAATTGGTGGAGCAACCCGTCCTTGGTAGTTTTTTTCCCTTGTCCATGTACCCCTTTATTTTGTTTCATTTCGCGCACTAAATTGCACATAATATATTTAAGTAGATTAATGTTGGATAAAGACTCTTAGCAATCGTTCCGCGGTTTTTTCGACCCCAGTGACGGATTGCTCCACTATTTTGGATAGCTAGTAAGAAAGAGGAGACCTTAAGGAACAATTTGGTATATTGGAATTGGTGGAGCAACCCGTCCTTGGTAGTTTTTTTGCCTGTTCTTGTACCCCCTTTATTTTGTTTTATTTTGCGCACTAAATTGCACATAATATAATAAGTAGATTAATGTTGGATAAAGACGCTAAGCAATCGTTCCGCGGTTTTTTCGACCCCAGTGACGGGTTGCTCCACTATTTTGAATAGCTAGTAAGAAAGAGGAGACCTTAATGAACAATTTGGTAAATTGGAATTGGTGGAGCAACCCGTCCTTGATAGTTTTTTTGCTTGTCCTTATACCTCGTAAATTGTTTTCCTTCACATCACGTGACATGATATTCAGTTTGTACATGTACATCCTAAATATACATGTACAGGGTACACTTTTCATACATGATCTACCTTACAACGGCGGACGTAATGCAACTTCAGCACTTGTTCAGTGCAGAGGTCAGTGAATCAAGTGTCATGCTGGAACCTTCCGTTGGACGTCGTCCATTTTAAACAATTAATTAACCTAACACACAAATTATATTTGAAGGGCATGTTTTTCAAGCAATCAAACGCACTGGTAAGTACAAAGGATCATTTTGAAATACTATAAGGACTTCTTTGATCAGTGGAGTCTGTGCAGCAAATTCGTCAGTCGTTTGTGTGGCATGGTAATGAGAAACTACGTACGTGCAATATGATTTGTTACATCGTGTATTACTCGTTCCGTCGTTCCGTCGTTCCGCTATCGTTCCGCGTTTTACCAACGTCCGTTCGCCAGTCAACGACGTACGTGTTTATTTTTATTAAATTATTTTTAGTTTCCATAACATATAAGTAATACTATTTATTAACAACCACTTTTTAAAATTGGGTCCAAAGTTTAGCTTTGGGTTCTGTCGGGGCAAGTACCAAGTTATGACATGCGATATCAGAACACCACACTTTCCATAAGAGATGACGAATTCACTCACAGTCGCACACCATGTCACGTGCACAGTGTGACCATGGATTGCATGTAGGAAAAAACTTGATCCTTTTTCCATAGTGTGATCAGTCACTCACTGCCAAAAAAATATATTTTATGAAAATACTCTTGTGTGTTTGCAAAAAAAACCTTCCTCCGCGGTATAACTAGCTAGGCTGACTAGGGTTAGTTGCGATAACCGTAACCCTCCATCCTCCCGACGGTCGGAGACCGGAGGGTTACGAGTCATGCAGTGCAAAAAAGTGGCGAAATAAACATTTCGACTATTTTGGTAAGACTAGTCACCAGATTTGCCTAATTTTTACCCCTTTCAAAAAACATGACACACATTCTAAGAACATGGATTTGATCTTCAAGGTATAATGAATCCATTCATAACACTCTAAACATCGATGAAAAATTATTTGAAGAAAAAACGAACAAAAACTTACCAGAAACTGACCGAAATGTCCATGGACCGCACTTCCCCTACATCAACCAATCAGCGTAAACCAAACTGTTGTGTAGGCGTGGCGATCGTCTCGTGTGCGACTGTGCGTGCACGCAGTTATTGTATTTAACGGATTTGCGCTATTTGCAGTTTGCGCTGATTAATTGCAGGAACAGCTTTCCAGAATGCGCGCTCAATCTGCAAATTTTTCCTCATAAATATCCTGTGATTGTGCAACTCAACAAAATGCGCTCAACGACGAGTTTGCTTACGCTGATTGGTCGAGATGTTGCTAGGTCACGAATCGCGAGGTTCGAAAACCGGACCTGAGATTGTCTACGCATCATGAAAATTTCGCTCAGTCTCTGGTAAGTTTTTGTCTTTTTTTTCTTTAAATATTTTCTCAATGATGTTTTGAGTAATACGAATGGATTCATGACACATTGATGATCACATCCATGTTTTTAGAATGTGTGTCATGTTTTTTTAAAGTGGTAAAAATTTGGTAAATCTGGTGACTAGTCTGACCAAAATAGTCGAAATTTTTATTTCGCCACTTTTTTGCACTGCATGACTCGTAACCCTCCGGTCTCCGACCGTCGGGAGGATGGAGGGTTACGATTATCACAACTAGACTAGGGTAGGTTTTTTGTGATTGTAGGTTTTAACTTGTTCATTGTGTGCTTTTCAGTTCACTCTATGAATTAATTAGTTAATTATTTTGTGTACAGATTTACTGCAGTGCTGGTTTATTTTTTTTGTCTTCTTCTTCTTTTTTCTCTCTTAGTTGTACAGCGTTCTGAGATTTTTATGTAAATTGCTTAATGCAGAATAAACTATTATTGCTAATTTTATTATTTATGTACCAAGATAAGATTAGGTTTTTGGTTATCTTAATTATCATGATGAAGATTTGTTCACCTTTTTTGTAGATGCAAATGTGAAGACCATTTTAGAATCATTGAAGAAGTTAGAAAGGTAAGTTTACATTGGTTACTCTGTGTCTTTTTACTCAAACACCGATAGGCTGAATTAAAATGATGCAGACAAAAATAATTCCCTGAATACCTTTTTTTAAATTGTTTTTTTTTAATGGTTTTCATGTAATTTTTCGGAGTGTGATCAGCACTTGTTCATGAAACTGTTCCTTGTATTGCATGGATTGGCGGGGGGAAGACATTTTTTATGTACTATTTTATGTAAGAACCATTCATTCATGCTTCTTTTAAATTCTCATTTTAAATTGGTTTTTTTTGGGGGGGGAGATGGGTGGCAAGGGTTCTGAGCGCCCCCCCCCCCAGCCTGGTTACGCCACTGCTAGCCCGGGGCATGTTAGAGTTAGACACTCTAAATGATTTGTGACTCACTGCATTTAAGATTAAGAATCTTCGCCTTTATTTGATAGCAAAGCTGTATACACATCCACGCCAGGGTGAGCCCCTGCTTTTATTTAATAAATTACGAATGTTCTTGGCTCTGCATAGATGTGCGTCAATCGAATAGAAACATTTACATTCATAAATTAACATTAATTCAACATTATAAACTGTAGTCTATGCAGGGCCAAGAACATTCATCATTTATTAACACAAAGCAGGGGCTCACCCTGGTGTGGATTTGTTGACAGAGATTGACACTATAGTGTTTGCAATCTTGTAAAAGTTAGTACAAACCCTTGTTTTAATTCTTTTTGTGTACAGGTTTTACAGGTTGTACTGGTGTATTATTTTTGATAATGTCTTTGTATTGGAATGTTCTGTTCATTCTTATTTCATTGGTAATTTTTACCATTTAATTTTTGTTTTACTTAATTTATTTATTGATGTTACAAATTATATATTATGTATTTTGCAGCCATGTTTGTACATTTCCTTCATTCTCCCTAATATTTAAATTGTAATTGTTGCTTGTATATTAAATTTAAAAAAAATTATTTTGGGGTGTGTTTTTTTAAAGTCTTTTATATCATCCTTTCCTGTAGTTAGCGGCTCGTCTAGAAAGCTGATTAATAGTCTGTAAAGAAATACAAATAAAATAAGCCTGACATAAATATAGTTGACCACATTTATACGTATCCCTATGTGTGCATGTACTCATAAAATTTCCTCTCTTTTTTTCCTTGTTTGTTTTGTTTTGTTCCTTTACAGTGAGTTTGACATTGACAAGCAAGTCACTTGTGAGAAATGTACGACCAACACTAACATAAATGGAGGCTTTGACCCGAACAAAAATGAGGTAAAGTGGACCTGTTTTCATTCCAACCTTCCTGGTATACTACATGTACATGTGACCCAGCGTTTATTTGATACAAGTTGTGATGAGACATAGCACAGTGCCTAAGCCTAGGTCACTGTGGCTTGTTCTATATTTTATTGTATAATCTGTGACTCCTTTTACATTAATTGATATAATAATTGCATCATGGACAAAGAAAATTACCTTTATCCCTGATGTGATTATTAAAAAAAAAAAAATTGTGGTGCCCACTTCTAATTACTGGATTCAAACTGGCCTCCCATTGCCAGACATGGTCGGTGGTCTAGTGGTAAAGACATCTGCTCTAGAATTTGGGGGGTCTTGGGTTCAAATCCTACATGGGTTGCCAGTAGACTTTGTTTCCATGGGACTTGTGAAGCTCTGATTATACAAAGCTTATCAAACATTGCTAACACAGAGCGTCTCAAGGGTCAGAATGGTAGGTACATTTTCACTGGATCAGTTGAAGTATTTCAGCGAGCCTACATAGACTGGTCCTTGGGACAACTGAAATGTTCTAGAGACCTTTCCATTGTTGATAAACGAACCGCGCTGGTTGGCATGGAAGGCCGAATGTTAGCAAAACACTCAATCGTGTTAACAGATGTTTCAACAAAATTCAACATTCTCTGCAAACTTTCAATAAAGTAAAGAACCTCTCATGATTGGTTGCTTTGTTTCCAACAAATTCAACACTATTTTTGAATATTTTGTGCAACATTTTTAAAAACTGTGGCTATCTGTTTTTGTTTTGCATTTAAGGCTTTCCATAGTTTTCCGACCTTGGTTGGCAAAAACTCGGGCTGTGACGTTGCAAAAGAAAGGTCTATTGGAGCATTCAAAATGCCGATGTGCAATGTAAGGAGTAGTCAGTTAGTTCAGCATAATCGCCAGCAGAACCTCCAGGGTTCTGCCCACAGTGGTCGGTGCCGGAAAACCCGCATGGCACTCAGGATTCCCCAACTACCACCGGCAGAATTTTCTTTGTTTCCGACCACCACAAATTTTCCAAATTTTTAAATTACACTTGCAATTTCCTTTCAAAGGTTTTCAACGAAATGTAAAATTGGGTATTTACCAGTAAAAATGGTATCCGAAGCCATGAATTTTGAGTATTTCTTTGATTTGAGTCTATTTATATGATCTACTGTGTTACTGATCCGTCTTGCAATGGTTTCCAGGGTAACTTTTTTCCACCACTAAAGAAATCCTGGGCAGAACCCTGAACCTCCTGGCAGTCCACTGTATTACAGGCCTATGCCTACGGAAACGTTCCTTCGCGCCTAGTATGTGCCTTGCTTTTTAGGATAAAACTAAAAAATAATATTCTTTTAAATGTTTGTAATTCTCAGATCCTTGTATGTGAGAACAGGAGTCCAACCCAGCGTCTCACCAGCATGCTCCTGACCCATGAGTTGGTCCATGCGTATGACCACAGCAAGGCTCATGTAGACTGGACAGACCTCAAAGCAGTAGCTTGCAGTGAGGTAAGTACATGTACATGAAGTACGCCCTGGGGTCGATTTCACAAAACTCTTCCTAACTTAGGACTAGTCCTAGGCAATGCTAAGAGATAGGACTTACTGGTCCTATCTTAAGACTAGTACTATCTCTTATCATTGCCTACATAGGACTAGTCCTAAGTTGGAAGAGTTTTGTGAAATTGACCCCAGGTAATTCTGCAGATGTTCCAATGGTTGATTTAATCAAGTTACAACATTCGAGTAAGGGGAATCAACATTCAGGGCCCGATTTCATAGTGCTGCTTAAGCACAAAAAGTTGCTAAGCATAACGATGCTTAGTAGGATAAGGTTACTGGCCAAAACACCATTTCACATGTACCAATTATGACTGGTATACTGCTTATTTTGGTAAGCCGGAAGTTGTTAAGTGATTCTTTCTGCTCAAGCAGCTCTATGAAATTGGACCCTGTGTGGAGAAAATACAGTTTTTGTCTTTAGTCTACAAGCTCATGTACCACACAGCGGCAAACCTTTTCTATGCTATCCTGTTCATAAGAGTGACAAACTTCCACTTTAAACCAAACCAACTTCACATGAAGTAGCTCCAACCAGGAGTGCGTTTTGGCATCCTCATAAACCAGAAGTATGTTTGTGCTTCCATCATTGGTTAAGCGTTTTTTGCGTGTTTGGTTCAGCCTTGATGACGCACTTTTTGGACCGAACTGTAATCCAGTTGTTGGCGTGGTTAGGCTTGGTTTCAAGATGGCTGATTCTCTGAAAAATGTCAAGGAATTCTTTTAAAAATAAAAAACCTTGAAGCATACCAATCCAATAATGTTGATTAAATTATAAAGAATTTTGGGTTAACAATGAAAAATTGACTAGAGGGGAATTTGAACCAAAGACCTCCGGATTAACGAGCTGTTGCTCTACCAACTGAGCCATCTAGCCCTATGTTGGCAGTCGCCCTATTTTGCCATAATATTTCTTCGGGGTGCCAGTCAGAAGCGGCAGCCATACCGTTCTGTTAACTGCCGTGTAGCCAGGGATCGCACCCAACTTTGTGGTAAAAACCTGGGAAGCGGCATCAAACTACTATGGGCTAGTAAAAAACACTTTTCAACTTGCCCTGTGGGCAACTAAAAACTATGCAACCTACTTGTTTAAAATGCTCATATTTCTTCCTTTTCAGATAAGACTAATACATTTTAAAAATGTGCTTGTTTATATTTGAGTGTTTGAATGTAACTTTGTTTGACGGTTTGACCATTAAACCGGTTGTGATCGCTACCATACATCAGAAAGATACATTCATTTCAGTACATGTTTAAAATCTGGGCTACTCAAACTTACTGGGGGCAAGTGAAATGCACAGTTTACTAGCCCTGTGGGCTACTTTACAAAAAAGTTTAAGCGCAAAACCCTGATGTGAATGTGTTACATAATGACTTACCAACAGGATTGGTTCGGACCTTGTTGAGTAGGATTTGAAAGTTTGCATGATAGGAATAAAATCAAGTGAGGTTTGCGGAGACACCCATGTTCACAACCTCTCTTTATTGAGTGGTTCTGGGAAGTCACACCACCGGTTCTTCTCTCACCACAACTCATTTAGAGAGAATGTGCATGGTGTCTCTCCGCAAACCTCACTTGATTGCAAGGCATTAGTGTTCTTTAAACGGAGCTGACATTCAAGCAAAGTGATATTATTAAACTTGCTTAAAGGCACTGGACACTATTGGTAATTACTCAAAATAATTGTTAGCATAAAAACTTACTTGGTAACAAGCAATGGAGAGCTGTTGATAGTATAAAACATTGTGAGAAACGGCTCCCTCTGAAGTAACGTAGTTTTTGAGAAAGAAGTAATTTCTCAGTAAAATATTTGAATTGATTTTGAGACCTCACACGTGAGGTCTTGAAATCAAGCAATCAAGCAAGCATCTGAAAGCACACAACTTCGTGTGACAAGGGTGTTTTTTCTTCCATTATTATCTCACAACTTCGACAACCAATTGAGTTCAAATTTTCACAGGTTTATTATTTTGTGCATATGTTGAGATACACCAAGTGAGAAGACTGGTCTTTGACAATTACCAAAGGTGTCCAGTGTCTTTAAATTCAATCTGGACGTTACAAAGCTGATGACGCATTCATTATTTCCGTAATAATATTCCTGTGTTTTTATCTTCAGATTCGTGCAGCTAACTTAAGTGGGGACTGCTCCTTCCTGAGTGAGAAGTTTTACCGAGGAAACATCGGTGCCAAATATAATCATGAGGTTAGTCAAACTGTCACTGTGTTTACAAAGATCAAGTAATAATATCACAAAGGATCCCCGAACAAAGACACTGACAAAATAGGGAGGCTGCCAACATTAGGGCTAGATAGCTCAATTGGTAGAGTGCTGGCGTGTTAATCCGGAGGTCCCAGGTTAAAATTCTGCTCTAATCACTGTTTCTTTGTTCAACCCTACCAAATTTTGAGGGGTTTTTCTTCATCAACATAAAATAAACAGTCCTGGTTTGTTATTAGCTCCAATATGCTTAATTTCTTGTTTAGTTTGTACTTGTCAATAGCAAACTAAACTGGAATACAAATACGACCCAAATGTGTGAGGCAGCTTTACTTTTAAGAGAACTGAAATCGTTGAGCGTAAACACTAATGTTCTTAAACTTTCCTACCAGGGTACAATTCAATCTATCTTAAGTTTCTGTTGTATTTGTTGGTATCATTTGTTGTTGTTGTAATTTTCTAATGATTTTTTTAATGAATTAATGATAACTTAGACGCAATTCAATCTTCTGATTGTGATGTCTTTTTGTATTTTAAAAATAATAAATAAACCATTTAACTATCTATCTATCTATCTATCTAACTCACTCTCTTCGGCCAATTGTAAGAAACTCCAGGGCTTCACCGAACAGGCCAGCAGGATTATCAGCCATTTTGAGATATTTTAGGCTGGGGTAAATCTGTATTGTATACACCCAAACCCAAACAGTGCACTCCTATAGTGTCCACCATGTTTCAAAATAGATAATTGGAGCAGACACTAAAAGCATGCAAGAAATTATGGAAGATTACATCATGGCTGAATAAGAGTCTGTGTGATCCAACCCACCCCCTTAACCCTCAAATTGTTCAGAATTTCTCAGACAGGGTCCGACAACTACACTAAAGACCAACTTAAGGATTCCTGTTAACCTAGTAAAATTAACCTTTTTAAAAGTAGTTGGTCGAGATAACAGTGCATTGTTTTAATTTTGTATATGTACATTTAATGTTTTTGTACAAGCCTGTTGCCTGTACCCTTTTATATCACTGTTATTGTTGTAGTTTTAAATTCTGGTTGTCTATTGTTTTGTATACCCTATAATTTTAATAACTTCTCCTGTTACACAGGGAAACAATTTTCATGTTGTTTATCATGACAATAAATATTTTAAAATGACAACAATTGGATTATTATAACAGATCATAAATCCACTGAAAATACTGTTGTGACCCCTTTATATATTTTTTCAAATTTGTTTCGTTTAAAGTATGGCTCTCTAGAGACGCCCAAAAAATCAAGCCGGGCTCACGATGTATTACATGTGACTTCACTGGTGGAACGAGAAATATTAAGAAATCACTCCCGCTATCGCAAGCAGTTCCTGCCTGTATGGTAGCAATCACTCCCGCTACCGCAAGCAGTTCCTGCCTGTATGGTAGCAATCACTCCCGCTACCGCAAGCAGTTCCTGCCTGTATGGTAGCAATCACTCCCGCTATCGCAAGCAGTTCCTGCCTGTATGGTAGCAATCACTCCCGCTATCGCAAGCAGTTCCTGCCTGTATGGTAGCAATCACTCCCGCTATCGCAAGCAGTTCCTGCCTGTATGGTAGCAATCACTCCCGCTATCGCAAGCAGTTCCTGCCTGTATGGTAGCAATGAAACTCGGACATTCTAATGACATTTTAATGATGACTCCACATCATGAGCAAGGCCTGTTTATGTGGGCTTTCCCATGGATCATTGTTTCAAATGAAACAAAATTTTTAATATATTTTAAAGGAACATTACAGAATTGGTAAGAAAAAAACTTGTAAAATATACTTTTTGATCACAGATTTACATAGAACTTACACTAATGATGATGATAGCAGAAAACATCCCTTGAAATATTTCTGTCTGAAACGCCATATTTGATGAGAAATGAATAAACTAATTTTCCGATTAGAGTTTATCGCTCAGTGAGCGTTTTATTCATTTTTTGAATCTATATGATTTCATGCAAAATGTGTTATCGGTTTTTCACTATTTTCTCGTGACCCAGATGGCCGATCGATCTCAAACTTCTAAAGGTTTGTCAGTTTATGTATATGGTGGATTCAATTCTGTAATGTTCCTTTAAAGGTGATATTAACAGGTTTAACACTTTTACTCACGAAACTCACCTTTTCAAGATGTATTTCTTCAATTCATAGTTTTGTTGTTTTTCCATTATTAATTGTTGTACACTTTCCCTAGGATACACTTCACAGGATATGATTGTATTGTTTTGTTTCTATTGTCTGCTTCTCTGCGCCTTGAACATCTTTTTGATTGATTTGGCGCATTACAAATGCCTAATATTATTATTATAATTATTATTTTTAGCTGATTTGTTATTTATTAATTGCAACGATTTACATGACATATGGATATGTATGGTACACATCCTTTAAACCTTAAAACGTTGTCTAACCATTGCAGTTTGTTTGTTTGTCTGTTTGGGTTTTTGTTATTTAAACCTTCAAAATTTGTTTAACCATTCCGTTATTTCGTAGATTTAAGGTTTATTTTTAAAGTCCACTTGAATGCCTGAGGTTTTGTTTCCACTTAACTTAGCTACAAGAGCGTCACTGAGTGACGGATTTGATCGCTATATAAGAAGCCACTATTATTACTCAGTAAAATTTCAAATCGTAATCATGTAAGATATTTTGACTACTCTACAAACCCTCCTTGATTGTATACACTATTTCTCTCTCCCTCCCCCTAGGCTTGTGTAAAGAGACTGGCAGTGACTTCCATTGTAGCGACTCGGGACACATCAAAAGAGGAAGCGGGCAAGGTCGTTGATGGAGTTTGGGAGGACTGTTTCCATGACCATGCTCCATTTTCCGCCCCTCCACACCGAGCTTCAGAGGCGAGATTCTCTCGCTTTTCTAAATACTACCAGCCTAGGTGACAGTGATACTTGTATGTCTTTGTAATGAAAACCTTTAACCTTTCCATACCAGACAACTCTTCCATGAAATTCCCAGGACACTTTTAGTTGCTAACCCTAACAAAACTCTGGCATTAGTTTTCTTCCTTTTCTTTTTGCAGGGAAAATGCAGGAAGTGTGAAATGAAAACAAGTTGGCAGGGATGTTAAAATTCCACAGGATTTCCTATGGTGTTCTTTCCTAGATATTTAACGAAATAGGTCCACAATGGTGGCCATCTTGGATAACAAGATGGCCACCACATAATTTTGAAAAAATTATGTCACCAATGGATTCCTACACCCCTAAAATGTAGGTATAGGCATTTCAACTGTCTCGATATCTGTACTAGTTCAGGAGGTATTTAAATAAGTAGGTCCGCAATGGCGGCCATTTTGAAATCCATTTTGAAAGATGGCCGCCATATCGGGTGCATTTTCCATTGGCCCCTGGACTAAAAATGTTTGTACTGTGGAAAGTGCACAATTAATCAGCTAAGCCGCCCCACTAATCTGCAATGTTAAAAAGGGCTCAAATTTATACAGTAATAATAAAATCCTTGTAAATTTGTCCCACAAACAAGGAAAGTTGAGACTCGTCGTATTTTCAGACACAGCTCTGTCATAGTTTAGCTGCAATTTGAACACTTTGTGTCCCACGTTATACGAATCTGTTGCTTCATCTCAAAACAAGTCATTAACAATATCCACCTTTCTATGAAACAGTTCTTCGTATTCTCTGGCAATTTTGGCAGATGTAAATCCCGCGATTTAGGTATTGTTTACTTTCAAAATGTAAAAGCATTTTGCATTTTAGTTTCACATTTGCCATGTTTGCACTTCCAGTGTGTGTAGTGTTGTTTTTTTCATCATTGTGGAGCTCTTTTCCCACAAGTCAAAACTTCACTCTGAAATGCGGGAGCGGGATGCCATAACTTTTTTTAAATACTTTACCTTTGAAAATGGTCAGAAATAAAAAAAATAAATAAATAAATATATTTTGCTGTTTTTTTTTTTTTCACCAGAATTATTTATCAGGTCGGTGGCAGATTTACATGTACCAATACAATTTAAATAAATAAAGTGTTATTTATTCTTAGCATGGGGGGGAGGGGGAATTCAGATTGCAGAGGGTCAACAAATTCCTCTATGACTCCATTGTACTTTGTCACAACTAATATTTAGTGACATTACGATGACATAATTAGTTGTCATGGAAATGTCCACAAAAGAGTGCTTTACTCATACGCCTTTCCACATACTGTACTGCTGTATGTTCCGACACCCTTATGTTCCGACACCCTTATGTTCCGACACACCTATGTTCCGTCACCCTTATGTTCCAACACCCCTATGTTCCAACACCCCTATGTTCAAACACCCCTATGTTCCAACACCCCTATGTTCCAACACCCCTATGTTCCAACACCCCTATGTTCCAACACCCCTATGTTCCAACACCCCTATGTTCCAACACCCCTATGTTCCGACACCCTTAGTTCAAACACCCCTATGTTCCGACACCCCTATGTTCCGACACCGCTATGTTCAAACACCCCTATGTTCCGACACCCTTAGTTCAAACACCCCTATGTTCCGACACCCTTATGTTCCGACACCGCTATGTTCTGTCACCCCTATGTTCAAACACCCCTATGTTCCGACACCCTTAGTTCAAACACCCCTATGTTCTGACACCGCTAATGTTCCGTCACCCCTATGTTCCGACACCCCTATGTTCAAACACCCCTATGTTCCGACACCCCTATGTTCCGACACCCCTATGTTCCGACACCCCTATGTTCCCTCACCCCTATGTTCCAACACCCCTATGTTCCAATAACACCTTGTGATCTACACACTAGGGTTAGGGTTAGGGTTAGGGTTATGGTTCAGTTTAGGGTAAGGGATGTCGGACCAAAGGGGTATAACTACTGCCACCTAGTGTCCCTGAAAGTCTTGACAATTTCTTGAAAATAACACATCAGACCATAAAGCAAGGCCCTTGGTATACAAGATTTTTGCTCTAATAAAGCTGTACATAACTCATTTGAGATTATTTTTTTCAGGGTGTCACTGCAAACCTTTACTAGAGTGTTCTGAACTTGTCACCTCCCAGCACTCCAAAATGTTAATAAAAGTGATCAAAATCAGATTAAAATTAAGTGTTATCACAACATGAGTAAACAAAAATGTCACACAGAAATGATTTAACATTGAATGGTATTTATTTTACATCCACTTGTTCATTAGTACCTTTTAATATTGACAGCTGTAGCTGACCAAACAAAATCACTAATTAGCTAATAACTATTTAATATTTGTATCAAATGTTTTCATTTTGTGTACAGTCCATCCTCATAACAAAAAAACGTGAACAATTTCTTGAATACTTGACCACTTTGCCTTTGTTTGACAAATCCCTGGGGTTTATATACTTTTTATAAAAAAAAGCAAACCTCCCCAGATGAAATATATAATTTAACTTTTGTTAAAATTATTTTTATGATTGATATCTGTAGACCATAAGAAGAGAAAAGAATTTCAAGAAGATGTAAAAAATATGTTTTTGATTAACTAAAGTGCAAACACCGCGTTTTTCTTTTGACGTTAAGCAACATCTACCCTGCAGATAAGTAGTGTAATTTGATATTATTTAGCTTGCAGGGTTAAATAAATGGATAAAAACTAAAATTATAAAGAAATTCAGGGTAATTGTCTTATCTTTTTTAATCTTTTCTGGTCTATTATTTATATGAATTTCAGTAAATAAATGTGGGTAAACAATAACAAAGGTCATGACTATTTACAAAAACCTTAAAAGATTTCAAGTAGATTTTGTGATGTCCTTTTGGTTGTGATGGCGCAAGGCATTTTATTTTCATTCTTGTAAACATTATGGTTTTGTTTTTGTCGTCTGCACAAAGGTAGTGCCATGGCAAATAGCTGGAAAACCTTTAATAACACAATTTGAATCGGCACCGGAAAGTTTGTTATTAAGCAAACAATATTGTCTGAACAGTTCAGGGTAAATGCTCGGCAAATAAATCTACAGACAGAAAATCAGTAGGGAACCAATCCCACACTATGCACATCACTCTGTAATTTTGGCTGGTAACCTCTTTCCACTAAGCAACAGTTTCCTGTGCTTTGTACACATTTGTGCATATGAGCAACTCGCTGAAAAAATTGATCCCCCTGATCTCATTGAAGATATTTATTAAAATAAAATAAAGTCAGATAAAATAACTATTCTACAATATTCTACCAATTTCCGAAACGGGGAACTATTAAATAATTTTTAAAAAGTAATATGGAATATATATATATATTATATATATATATATATATATATATATATATATATTTCCTAACACCATCGTGTTATTAACACTGTTCACTCACCTTATCCTACATTTAGTTTAGACATCAATTAAATAATATGAAATATAAACTAGCTACTTGGAACTTCCGTTTGGTTTTCTAACAGACGCTCAACAAATCAAAGATAGATAAACTGTAGGTCACATTGAGTTATTTTTGCCAGTGGGGCTAGCACCCGTTTTACACCCCCATGAATCCCCACTGAAAGGTGAAGCAGGATGGCGGTAGGCCTTAGCAGGAGACATCAGGGCCCAATTCCATAGAGCTGCTTAACACATTGACTGCCGGTCATATATTCGTAGGGCGTTCCCATTTGCCAAGTGCGGTGCGCATACCAAATAGGTACTATACCCCCCAAAAAATTGAACATACATATTCTAAGGATGCCATGTCCTTACCACTGCCAGAAGCAGATGTGTTGCGTGCTCAGTGATGCCAGTTTATTTAAATATCAATACAAAGCCCATTCATTCTCTATGTGTATACTTGTAGTGGCAGAATCCGTTAGTACCTGTTAGTACGAATATACCTGTAGGTGGCATTCAACGAGTTAAGCACAAAAAGTAGCTTAGCAAAACAAAAAATATGCTTACCAGAATGAGGTTACCGGCCTAACTACCATGTCACATGTACAATTTGTGACTGGCATCCTGCTGATTTCTGCTTAGCAAAACGGTGTTTATATTTTCTGCTTAAGCAGCTCTATAAAATTAGGCCCAGATGGTTAGGGTACTGTACACCATAAGGGAATCGTAATAAGAATACACAATTATTTCATTCTGTGCCCGGAAGGACGTAAAGCTCTCCGCCCTTCTTCCAGACACACAAAGTACTTTTTGTCCCAGTATCAGAAGGTAGTAGGCCTAAGCAATCAAGATGGCTCCTGACAGCAAAGAATGGCCTTACCGTTACATTTGTCCTGCTAGAGTTACCCCCAAAGACATGTTTTCCAATTCCCATGCAGAATTTAATCTTCCTATAATGACTTATGAATGGTAGAAAACTGATCAAACTTTCACGCTCGGTTTTCTTGAAAAAACAAATTTTGCACATTAATTGCTGATGCCCCTTTTTCCAGTAAAACTTTCATTACGTCATGTCTTCCGGGCACATGACGATTTGTATTACATGTAGGTCTTTATTTATGGGCGTTTTAGAGCATTGTTTGACAATGGGTAAAGAATTATTTTGAAATGAATGAGACCCAATTATATTGCTCCTTGTGCAGGTGTTTTTTAAAATGTGGTTTACACAAATGCATGGGACTTACAGCTCTATGTCCTATCCGAAGGACAAAGCAGTTATAAATGGTTAAGTGTGTTGCTTAAGGACAGAAAGTCTGATGACTAGGAGTTAAACTGACACTTGGAATTATTGATTTATTTACTCTGGTTGTAAAGCCAAGGATTCTCAGAAAAGCGAACTTAATCACTAAACTAGCTAAGAGAAGACAAGGAAGGAGTTCAGTTTTAGGTGCGGGAGGAAAACCCCATGCAATGAAAACCCAATCTACATAGCGCCCTGCAGTGGGATTAAACTAGTTTGTGTGGTAAATGAAATTTATAAAAAATTTATATACACAAAATATTGCATTTAATAAGCTGGAATTTTAAATCAGCATTAAGACTTGAACACTTGTTTCACATACAAGGTATTTACACGTACATGTACAAATTCTATTCTATGTATAACCATAGAGGGTATAAATGCATCAAAATGAGCACATTGACCTTTCAACTGGGTACAGGGAGACATCCCCCCCAATGGTTGATGATGAACAGATAGGGCAGTGCCTTAAATCCTCTCTAACCAAAATATAGTCTAGTCAGTTCTCATTGTGGTTTGTTACTTGATATTTGAGAAATAAAAAGTTGCATCCCCTTGATGAGATCCCTCTGCTGCCGCTTCCCAGGTTGTATCGTAAACTTGGGTGTGGTGAGCCCTGGCTATACGGCAGTTACAGGTTGACCAGCAACCACAAAACAAAGATATTGACAAAATAGGGAGACCGCCAAAATTAGGGCTTTCAAAATCAAGACAAGTTTTCAAAAACAACCAGCTTCACACTGAAATGTTACTGAATTGATTGGTTTGCTTTTGTTTTCAAATTTCTGGGTTTTTTTTGCCATGAGTGCCGCAAAAAGTAAACATTACAACTTGACAGCATGTTACTGATTTGGTTGTTTTGCTTTTGTTTTTTGTTTTCACTTTTCTTGTTTTTTTTGTTTTTTTTGGAAAACCAAACTGATTTGCTTTGAGTACCGCAAAAAGTCAACATTACAATTTGACAGCATTTGTCTGTGATGTACAAAGCAGTGTATTTCATACACATACACAAAGTAAGAATTATTAATTATGCAAAGTCAATTACAGTATGTACAAACCTCGGTTAAGTGATTAACCAGGTAGGCCTTTAAAGTGTCAATTGATTTCCGTAACGTGCAAAACTTTGGCTTGAAATTATTGGGTGAGGTTATGAAATTGATTTCTTTGGAGTTTGTCTCTCATTTCCTGGCTGCTTACATCAATTCGGAAATCCTCCCCCACCACCCCCACAAAAAAACAAAATACAGAGATCCTATGTCAGCTTAAAGGGGCACAATGCCTGTGAATCTCGTAATATTATGCTGTTTGGATTTACTCCTTGAGTCCTTTTTTAAAGGCACTGGACACTATTGGTAATTACTCAAAATAATTGTTAGCATAAAAACTTACTTGGTAACGAGCAATGGAGAGCTGTTGATAGTATAAAACATTGTGAGAAACGGCTCCCTCTGAAGTAACGTAGTTTTTGAGAAAGAAGTAAAGTATTTTAATTGATTTTGAGACCTCACGCGTGAGGTCTCGAAATCAAGCATCTGAAAGCACACAACTTCATGTGACAAGGGTGTTTTTTCTTCCATTATTATCTCGCAACTTCGACAACCAATTGAGTTCAAATTTTCACAGGTTTGTTATTTTGTGCATATGTTGAGATACACCAAGTGAGAAGACTGGTCTTTGACAATTACCAAAAGTGTCCAGTGTCTTTTGAAAGCGTTGTTCATGCACAAAAACACCTACAGTGTGTTGTATTTAGTGAGAAGTGATTAAAAACAAATAAATTTGCCCCTTGAAATGCAACCAGCGGAACATAGTGTCTGCCATTTCGTGGAGTCAAAACTTTGGTTCAACAAAATAGCGGAGCGTGTTCTGTCATGAAATTACACAAGAACCATACATTGTCAAGGGATAATTATGTGAATCATTATATTCTACTTTTAAAATTTCTTTCCAACCATATTCATTTTAAAACAGACGCTTTTTATAGCCCACAGCGCCCAATCCGAAGGCAACATGCCCCTTCAACTGAAACTATCCTGCGCTGTTGACCAGTTTTGGAATTGGCCCTCCATTTGTTTCTAGTTGAGCTTTGAGATATGGTGAGGACCCTGTCCCCACCCCCCCCCCCTCCCAGAATGTACTTTTTCTTTGACGTCTAATTGATACAGTCCAGCATATGAATCTGTAAAGTATCAATGTCTGGGAATTCGTCCTGACATTTAGGGCATTTGATGATGGCCGAGGAGGATGGCGGGTGATTCAAGGGTGGCTTCCAATGGTCCTGTGAAGAAATCCACATAAAAATTGTGACAAATAATGTAACAAATTCTTACAGAATTAGACGGGACTGGACCATTTGTTGAGAATAAACAAACTAGCTCCTTTTGGAGGCACTAATTTTTATAAAGACATTACAAGGCGTACCCATTAAACTGGATTAACCCTCTTGGTGTCTGACCATTCAATACCATTCAATGTGGTTTTGAATGATAGATAAACTATGCCAGCCTGCAATATGATAACATGAAGGAATGCATGTACACAGTACACAGTTAGTTCTGTGCACAGTTGTGCCACCATACACAACCTTGGCAGTCGAATGGTTTCAAAAGGTTGGTCAACTCACTGGAAAATGTTGCCAAGAGTCACTGACAGTAGGAGGGTTAAGGAGCATAAGTCTTAATTAAGAAGAATACAATTGCTAAAACTAGTATTATATTAACAACAAAATTCCAACTTTAAACATTCTTAGTTTCACGACTATTTGTTAGCCAAGGACTAAAATGCGGTTTTCGACTTACATTAATTCCTGTACCAGCTTCATCGAAAACTTGGTCCCCATCAAGTGCCACAAACTCTGAATCCCCTTCCGGTAGAGGTTCACTACCAGACCCCCTGCCAGCACGTGGGCCAAAGATGGGGCGTAGAAAGGAACTGTACAATCCACCGCTGCTGCTATTGGTGCTGTGACGATGCTGCATCTGTTGTAGTTGTGCCTTGGTGTGAGTGGCCAGCTCCTCCTGCATGCGTTGGTTCTCCTCCCTCAGACGGTCCATCTCCACCATCAGTAGTTCCCTCTCGTTGTGGCTCTTCTCACGAGCTGCTCTCTCGGCGTCGAAATCATTCTTGTAGATTTCCGCCTGGAAATGACAAAAATATCAGTTCAACTGAACATATCAAGAGATGAGAAAATAGAATTAGCTGTTGCAAACTGCTTACCAACCAAAAAGACCTGCGGTATAAATGCAAAAAATAGTTAACGGCCTGGTCACCTTACGACCCTAGCAGAGTCTTTCTCGGAGGCTAAATGACATGACAACACACATAAACAGGTATCGAGTGAAACAGAAGCAGTCAAGTGGAAATACATGAATATGTAGAGAGAAAAGCAGACAGCACACAGAAAAAGCAAGGGGGGTAGGGGGGAAGGGGTGTGGGATTGACCCCTCATTTCGATTTCCTCATCTTGTAACCAGTATGTAACAGTGGCACACCGCAGGGGGATAGGGCTGTGTTGACAAAAACCAATCTATCACGCTACCTTTTTTGAGAATTTTGACTTCCTTACCTGTGCCTCGAGTACTGGGATAGTGTCCAGTTGGATCTTGGCTTCGCCAAGCTCCCGATGGGCTTTGTCAAGTTCCCGACGGACATTCTCAAATTGGGTATTCCGTGCCCCAATGGCTTCCTCTGCTGACATCAGCTGAGCTAAGTAATTGTCTCTCTCCCCCTCCAGCTGATGGATGGCGGCTGCACTCGCTGTCTGTAAGGACACAATAGCAACATAATTTCAGAAATGCAGCCTCGGACCCCTGTTTTGTATTGCAGTATGAGATCTGTTGATGGTTGAAAATTTGTGACAGCATTAACTGTCGACCACTTGTGCATGTCATTTGCAACAATAATAATAATTGGTTTTTACATAGCGCTTTATCACACCCAAAGGGCGTCTCAAAGCGCTTCCAACATTATTATCCCTGGTCACTGGGCCATTTATTTCATTCCTTAAACCATCTCAGCTCCCTGGGGAGTATACAGCCTGTGCAACAAGTATGCGCTACTGAGCTAAATCAATCACAAGAACCATCTCTGCCCTCACAGGTACCCATTTTACCCCTGGGTGGCCAGAGAAACAATCATAGTTATGTGTCTTGCTCAGGGACACAAGTGTCATGACCGGGACTCGAACCCACACTCTGCTGAACAGAAACACCAGAGCTTGAGTTCGGTGCTCTTATCCGCTCGGCCACGACACCCCACAGTATGAGGACTGTTGATGGCTGAAAATTCCTATGACAGCATGAACTGTCTGACCACTTGTGCATGGCATTTGCAACATCAATTTGTTTTTTTAATCTTTAAAGGTGAGGGAGGGGGGGAGATGAATTGTATGGACTAAGTACCGGTCTTCTGTTGGTCTGCATATCAGTCACAGTTCGCATCAGATCATCATAGCCAGCTTTCAGTTTGCCATGGTCTGTTTTCAGCTTTTCGTAGTCGATTCTGCATCGGAACACAGCGAAAATAACTATTCAATAAAGTCTGATACCACTATGTTTTATTTATTTCATAACACATCCAACAGTTCCAAAAACCAATAGCAGTAATGATTGAGAGATGATGAAGAAATGTTCAGTTTTATCATGTGTGAGGTAAACCTTGAATGGGAAAAACCCACAAAATCAGGAAGAGACTGAAAACTAAATCCATAGAGGCCTCGATCAGAACGAAACCATTCAGACACATTGATCCCCTTAACTATAAATACAACATAACTAAAAACAATATGATAATATGAAAAAAAAGATTGCAACAACAATTAACTTTTATGTTTAGTGTTTTATGAAATTGAAACTCTCTTTCTAAGTCCACTAGATTAAGATTTGCTACCTTTCAATGAGCCCCTTCTGTTTTTCTAAATGGACAGTAGTCTGCTGTCTCTGCAGTTCCGTCTGTAGAGTCTCAATCATGTGAGTGTCATGTCTCCTGACTTCTTCAAGCTCATCGTGATACAAAGAAATCTTGGCCTTCAGGGCTTCATTCCTACGTGGGTCAAAGGTCAACAAACGGATACACATTGTAAAGAGTGATAGGGCAACAAAATATAACATACATGAATAGACAAAATGTGTATATTATAGTGAACTGGCCTGGTCAGGATTTGCCATTAACTGTTTTAGTGACTGGCCAGTGGAATAAACTGTCATTTTACTAGTCCCCCAGCTCTTTTCACTAAAGTCCATATTTCATATTTTAAAAATAGGAATGCTTTTCAACACTGAACTGGCCAGCCGGACCACTTGGAGAGAATGTTGACTGGTCCTGAGGTGTTTTAACTGGCACATGGCCAGCGGACCACTGTTAAGGGAGGGATGCTGCCTGTTGCAACCAGACAATGTGGGACCTCACGGTTATGCGTTATAGAATGTTTTTATTATTATTGTTATTATATGGGTGCTCGAACCTTTAAATAAGACATTTACTCTCGATGGCAGAACATTTTGGGTTTGATCTACCCCCCCCCCACCACCGGATGCCTGACAAACCCCTCCCCCCCCCCCCCCCCCCCGGATGCCTGTGGGATTTTTTGTAGTAGGCCTACATGTACGATGTGTGTACAAATACTCAGTTTACAGTGCTTTATCATTCATGGTCTGTCGTCTGGGCCAAATTTCATAGCGCTGCTTAACGGTAAGCAAATTTTCGTGCTAACTGTAGCAGAAATTAAGCATTTATAAGCGCTTAAGCATTTATAAGCGTATCTCACAGGTTAGCAAGAAAATAAGGCGGTCATCTTGCGCGTTCACCATGTATTTGCATTGTTACGTAAATCATTTTCATGCAGTAAGCACCAGGAGGTTAGCATGCCTTTTCGTGTGCTTACGGTTAGCAGCGCTATGAAATAGAAAATCGTGCAGTAAGCACAGAATCGGCCGTTAAGCAGCTCTATGAAATTGGGCCCTGTTTGTCAACAACAACAACAAACTCTTTTTTTTTTAAGTTGATGCTTCGATGCTTCATTCAGTTTAGGATCGCATAATTCCAGGCCGACTTCTTTATCTCAATTAAGGATTTAACAGAAAAAACTGTGATAATCTGATATTTTATGTCTGATTTTTTTTGGTCACACCTGATAAGGTTTAAAAAAACAAAAACTCTTCCCCTGTAAATCACCAATAAAGCCAGCGGTTAATATGCACTATTTGTGACATTTCTATAAATAGTGTCCACATCTGTACATTTGTTCACTTTATGATTTGTATCTTTGTACCATGTATTTCTCTATCATTGCTTGTCATGTATTCTTTGTGCTGTGCCTTGGAATAGGGTCTTGTACACTTGATAGATAGTGCATTATAAATGCTTATATTATTATTTATTATTATTATTTATTATTACTATTAGGCAAAAACAAAATGTTCTGCCTTTTGAAAAATAGAAGGAAGCAGGCCTCCTTTTTTTGTTTTTTTCTTCTTTTTTTAATTGGGGCCTGACACATTTTTCAAGAAAACCGGCCGAGCTTTTTTCGAGATGGTTGCCAGCTTTATTCTGTGTGTATTTTCAGTGTGCTAAAGTCTAAAAATACGATCTTAACATAACTTTATTGGCCTTACATGTATGTACTGCCACTATCCTGATTGCCACACAGGGTGCATCAAAGGGGAATTCCCTTTTTAAGCCTAGGTGAGCAATCACAAAGGAAGCTTTAATTTCTGCATGTCATGACTGTTTGTCCATACCACATCATGCATATGTACACATTGGGTATGTGTGTGTACATTAAGTATAAACATGGAAAGCCCCACAATGAGACAGAACTTGCCCCTGGAGCGGATCTCCTCAATATGATAGTTTAAATGCTCATGTACAGTATGCAAATCCCTTCTTGACTAATATTTTGTGTGGAAATCTTTCCTAAACTGTTGAACAGTTCCGAACAAAGTGGACAATTTCGCTCCATTATCAAAAAAAGTGTAGTATATCCCTGTAATCGTGCACCTCCGCACAATGAGCATCCACCATTTCCACCATTTTGGGAGTCGATTCCTTTGGTACATTTTGACTCCCAAAATGACGGAAAAGAAAGACGCGTGTAAGTACGCTTTGCAAAGGGTCAATACGTGTATATGTACAGTCCTAAAGATGATCTGAGCATAATGATCGAAACGTTGAGTTGTTAAACCACCCGTTCTTGTCAGAACCGCCACATAGCTATAGAGGGAATGGTACATGGTGTTACCGCAAACCTTACTAGATTCATTGTACACAATGAGTTCTTGCCAAATATAAGTTCCACAAACTTCCTCGTTGATTTTATGCATGATTAAACTGTTCATTTGAAATTCAAATGCGATGGTTTCTCTTTTGAAGCAATGTTGGGAGGAAACTTTTCTTATGCTCCCGTTGTTACCTGAATAACAACATCATCAATGCAGAAGGTCAAACATGCTTCATGTACTGTTTCTGCAGTCATCGTTTTTTTTTCATTAAGCTTAGGCAATCACGCGAAGACAAAAAATGGATGTAAAAAGTGCAATAAAATAAAGAATAAAACAATGCGATCTAAAAAGAAATAATTAAAAAGTATATATGTTCACTGCTGTCTCCTCAGTAATGTATTGTGATCATTGTACGATTATAGAAAAGATGATTAATGACACAGGTGGTTTGGATATTTAGTTTAAATTCAAACCTTATTACTATCGGTGCGTTCTCCTGCCCAACTGGCCCATAACACTAAATTCAACAGAAGACTGTGGAGACTAAGTCCACAGTACACAAGCTATGGGGTTTCCAGATAGTACCAACAGAAGAAACCCATGTACCCAATGCTAGCCTGGAAGGTATGGTACATGCATGTACTTGTACATAATAATAATAATAATGAGTTCTTATATAGCGCTTTATCACAACAACCGGCGTGTCAAAGCGCTCAGTATTTTTTTCCTGCAAGGTATGCGGCGCTATGTTTTGAAGTATGAGACCTGTTCCTTTACATAGCACCGTGTAATGGTTTACAAGGTGCTTTGGCGCAATATGCTGCCGATAAATATGCTGATCAATATGCTGCAAACCCCTTCTCTTTACGATAAGTGTAACTGGGTTCTTTTTGTGCATTACAAAACACACGGGACCTATACGGCCTTACCTCACATCCGAAGGACGTAACAATAATGATTAAGTGTCTTACTTAAGGACACAAGTGTCACGACCGGGACTTGAACCCACACTCTGCTGATCAGAAACACCAGAGCTTGAGTCTAGTGTTCTTAACCCCTCGGCCATGTCTTTCACAAGGCAAGAATCAAAATGCAAAAAATCTTCTTGACACAGTAAAACATTTTAACTGCACACAGACATGTAAGAGAAAAACATGCATGTAAGAAAAAATGTATCTCCAATGTGTTTTTATGGGTGTTAAATATACTTTATAACTCATTTGAACTGGAAGGTATTTTATCAGACTCAAAGTCAACATTTGAATATAATTAAATTTTGTCCAAGATATTACACAGTGAGGTACTACTATTAAATTGAAAACCACGAGACCGCCGGACTTGTCCGGTCATGATGGCCCGACACTTCAACTACTTACTCGGGCGTGTGGTCCAGTGTACAATTTGAGTCCTGATGTACTTTGTGGCAGTCTGTGGTACCAGGGTGTAGGAGGGATAAGCTAAGTTTGAAAGCTTTGTAGGCAAACCTAGCTTTAGTCTGCTTTAATTTGTTATTACATTATAGCAGGCAATGAAAGGGAAATTCATCGTTGTTTGCTTAAGTGTGTAATATATCTTCCGGATGATAGGATGTGCCTTTACTGGGGATTTACACACGTATCAACAGTGGTTTTGTTTTGTCACTATACCAGGGTTTCTCAGGGAATGAGTTGCAGGAAATCTCAAGTGTAAACCTTTAGTAAATCAGTTCTACTTTTTAAAAAAAGTTAAAAACATTTAATTTTACTCACTGAGCACAAAGGTCAGTTGCTGTGGCCTCCGTTTTCTGCAAGACATTCTCTCTTTCTTGAAGTTCGCAAACCAGGCTCCGCACTTGATGTTTAAGTTCAAGACTGTAATGCGGTTCCTACAAGAAAACAGGGAACAAACCAAAAGAACTCGATTGTGAGAAAGTATTTATAGCCACTTTGAAAATGTGTGGTATGTTCCAAAGTGTCTGTTTTCCCGCTTGGATATCTTAAGGAATTGACCAACAAAGTCGTGGGAAAGTTTTCCCTGTGATAACAGAACTCTTTCTGCTGGGACCTGATCAACAATTTTAATGACCTGATCAACAATTTCAATGACCTGTTCAACTGTTTCAATTACCTGATCATAAATTTCAAAGACTTAATTGAACATTTTTATGACTTAATCATCAATTTCGATGACCTGATCAACAATATCAATGATCTGATCAACAATTTCAACGACCTGAACGACAATTTCAATGACCTGATCAACAATATCAATGACCTGATCAACAATTTCAATGACCCGATCAACAATATCAGTGACCTGATCAACAATTTTAATGACCTGATTGTCAATTTGTTTGATGACCTGCTTGGCAACCATCCATGTATAATTACGAAATCACGATCGGACAGTCTGAACTACCTGATTTGCAACCGCCAGTTCATCTAGCTTTCTGGACAACTCTGCCACCTGCTCCTTGTGCTTCTGTTTAAGGTTCTCTACGGCAGTGCCATGCTCCCCACTGCATGCATTCAGTTGCTCCATTAATGTTGTTTCACTTTTGTTGCGGTCTTCTCTCTCTTTCTTCAAGTCTTCCATCAAATTGGTTACTTTCTCTCGCTCCGCCTGAAGCTGGAGCAAGACATCCTGAAGAGCTACGTTTGTTTTCTGTACTACAGTTGTCGGGCTCATTGGGTTATCCTCACTTTTAGTAGTGTGACCAGCCTCCAGCTCGCCAGCTCCAGGGAGAGGAGATTCTCCAGGCCTCCTGAAGGTGAACTCTTCCATTGTTAGATCGGATGTGTCTTCCAGCGGACTCTTACCGTTTCCTCTGTATATTGACACCGTAGTCTGAAGCTCATTGTTGAGGGACACCAAGTCCTGCTTCTCTAGTTGAAGCTGGTCCATTCTCTGTTTGCAATGTTTCAGCTCTGCCGCAGACTTCTGAAGCGCTTGCTCTAGACCTGCATTCTTTGCCTGAAAGTCCAGTCTAGTTGCTTTGATGTCCTCGATATCATTGTGGAGTTGCGTCACTAAGGAGGGTTGATCTTTAGTACCAGCCACTTCAGATGCAATGGAAACAACAACCTTCAGCGATTAGGAAACAAACATCAAAGTTGTTATTTGAGATAATTACTTAATTCACACACACAAAAACAAAACAAATTCTGCAGGCCTGGAGCTTCATCTTTGAGAGGGCAAGGCCATTTTCATTTTGCAATGGGCACTACCATTGGAAAAATCTTTAAGTCTATGGGAAATGTTTGAAGTGGCACCAATGCAAAGACCAGGGCAACAGAGGCCATGACCTGCAGGGACTCTGGATACTGAATTCAACGCTTGATACTGAATTTAGAGCTATAAAATAATGTAAATAATGCACTGAAATATTAAGACATTCTGACATACCTCTTCCTTACTGCTTTTCAACTCTTGCTCCAACTGTTCAACCTTTTCCTCCAGTGCTTTGACTTTTGCTTCGGCATCTGCTGTTCCTTCATTTGAGCTACCTTCCTTTATTTTCTGCTGAATAACAAAACAAAACAAAAATAAAGAAAATGGGACCATTTAGATAAAAAGAGATTAGGATGGCCTCGTTTACCAGTTCAATCCGCCAACTATTTGACCATTCAATGGTCGTATGGATAAAAAGTTGTAAATGCTAGGAAGTGTAAACAAAAAGTTAAACGTATCAATTTTCTTTGCAGTAAATGTTTGAACTTGTATGATTAAATTATACCATTCAGCATGCTGATTGAAATGGATGTAAATGCTTCCTACTTGCGGTTCATTGCACAGCGGAGTAGTTTATAACAATTGTGTGTGTTGGTTCACTGACTTCCAGACACAATACATACAGAGCAAACAATAAGATAACAGGGTGTGGTTAAATCAAATTTTTATCATGGCTGCTATGCACTGCAGTAGTGATACTGACCCCAACATCGTTCCAAGGTGATCGATCTCGCCGCGCCATTTTTTTTTCGGTATGCCTTGCTCGCTCATAACCCCTGGAATTGGTTCATTAAAATGTGCTCAAATACTGCACATCTTAACTAGGCCTGTGGCCACTCTACGCGCACTCTCAAATATGGTAACCTGCAAAAGAGGCCTGAAGTCAAAGAGCAACTGGTCCCCTCTCATTCTTCTTTGATCTTGTGATATGTCTAACTCTAGTTTAGGGTAACAGTGTAAAAACATGATTCATTTGAAATGGAATCGCGTCAAAATCTTTTCCTTTTTCACACGCGCATACTAAGCGTCCTACAAGCGCTCACAATGTTTGTACAAGTGTTCATGCAAAGTAGCCACGTTTGGGAGCCAATCAGCATTGTTTTCCAGTACATCCCTACCAGGGGTTAGTGATGAGAGGTATCATCTTTGGCTGAACACAGACCTACTTACTTTACTTATTTGGGACTGAACTTTTGAAATCGGACCGTCACAGACAGTTACATGTAGTTCCACCTTCCAAATCTAACACAAATTATAAGGTCTTAATGTAACATGTCTGGTTTAAACTTAATAAATGTTTAGTTTGAACTTATTTCAATGTAGAGAGATACAATGAATCAACCTTTCCACAACTCACCAAAATGTTGTAATAGTTTTGTTCTAATTGTTTTTTTAATGTTTAACTTTTTACTCTTAGGCCCTAAAATGTGTGTGAGTTTGTATTTTTACTTGTAATATTTTTATCTCCGATGCAAGTTTCACATCTATTAAATTGTTGCAGTACCTGCTGCTAAAATTAGGGATTCAAACTGCCTCTAGCTACCTGGCAAATTTGGTGGTCTAGTGGTAAGACACCTGCTCTAGAATGGCAAAGGTCTTGGGTTCGAATCCCACCCTAGTAATATGCCTGTGGATATATTTTTTTAACAGGACTCGGGAAAGTACTGACTATTCAGTGCTTTACACACATTGGTGCACGAGTAAAACCAAACAAATTTCTTTATTTCCGATGCAAGTTTAACATCAATTAAATATATTAATCATTGTTAAGTGACCCACTCAGCTACAGCTGTTGGTAACTTTGTCTTAGAGTACCAATAAAAATAATAATTTCTAAAAAATCTGCACAAATGAAGAAAACCCTGCACCTGCAGATAACAAGCGAAATATTATTGTGAAACTTAAAACGCTACGAGATGCTCCTTGCAAAGTCTCAGTTACCTTGTGTGCACTCAAGGAAATGGCAGTTGAGCATCAGTGGGCAACTGGCATTTAGTTCCTCAGTTCGGTACATATGTCAACCCCATAAATCGAGCACATCTCTTTTTTTTCGCTAACCCATTGTTTGCTTTTAGTTTTTAGCGACTTCCCTATTTGTTTTGTACACAAGCCAAGCGAGATTGTCCTTACTCTCAAAACACTCGCATCCCTGTAGCTAAACAATAAACAATTCTAATTATGGCATCAATGTTTTATTGTACAACAATAATGGCATCAATGTTTTATTGTACAACGTAATCACAACAATTTCTAACAACCAATGATGTTTTGTTTTCTTCTTCTCAATAATTTGTATCATTATTGTAATTTTTTTTGTTAACTTAAGTTGCATTGTAAACCAAATAGTATTGAGTCCTTGGACTTTTTGTTTTTGTTAGGATAAAACCCGAATGAAACTGAAAATGAAATTCACAAAATGGTTGGAAATGTTAGAAGGATGGTCAAAGGAGAATGAATAAATAAATAGTCTATTATGAAAAAATATTGTCAGTTGCTGTATGAATGAAGAAGTCAGTTTGATTTTGTTAGTTAAATTTAGAAGAAAAAAATAGTAAGCAGTCTCTGAAACAGCTGTTTGAAAAATAGTTCAACTTCAAACGCCATTTTCTCAAAACACAGAAATTTTGCTGAGGGGCACATTCATCTCCTCATGACAATAGTGAGGAATTGTTACTAAATATACATTATTTTTTTCACATTACTTAATCAAAATAAATTTTCAACAACAATTAGTGGCTAACTTGATTCACTTTCTATAAATTATGCTGTACATGTACAAGGTGTACAGTCACTTTTTATGAAGACCAGCAGCAGACCTGCCAATGTATACCTTTGTTTTTGGAGCAGTTCAATTGTTTTAATCCTATATAAATGTAGATGTCAAACTAACCTGTGAAATTTTCATTTCAAAAGGCGGTAGCGTTTTTGAGACATAACCGACAATTTTGAGTGGTTATGTCATTGCAGGAAGAATAATCCATAATTGGAATACACAATATGAGACAGATTAAAGTTGTTTTAATCCCCTTTCTCTAAAACCACATTTCTTAGAAGGTAATCATTTCTCAAAATGTTATACACTATTGACAGTTGCAGTGCTTCTTACCAAGTAAGTTTTTATGGTCATTACATTTTTGAGTAATTACCAAAGGTATATCCTCCTTTTAAAGGCCATTAGACAGGAAACCCAACAAAGTGTAACACTTCTTCGTCACTTTAGCAGTTTTTCCAGTGGTTGTAACTTTTTTCTTAAGTACCTGAAACCACACCCAAAATGATTCAACATGTAAATGGAAATGCAAGCCTAATACTGAAAATAATTTGAGTTGATTAAAAAAAGAAAATGGGCGGGAAAATGCAGGTAACTTTTTCCATCAATTTTTTAATGGAAATTCAAGGGTGATTTTTAAAAAACAACAACAAACAAACGATGAATCAACTCAAACTTTTTTTTTCAGTATAAGCCTGCATGACCTTTCACATGTTGAAACCTATTTTGGGGGTTTCAGGTACTTAAATACAAAAATTACAACCATTAGAAAAAATTGGAAAGTGGGTAAACTGCATCGAGTCTCCCTGGGATACCATGAAGTTTGAACGCACAAAAACCAAGTCTGAGTGTCACATTCGAATCAAGAGGGATGAGTCCCAAGTCCAAAGTCGAACTCAATGATTATTAAGAATCACGCCTAGATTTAAAAGCCAAAGCATCAAAACTGTGATACCCTTTTGATCTTCTGTGCCTTTTTCATGCTCTCTCCCTACCCCTCAATGCAAATTTCTCAATTTATGAAACTGTAAATAAAACTATTAAGGGTAGATGTGCCTGGCTGCCAACGTTTACAAGCCTGCGGCTTGATCCCATTGTGGCCGCGTCCTTCACAATTCAGCTGCGAGTAAAGATGATTGGCCTACCAAATTATTATTATTGGGGTGTCGTGACGGCCGAGGGGATAAAAGCAACGGACTCACGCTCTGGTGTTTCTGATCTGCAGAGTGTGGGTTCGAGTCTCGGTCGTGACACTTGTGTCCTTATTCAAGACACTTAGACATTTTGCTTTATCCTTCAAATGGGACGTAAAGCCGTAGGTCCTGTGAGTTGTACAAGAGAATAGTGAGTTAAAGTATTGGGGGTTGGGGGGGGGGGGTCTCTCTACCCGCATATCAGGCTCGGTATAGTCATTAGGCAGAAAGTCAGACAACTCCCTGGATATGGTTTTGGAGGACTGATTAGTATTAACACATACCTGATTCTTGTGTTCTTTCAACTCTGTCTCCAACTCGATGACTTGTTTTCTTAACCGAGTGACTTCTTCGTAAGCACTCTTCCGGATATCCTTCAGTTTCTCCTTGGCCAGTTTACAGGTGTTTTTCCCCTTGTTGAAGTCCTCCATGCGTGACTCGATGGTCTTTGTCATATCATTTAGTTGCCCTGGATTTAAACAAACAAACATCTTGACAGTTCAGGGCATAGTGTTAGCCAGAGTGGTTGTCTGGGTGTCTTTTGGACACCCTGTTTTAAATTTTGACACCCTGTTTTATCTGTCATTTACATTTAATGTATTGTAAGTGAACAATTTGGATGCCCAGTTTTTAAATTTCAAGGAAATTTGGACACCCTTTTACCAAGTCCTGGCTTAAACCTTGGTTCAGGGCTCGATTTCACAAGGCTAAGATCGATCCAAATGTCTGTAGCAATCTTACATTATTATTTTCATCCCAGAACAAAATAATATTTTCTTAGACAAATTCACGCAAGCGCTTATGCACGCATACGACTCATGTGCAAGGCCAGCCAATGACTTTAATTAATCACAATGTTTCATCTACTGATAATTCCATATCACTGCAATATTCCCACATTTTTTAACCTTAAAACCTGCCCCGGCACAACTGAAGAACCTCTTTCTCTTCAAAAAGTACATTTGTACCGCTTGCATGACGAGAGAAGACCATTATTTACACTCTCTAGGCTAGTAATGATTTTAGTACTACATTGTATGTATATGGTTTTTGAGGCATTGCATGGTGAGGTATTAATGTATATTCGGTTTGCGGTAACACCATGTGTATATCTACTTTCCTGTGTAGATTTTTGTTCTTTAGAGAACTTGTTGCTATTTGTTCTACCACCGCAGAGTAGATTTTTTGGAATTCGGGAGATTTCTCAGTTCTGAAAAGAACAATGTATGTGCTGTGATAATCCTACAATACTGAGTAGTTCAGAACTAATCAGATTTTAGATTGTGTACCTTTCAGTATTTGGTTCTCATCTTTCATGGCACGTGCGGTGTTCACCAACTGTTCATACTGCATGATGGTGACACAGTTGGCTCCCGCGTTTGTCGGCGATGACGGAGAGAACTGAGACCGGAGCTGCTGCTGGTGATCAGATTGTGGTTGGTTCCCGGGTCCAAGGTTACTATTGTCCAGGGAGGGTCTCGGGAGAATGACAAAGTCGGACTCGGCTGCGTTGGACCCAGGGGGATTATCTCGTGATGGCAACGGCATTGTACATGTACTCGTAACCTTCACCTTCAAGTTATCATAAAACAAAAGACAATAAAAGTATTTAAGAATAAAGCAAAAGACAACAAAAGCAATACTGTTGGGCACATTAAGTTGATCTGCACGATCAGTCGATTGCGTTGCGCTATCGGTCGGTTGTGTTGCGCTATCGGTCGATAAACAAATTTAGCTTAGCGATTCCAAATCCTATTCTTCAAATTGTATCATAGTATATTGTAAATTTCATGATGATAATGATAATAATAATACTAACGAAATCTTATAAAGTGCACATATCCACCAAAGGTGCTCAAGGTGCTGTAACAGTGGAAAGAGAAAAAGGAAAAAAAGGGAAAAGAACCTAAGAAAATTCAGAACTTCAAAAGAAGAACGTAATGCTTTTGACATGAGGTGTGTTTTCAGAGACTTTTTGAATGAGTGAATAGTATCTGGAGGTTTTAATGTGAAGAGGTAGCTGATTCCAGAGATGTGGTGCTGCAACGAAGAATGATCTGTCCCCCCATGTGCGATGAGAATTTACTTCTTGAAGAAGATATTTATTATACTCCCAAGCTAAGAAGAGAGTAACGTTGAATCGTCTGATCTATTTTTTTCGTAGTTTCCAAGTCCTGTTGGCAAATGAAATTCAATGATGCCAAGTTTTACGCCACGCATGGCACCCTCAAAAAGCTTACCAGTCAATCAACATACTTCGTTCATGAACAACAATCCTTTGGGACTGTCAAAAGTCACAAACTGACCTGGATAGATCACACCAACAGCCCAACCTCAAAGGCAAATAAAAGTCCTCAGCCTCCTGCGTAGAAACCGTTCTAGCTGCTCAGCAGCTTTCAAAGAGGCTGCCTACAAAACCCATGTAAAACCGAACCTTGAATACTCCGCCAGCATTATAGGATTCCTGCCATCAAGACCACAAAGACAGACCGGAAGCAGTTCAACGTTAAGCGGTCGGATCTATCTGCAAGGACTTCTGCTGAAAATCTAGTGTGTCATCAATGATATCAAAACTAGGCTGGAAGTCACTGGAGGAACAAAGAGCTATCAGTATCACTCTACGCCTACTCTCAAGTCCATCCACCACATAGTTGCCATGAATACAGGCCAACTCCACACCAAACCAGAAGGGGGATCTTTACAAAAGAGTCATCCTCAATCACATTAAATCGACCTGCTTCAATAACGCAAATTCTTATATTCCCCTTCCTACCTAGCCCACCTTGTTGGGCTGTCATGGCTCTCTTTTAACATCGGTCATATAACACTCACCATTACAGCCCACCATCTCTACGCACCATAAAATAGCCCGGCTGATCTTGCCGTGTGTGTGTGTGTTTGTGGCAAGTGAATATCATGAATATGCATGATTACGTCATGCAGTACCTGCGACGCCCGCGGCCGGCTATTCGTTATACCGCGTGATGTCTTATGCATATATTCATGACTTGCCCTAAACACGGCCTGATCAGCCGGGTGCCCTGACTTCTCACAATCAGCAGGCAGAGAATCCTACTTAAGATGGCGGCCCCCGAGTCACGACGAACATGTAATGTAATTTTTGTACACGTTTTTTTTGTGCCATTTTCAAATCATCACATCTGGACAATGGTATCATTTGGTAAGCCCTGTCATGTATCATAGTAAACTTGGAAATGTAAGGAATAATATGAGTAGGTTTGAATAGTATGGGATGTTTAGAAATGGGAGAAATTAGCAATCAAAAACTCCCAATAGTGTCGGGCAAACACTTTCGCTATTTTATGGTGCGTAGAGATTTAGGGCTGTAATGGTGAGCGTATATGACCGATATTAAAAGAGAGCCATGACAGCCCAACAAGGTGGGCTACTTCCTACCAAGAACCACTGTAGAATGGAATCTACTGCCTGTCAACACTAGGGAATTTAGTCAGTTGCGGCTTTCCAACAAGTCCAACTCCAAGTTATATGCCGATGTCAACTTTCCTAACGAGAGCTCACCATTAGTTTTGTCCGGTAGCAATCATTGCGACTGCAATAAGGGAATAAAACAGTGGCAACGAGGTCTTCCCCAGCCTTTTAAAAACTGGCAGATAAAAGACCAAGCCAAAGGTGGTCTATCGCACGGCCCCTACCCTGCAAGGTTTTAAATGGCCGGTTAAGACCTTGTCGCCACTCTGTTGTTCCGATTCATAAATGCCCTTTTTCTTAAAAAGCGTAACTATGTTGAAATCTGTTAAACTTTTCTGTCAACTTTCAATTCCTGTCACGTCCACGGGCTCCGTTGTTGCGAAAGGTCAAATTGCACGGATGCCCAACATGAACATGCACGTACTAACAGATTTTTCTTTGAGTACCACTCTGTATCATAGTATGTATTAATTGTGCTATGCGTAGATTACTACTATCACTATCAGAGCCTGCGTAAGCTTTCGCGCAATGTGTATGTATGTTGAAACACTTCTCATCGAATATCAATCACACATTTAAACATGGCCATGTGATCTCTCCTCGTCAATCAATCAGAATGGATAAACCATAGAGGTAGAAATGATAAACTATCCTGGGTATGTTATCACAGTGTGAGTGTGGAAACTATTGCACACTATTAGAAGGGAAGTAAACTTACCTTTTTTGGCTTCAATTAGATTTCACCTGCTCAGAAACCAAATTCAAGTCAATATTAAATCACTGGTCAGGAAGTGAACATGAACAAAACTGTCTTGTTTCAACTTCTAATCTGGTTATTGCCATCGTTCCAAAAATAACGCGTGTCACACAACAGGAAAAAACCCAGGTTACTTGTTTTTGGTTAATAATGCTTGGTTAGATAATCATGATTTCGAAATTTTATGTGTCAAACAGGGATTTCCCCATCCCCATGTCATTCATATTATTGCAACATTGGTAACATTTCCGGTTGCTTATGTTTTCGCCCTTGTAGAGACAGGGTACCAAACATATTGAACGCAAGAGGGCGCACCTGTTGGTTGTAAATAATTATAACCTTTTTTAGTTTCTCTGGGGTGAGACACTTGAATCATGTGAATGGGTGTTTATACGAAGGCCCATTAGCGCCAGCAAAAAATAAATTTAAAATCCGTTATTACGGATTGGCAATCCGTTATTATGGATTCGCAATCCGTTATTACGGATTAGCAATCCGTTATTACGGATTAGCAATCTGTACGGATTCACAATCCGTTATTTACGGATTCTTAATCCGTTATTACGGATTCGTAAACTGTTATTACGGAATTTGCAATCCGTTATAACGGATTCACAATCCGTTATTACGGATTCATAATCTGTTATCACGGATTCATACTTTGATTATTTATGCATGCCTTTCAGTAGATTGCTAGTCCGGCCACCATTAGTGCACAATGCCACAGACAGCTATAAATACATAAATTGTATGGCGTGTCACGTTGCAATATTCGATAATGTACAATGTATATGTGCGATGTTTCTCATACATATGCGATGATTGTCACACATTGTGCCATATTCTTTTTATGTATGCAATAAATGTAATATATATGCAATAATTTGTAATATAATGTGCGATAATTTGCAATGTGGTCATTTGTAGTGTATGCGATAATTTTTTAATATATGCGATAATTTTTGAATATATATTTGATAATTTTGTAATACATATTATATGCGATCATGCGATAGTTGTTTAATATATGCGATAATTTTGTGTATATATTTGATATTTTTTTAAATATATATTATATGCGATCATTTGTATGCGATGTTTTGTGATGCGATAATTTAATATACATGTGCGATGTTACACCAATGTATATTTGATGTTCTTCCTGTCCACTTGATCCCCGTATCCTTGATGTTTTAGATCGGGCCAGACTAAGGATGGTATAGTATGGTTCACTGAGGTGGGCGTACGGGTTTAACTAGACGGGTCGCACTAAAAGCCCACAACGGAAGACGCCTGACGACAACTGCCGACAACAAATTTTAAAGGCCATTTAAAACAACGTTTGAGCATAAATAAACTATACAATAAAAACTGTATACCACACTACGTTTTGTATATTCTTTTCAACAGAATGAAGGTTATATAGATACATATGACTCTCCTCCTACGTATATAACAATAGTTTAATTATGCTCAAACGTTGTTTTAAATGACCTTTAAGATTTGTTGTCGGCAGTTGTCGTCAGGCGTCTTCAGTTGTGTTACTGCATGTTTAATTTATACCGGGAATTTATCATAGCGTCTCAGATCTACCTTTGGCAAAAGAGTTTCTGAAAGATTCTTCTCTGAGTATGAAATAAAAGACAATATCTCCCGGTAAATATAATCTTATAAGGATTTTAGAAGAGTTTTAAATCGAACTAAAGTAATGATATATTTCTATTGCTTTTAAGAACAATTAGGAAAAACAAACCAAGGAATATTATTGGCAAGCAAGTTGAGATATATTTATGTTTCTTTAAAGAACATTTAGGAAAGATGAATAATTTGTTTAATGCATGTTACATGTATATGTATTCTGTTCATTCAATTTTATTACCGATCATATTAAAATCGATTTGGAAATAGACACCCGGCGCGGTCAGGCACGAGAGAAAGTTCCAGGTTTTGCAAGGCCTATACTACGCCGCGCCTTGCTGTTCCTGTCCCACCAACCCACAAGGGTTTACCGCATAGTCGTCGAAAAGTTCCCGGGTTTCCAAGGCCTATAATACGGCACCTACGCCCTGCCGTTCCCGTCCCCGTCCCGGTGCTACTAACCCACAAGTGTTTATTCAACCAAGCATAGTGTATTGAGTTTCAATTGGGATGAAACGGCACTGGGATGAAATGGTACTGGGATGAAAGTGCCCTTGGATAAAACGGTCGCCGAAACTATTGGGATGAAACGTGCTGTTTTCCGAGACGTCACATTGTTTACTGAGCCTTGCCAAATAGTGTCCGCGTTAAAGGAACACTACAGAATTGGTAAGAACAAAATTGTAAAATATACTTTTTGATCACAGATTTACATAAAACTTACACGGTCTAATGATGATGATAGTAGAAATCATCCCTTGAAATATTTCTGTCTGAAATGCCATATTTGATGAGAAATGAATAAACTAATTTTCCGGCTCAGAGAGCGTTTTATTCATTTGTTGAATCTATAATATGATTTCATGCAAAATGTGTAATCGTTTTTTTCACTATTTTCTCGTGACCCAGATGGCCGATCGATCTCAAACTTCTACAGGTTTGTCAGTTTATGTATAATGGTGGATTACATAAAGTGCTTACACTGCCATCAACTGTTTTGTTAGCAAAAACCGATTCTGTAATGTTCCTTTAAGCGTGCATCCCATGGCGTGCCTTCTGCAAATTGATTAGACGTCGTTCAGTTATATCTTTTCATCTCATCAGTTTGTCGTTTACAGTTTTATTTTTTTGGAAACTGTCTTTATTTTGGGGATTTAAGGATTCTCGTTATCTTTACATTTTGCACTTTCTAGGCCCCCTACATCATCGCGATGTTTTATTTCGTAGTTTTAAACCTGTACCATGCAAACACGCACCTCAGAATTATGTTGAGTTTCTCTCGTTTGAAATTTCAAAAAAATATTATTAGTGTAACCTTGTCTCTCTCTACGTGTCACGTTTTACAGTTTCACTTTTCACATTCAATTTACTTGAAATAATTTGTGATTTTACGGTTATCGTAGCAGAAGGTGTTGATCCCAGCATAGACTTGTACAGTACTATCGAGCAAGGAACCCCAAGTCAAGTGCTTATAACTTCATGTCAAATACAGTCCATTTACAGCCTATATACGTTCGGCAACTTGTGTCAAATACTGTCCATATCTGCCGACCATTTTTGTCAAGTACTGTCTGAGTGAGTTCAAGGCAAATACTGTCAATGTTTTGCCAATACCGTTCGGTTCCTGTGAGCGCGCAAACTTCATCCGCACACGCAAATTTGCCGCACGCAAATTTCACTCCCGTAAGCTTGAAGTTTGCGCGGCCCATCTTGAAGATTGCGCGCGGCTTGTTTGCGCCAAACATAATTTTTATATCAACTTTGATAAATTAAAAGTGCGTTTATAGGGTCAAATCACAGTTAAATCGGCCTTCAAAATCTACTAGCTGATATATCAAAGATAACATACAAGTACTTACTGTTAATTTTACTAACTTAAAAAAACAAAACAAAACTGATGTTTTTGAAAAGCCCGCGTGTCGAGAATCTGAAAAGGCCGAGGTCACGATTGTTTGTACGTGACGTCACTTAATCCATGAAAACAACGACTGACTAAGGTCTAGTACCTAGAATCCATGCTGTTTTATAGACCTTTCTATTGCAACGTCACAGCCCGAGTTTTTGCCAACCGAGATCGGAAAACTATAGAAAGCCATTAATGCAAAACAAAAACGGATAGCCACAGTTTTTAACAATGTTACACAAATATTCAAAAATGGTGTTGAATTTGTTGGAAACAAAGCAACCAATCATGAGAAGATCTTAACTTAATTGGAAGTTTGCAGAAAATGTTGAATTGTGTTTAGAAACATCTGTTAACACGATTGAGTGTTCTGCTAACATTCGGCCTTCCATGCCAACCAGCGCAGTTTGTTTATCAACAATGGAAAGGTCTATAGACTGTGCAAGTCTCGCGCGTAATCGAACTTCCGGGACCATTGTGGTCCCAACCATATGGAGTTTTACGTTGGCAAGATTGTGTTTCGTCTTTTATTTTAGTTTAACGTACTTTATGACCATGGAATTTAAATATGTTGTTGGGAATGTAATACTTCAGTGATAAAAAATATGAAAGTAAAATCAATTCAACAAGACAACGAAGAAAACCAAAGAATTAACCTTGACCTCTGCTTCCGGTTACTTGCACAAAATTAAGAATTTGTGCCCACACCTCCGATCACCAAATTTGTTTTGTCGCGCGATGATAATCACCAGATTGTCAGACGCTAAGCCTTTTCATTACAGTCTACGGTTGTTGTCGAGGCGTCAACGTCCTCTTTAAACTGCGCCACGCGTTAATTCTACGCCCGTGCGATCATCGCGCGTCTGCGTTTAAACACCTGCTTTTAGTGGTTGCACGTACTCAGGCGTGGATTTGCAAAAGGGGTTCCTAAAAAGTTAAGATCAAATAAGCATCCTTGTCCCAGAGTTTTTAGTTTGTTTCAACAAAAACTAACAAATGATTTGTGTTTTATTTTGAAAGCTAAAACTCATTTTATACAAATTGTAATTATCAATTTTGTTGGTAAGATTTTTTTATAGATTTTTTTTTTTTTAAATGATTTGATTTCAGAAAAAAATAAGTTCTTCACTTGACGTGTTTTCTCACTCCAATACGCGCGAGACTTACTTGCACAGCCTATTGCGGAGTTACGCACGTGGGACGCCAATGGTGCAACGATCGCGAAAAAAACCGCGTTGTTTACCGCCACTGTTTGTTAAATTATAACTAGAGAAAGATATCCGGCTCCAGTTAGGAATATTGGAAATATATCAGTTTCTGGTATGGTACGGTAGCATCGGGCGAGGATAGTGACAACGTCGAGTGAGCCCGACGATGAGGAGTGATTCGCGGTGATTCGGACTCAAGCCACTGGCAAAGCCGCTCGTTAACAACGGACCTAACACAGAACGAGGCTGCTGCTTGCACTGTACTGCTGGTGACGACCGTCGATGTCCAGGACGATGACCAACGAACGTTTAAACATGTTCTTATTACTCCATGGTTTAATAACACTGACTGGTAAATTTAATGTCATTTAATCATGACTAATACATGTGCATTTACAGCCTAGTTTCCTTCGAAAGTGTGATGTGAGAGAGCAAACGAGGAGTTACTGAACTGTCCAGATTTCAGGCTACACATGATGTTTATGTTTGATTAGATACTCCTTTTTAAAAAAAGAAGAAGACATGGCTGGTATGTACAATTGTACCACCATTAAAAGCTTATTATAGACCTAATATCACTGCAATAAAATTGTTTTTGAAAGAAATGTCTGTTTCACATCACAAACCATCCTTGGATGGAGGCTTGGTTGGCACGAGGAGGCTACATGCTGTCTCAATCATGACACTCTCGAGACACCCTACTCTAAGCACAGGCAACAGTAGCTGCTAGAGCCATTGAACATGACCTTGCAAGGTAAGTAAGACTGAGCTTAACTTCATGATTGTATATAGGCCATGTAGAGAAAACAAATCAGATTCAGAGAATGCCACTTGGAAGCAAGTGACAATTCCCACCACAATGTAGCTTTTTATCAAGGTAAGTCCCTGCACATAATATCAGCCATGTAGGTCTATTTAGTATTTGGCGGCTCCCATATAAAAGAGGTGCATTCAATGATGCAAATTTCAATGGAAATAGCTTTTCTTAAGAAATATCTGTGAGTGTTATTTCTTTATTGTTGCTTATTTCATCTTTCCCGGTCAGACTGACCAAGTTGGAAAAAAAAACTCTGGTTTATTAAACCAAAAACGTATAATTTTACAGTATGTTGATTTTAACAACAAAACAATTCTCTTTGTATTTCACAGGAATTACAGACAGGTCTCATATCAGCAGGCAATCAGGTCAGCGCAACGAGTGCCCCTTATTCCAGCATGCATCATGGAAAACACAAGGACAACCTTTCCAGATGTAGAGGGCAACTATGAAGGGTTCATATCGTCCGTCGCAAATACCTAGCTGATTTTTCCTGGTCGATCATTTTTGCAGTCAAAAATCAGAGTTTTTCGTTGCAAGTTGCTGTAGGTGGATGTACCCGTAATAAGTCTAAAAATCCCGGAGTTTTTTGGCTGATAAAGCAGACGATGAAGAAATGCCTGTTTTAGTTGTGTGAGGAAAACCATAGATTTGGGAACCTATACAACAGGTATGGACACATGAACTTATCCATATCCTAGGGCTCGCTCCGAGGTGAAATTTTTAACTAGGGACTACAGAGGTAAAGGCATCCCTAGGTACTACTAAGCCATTCTGGGCCCGATTTTGTTTTTTAATTAAGCAAAAAATGTGCAGGGTACCAGTCGGAGATAGTAAATGTCAAATGGTATTTTGGCTGGTAACCTTACTCTGGTTAGCGTAATTTTGCTGTTCTTGGCTACTTTCTAGCTCTATGAAATTGGGCATAGATGTCAATTTTGTTGAACTCCGTGATACAACTGTAAGTGTCCATAGAGTGTATGTAATGTAATGTCTTAAGATCCACAGTGAGGTCAAGTTTGTTGATATTTTTACATGCTAGGCTGTGATGAGCAAGTCATGGTGTAACCTAAGCGCCCAGCACACCCAACCCACTTGCGACAATCACCAGTTTGATCGGATTCAGAACAGCGGTGGCCAGCGTATGATGCATAGCACCGAGGACGCGTACAGCGGAGGTGGTAGTCTGCTGCTCAGCGGTAACATGAATGGTGGTACAGTCCACACATTCAGGTTAGTATTAACCCTCAAGCTCCAACCTACCTATCTGAGCTGCTACAGAAACACATTCATACCTGGACGCTCTGGTCTTTGCTCTTCTGACACTCAAAACAGGCCCTCTGAGACGGTTGTGGGGAGACAGGTCATTCTGCGTGGCTGCTCCACGAGTTTGGAATACTCTCCCAAGAGATCTTTGTACATCTACATCCCTTCAGTGATTCAAGTCCAGTTTAAAGACATATTTGTTCAAACGTTCTTTCTAAATCAGTATCAAGTTTTCTGTTAAATGTTACCATTCATTTTCTCTTTGTGCGCCTTGGGTGCCTTTATATGACAGATATGTACGCGGTATAAAAATATAACTATTATTATTATAACCCTCTAAGGTGTTGCGTAACTTGTTTGCGTTCCCCTGCTGCCCACTTCTTCTTAAAAAGGAATAATCAAAATAATATGCAGTTTATCACACCAGAGACCTTTTTAAAGTGCTGATTATTTTTTTTTCTACAAGGAAATAGACCCCTTGCATATGCTGCTATCGCTTTGGTCAAACAATAGACCTTTCCATTGCAATGTCACAGCTGGAGTTTTGGCCAACCAGGGTTGGAAAACTATGTGAAGCCACAAATTCAAAGCAAAAACAGATAGCCACAGTTTGTAAGAATGTTACACAATTATTTAAAATAGTGTTGAATTTGTTTGGAAACAAAGCAACCAATCATGAGATTGAAGGTTTGCAGAAATGTTGAATTTTTTGTCACAACATCTGTTAATACGATCAAATTTTTTGCTAACATTTGGTTGTCCATGCCAACCAGTGCAGTTCGTTTATCGACAATGAAAAGGTCTATAGAAACAGACATAAGTGTTTTGCGCCACACATAACTATCCAACAATGAGGGGTCTTCCTGTGATTTCAGTGAGGGCGCTGTTTTAGCTTATTGTGATGTCATATGCAAGGGGTCTATAAGGAAATCAGTTTTTTTGGCGAACACAGAAAAATTGACTTGTGCAGGATTTGAACCTTGGTCCTCCAGGTTAACATGCCAGTGCTGTACCAACTGAGCTATCCAGCCCTAATGTTGGCAGTCTCCCTATTTTGGCAAAATCTTAGATAGGGAGACTGCCAATTACAGGCTAGATACGTGAGTTTGAAGAGCACTGGCATGTAATCCGGAGGTCGCAGGTTCACATCTCACTCCGGAGGTCGCAGGTTCACATCTCACTCCGGAGGTCGCAGGTTCACATCTCACTCCGGAGGTCGCAGGTTCACATCCCACTCCAAAGGTCGCAGGTTCACATCTCATTCTGGAGGTTGAAGGTTCACATCTCACTCCGGAGGTCGAAGGTTCACATCTCACTCCGGGGGTCGCAGGTTCACATCTCACTCCGGAGGTCGCAGGTTCACATCTCACTCCGGAGGACGCAGGTTCACATCTCACTCCAGCCAAATCTGTCTTTGTTCATAATAAAGGTTTGACTGTTGACATATTACTATCCGTTCTTCTTTCAGGATATTTGACACAGGCCTGAGTGTGTCCCATCCCCTTCTCATATCCTACTCGGTGAAGCTATCACAGGGCGTTGAAGCTTGCCTTTATTTCAAAGTCAGCAACACGGCGGACAAAATACTTCTGTGGGTGACCGGAGGTAAAGACATTTCCTTGTCCATTTTTAAGTGTAGCCACTGACTAGATTGATTACAATCGTTGTTATACAGTATCTGGTTCTTGATAATTTTGCTGAGACGAAGTGATAAACATAAAAAAAAAACTATAAAAGTTGAGAACAAATCTGACAGTTTAGCCTCGGCTCACCTTGACTCTGCGCTGAATTTCTATTCATGTATAACTCCTCGTGCAGGTTTCGAATTTGCGCACTAAGTTTTCAAACTTGCCAAATATGTGACCTAACTTAAAATGGGCCGTGAAATTTGCACGCTCCGAGCAATCATCTCAAAGCGCCCTCTTTTGACTCAATAAGATCAGGTCATGTTTAATCACTACTAACTCTGTTTATATTGTACGTTTAAACATTGCCATGTGATCTCCTCTCGACTAATCAGAGTGGATTAACTGTCCCAGTATGGATATTAATTAATGTAATCTTTGAACAATTGGGGTCGTCATTATAGGTTCTTCAAAGGAAGACAGACTACCAGTCACACCCTATGGTCTCCATGAGTCAGAGGATCTGGATCCTAGACTCCCCCAAATGGCAGGCATTACAGACCAGTGTCAGTCCTTTGCTCCTCTGGTAGGCAGTAGCCACAACGCCATGCAGGAGGCAACGTTGGTGATGAACAGCGAGGGCATGCCTAATGGAGGATGGAAAACAAGGTGGGTGCATTTCCTAACAAAAAAACAAAACCATTAAGGCAAGTTCCAATTATAAGTGACTTCAGCTATGGCTATGGCCGGCTATGACTGGCTATGGCTGTGGTCATTGGCTACAGTAGCAACATTGAACGTGGTCAAATTTTCAAGATTTGGATCAAAAAATGTTATGGTTTCAGTTGATAAATAAGGAACTTCTGATGACATTTTATTGGTACGGACTCAGTTTATTAGCCATAGTTTTAGATTATTGACAATTTTGGGAGTCTAGAATTTTTGCCTAAAATCTGAAAATTCTGCCCATGCCGGCATGGTCAAATTTTCAAAATTTGGGTCAAAACATTTTCTTTGATTTTATGGTTTCACTTAATACAGTAGGAACTTCTGATGTCATTTTATCCATGCGGACTCAGTTTATTAGCCATAGTTTGAGATTATTGATAATTTGGGGAGTCTAGAATTTTTGCCTAAAATCTGAAAATTCTGCCCATGCCGGCATGGTCAAATTTTCAAAATTTGGGTCAAAAAATTTTCTTTGATTTTATGGTTTCACTTAATACAGTAGGAACTTCTGATGTCATTTTATCCATGCGGACTCAGTTTATTAGCCATAGTTTGAGATTATTGATAATTTGGGGAGTCTAGAATTTTTGCCTAAAATCTGAAAATTCTGCCCATGCCGGCATGGTCAAATTTTCAAAATTTGGGTCAAAAAATTTTCTTTGATTTTATGGTTTCACTTAATACAGTAGGAACTTCTGATGTCATTTTATCCATGCGGACTCAGTTTATTAGCCATAGTTTGAGATTATTGATAATTTGGGGAGTCTAGAATTTTTGCCTAAAATCTGAAAATTCTGCCCATGCCGGCAAGGTCAAATTTTCAACATTTGGGTCAAAAAATTCTTTGATTTTATGGTTTCACTTGATACAGTAGGACTCTGATGTCATTTTATCCATGCGGACTCAGTTTTTAGCATAGTTTGAGATTATTTATAATTTGGGAGTCTAGAATTTTTGCCTAAAATCAGAAAATTCTGCCCATGCCGGCAAGGTCAAATTTTCAAGATTTGGGTCAAAAAATATCTGTGATTTTATGGTTTCACTTGATACAGTACGGACTGCTGATGACATTTTCATATAGCGGACTCAGTTTTTAGCATAGTTTGAGATTATTTATAATTTTGTGAATCTAGAATTTGGCCTAAAATCAGAAAATTCTGCCCATGCCGGCATGGTCAAATTTTCAAATTTGGGTCAAAAAAAATTCTTGATTTTATTGTTCATTGATACAGTATGGACTGCTGATGACATTTCATTTAGGCGGACTCAGTTTATTAGCCATAGTTTGAGATATTTTGATAATTTTGCGAATCTAGAAATTTTGGCCTAAAATCAGAAAATTCTGCCCATGCCGGCATGGCAAATTTTCAAAATTTAGGGTCAAATTTTTTTTTATTATTGCATGGTTCCAATTGATACAGTACGGACTACTGATGACATTTTATTGGTGCGGGCTCAGTTTATTAGCCATAGTTTGAGATATTTGATAATTTTGTGATCTAGAATTTTGCCTAAAATCTGAAAATTCTGCCCATGCCGGCATGGTCAAATTTTCAAAATTTGGGTCAAAATTTTTTGATTTCATGTTCAATTGATACAGTACGACTGCTGATGACATTTCATTTAGGCGGACTCAGTTTATTAGCCATAGTTTGAGATATTTGATAATTTTGTGAATCTAGAATTTTGGCCAAAATCAGAAAATTTGCCATGCCGGCATGGTCAAATTTTCAAAATTTGGGTAAAAAAAATTTTTTGATTTCATGTTTCCAATTGATACAGTACGACTGCTGATGACATTTCATTTAGGCGGACTCAGTTATTAGCCATAGTTTGAGATATTTGATATTTTGTGATCTAGAATTTTGGCCTAAATCAGAAAATTCTGCCATGCCGGCATGGTCAAATTTTCAAAATTTGGGTCAAAATTTTTTGATTTCATGTTCCAATTGATACGTACGGATATGATGACATTTTATTTGGCGACTCAGTTTATTAGCCATAGTTTGAGATATTGATATTTTGTGATCTAGAATTTGGCCTAAAATCAGAAAATTCTGCCCATGCCGGCATGGTCAAATTTTCAAAATTGGGTCAAATTTTTTTTGATTCATTGTTCAATGATACATTTAGCGGACTCAGTTTATTAGCCATAGTTTGAGATATTTGATAATTTTGTGAATCTAGAAATATGGCCTAAAATCAGAAATTCTGCCCATGCCGGCATGGTCAAATTTTCAAAATTGGTCAAATTTTTTTGGATTCATGTTCAAATGATACAGTACGACTGCTGATGACATTTCATTAGGCGACTCAGTTTATTACATAGTTTGAGATATTTGATATTTGTGATCTAGAATTTGGCCTAAACAGAAAATCTGCATGGTCAAATTTTTAAATTTGGGCAAAATTTTTTTTTGATGCATGGTTCCAATTGATCGTCGGACTGCTGATGACATTATTTAGGTGACTCATTTATTAGCCTAGTTTGATATTTGTAATTTGTGAATCTAGAAATTTGGCCTAAAATAGAAAATTCTGCCAGCGCATGGTCAAATTTTAAAATTTGTCAAAATTTTTTTTTATTCTGTCAATGATACAGTACACTGCTGATGAATTTCATTAGGCGGACTCAGTTATTACATAGTTTGAGATATTTGTATTGTGAATCTAGAATTGGCCTAAATCAGAAATTTGCCCATGCCGGCAGGTCATTCAAAATTGGTCAATTTTTTTTGTTTCATGTTCCAATTGATACAGTAGGACTGCTGATGACATTTCATTTAGCGACTCAGTTATTAGCCAAGTTGAGATATTTGATAATTTGGAATCTAGAATGCCTAATCAGAATTCTGCCATGCCGCATGGTCAAATTTCAAATTGGTCAAAATTTTTTTGATTTCATGTTCAATTGATACAGTACGACTGCTGAGACATTATTGGCGACTCAGTTTATAGCCAAGTGAGATATTGATAATTTGTGAATCTGAATTGGCCTAATCAGAAAATTCGCATCGGCATGGCAAATTTAATTTGGTCAAATTTTTTTTTATTCATGGTTCAATTGATACAGTAGGACTGCTGATGACATTTCATTTAGGCGGACTGTTTATTAGCATGTTGAATATTGATATTTTGTGAATCTGAATTGCCAAATCAGAATTCTGCATGCCGCATGGCAATTCAATTGGTCAATTTTTTTATTTCTGGTCAATTGATACAGTACGGACTGTGATGACATTATTGCGGACTCAGTTTATAGCCTAGTTAGATAATGTAATTTTGTGAATCTAGATTTTGGCCTAAATCGAATTCTGCCCATGCCGCATGTCAAATTTCAAATTGTCAAAATTTTTTTCATGTCAATTGATACGTACGGAGTGATGACATTCATTTAGGCGACTCAGTTATTAGCCATAGTTTGAATATTTATTTGTGATCTGATTGGCCTAAAATCGAAAATTCTGCCATGCGCATGGCAAATTAATTTGGTCAAAATTTTGATTCATGTTCCATATACAGACGATGTGACATTTCATTAGCGACTCAGTTTATAGCATATTAGATTGATAATTGTATTAATTTGCAAATCAAAAATCTGCTGCCGGCATGGTCATTTAATTGGTCAATTTTTTTTTTATTCATGTCAATTGATACGTAGACTGCGATACATTTACGACTCATTTACAAGTTGAGATATTGAATTGTGAATCAATTGGCCTAAACAGAAAATGCCATGCGCATGGCATTCAAATTGTCAAATTTTTTTTCATGGTTCGAATTGATACAGTACGGACTGCTGATGACATTTCATTTAGGCGGACTCAGTTTATAAGCCATAGTTTGAGATATATTGATAATTTTGTGAATCTAGAATTTTGGCCTAAAATCTGAAAATTCTGCCCATGCCGGCATGGTCAAATTTTCAAAATTTGGATCAAAATTGTTTATTTTATTTCATGGTTCCAATTGATACAGTACGGACTGCTGATGACATTTCATTTAGGCGGACTCAGTTTATTAGCCATAGTTTGAGATATATTGATAATTTTGTGAATCTATATTTGGGCCTAAAATCAGAAAATTCTGCCCATGCCGGCATGGCAAATTTTCAAAATTAGGTTAAATTTTTTTTTTTGATTTCATGGTTGATTTCATGGTTCCAATTGATACAGTACGGACTGCTGATGACATTTCATTTAGGCGGACTCAGTTTATAGCCATAGTTTGAGATATATTGATAATTTGTGATCTAGAATTTGGCCAAAATCAGAAAATTCTGCCATGCGGCATGGTCAAATTTTCAAAATTTGGGTCAAAAAAATTTCTTTTATTTCATGGTTGAATTGATACAGTGGACTGCTGATGACATTTCATTTAGGCGGACTCAGTTTATAAGCCATAGTTTGAGATATATTGATAATTTTGTGATCTAGAATTTTGGCCTAAAATCAGAAAATTCTGCCCTGCCGGCATGGTCAAATTTTAAAATTTGGGTCAAATTGTTTTTTTTTTTATTTCATGGTTCGAATTGATACAGTACGGACTGCTGATGACATTTCATTTAGGCGGACTCAGTTTATAGCCATAGTTTGAGATATATTGATAATTTGGAATCTAGAATTTTGGCCTAAAATCTGAAAATTCTGCCATGCGCATGTCAAATTTTCAAAATTTGGATCAAATTGTTTATTTTATTTCATGGTCCAATTGATACAGTACGGACTGCTGATGACATTTCATTTAGGCGGACTCGTTTATAGCCATAGTTTGAGATATATTGATAATTTTGTGAATCTAGAATTTGGCCTAAAATCAGAAAATTCTGCCCATGCCGGCATGGTCAAATTTTCAAAATTTGGTCAAAATTTTTTATTTCATGGTTCCAATTGATCAGTACGGACTGCTGATGACATTTCATTTAGGCGGACTCAGTTTATAAGCCATAGTTTGAGATATATTGATAATTTTGTGAATCTAGAATTTGGCCTAAAATCGAAAATTCTGCCCATGCCGGCATGGTCAAATTTTAAAATTTGGATCAAAATTTTTTTTTATTTCATGGTTCCAATTGATACAGTACGGACTGCTGATGACATTTCATTTAGGCGGACTCAGTTTATTAGCCATAGTTTGAGATATATTGATAATTTTGTGAATCTAGATTTGGCCTAAAATCAGAAAATTCTGCCCATGCCGGCATGGCAAATTTCAAAATTAGGTTAAATTTTTTTTTTTGATTTCATGGTTCCAATTGATACAGTACGGACTGCTGATGACATTTCATTTAGGCGGACTCAGTTTATTAGCCATAGTTTGAGATATATTGATAATTTTGTGAATCTAGAATTTTGCCTAAAATCAGAAATTCTGCCCATGCCGCATGGTCAAATTTTCAAAATTTGGGTCAAAATTTTTTGATTCATGGTTCCAATTGATACAGTCGGACTGCTGATGACATTTCATTTAGGCGGACTCAGTTTATAGCCATAGTTTGAGATATATTGATAATTTTGTGAGTCTAGAATTTGGCCTAAAATCAGAAAATTCTGCCCATGCCGGCATGGGCAAATTTTAAATTTGGGTCAAATTTTTTTTTTTTATTTCATGGTTCCAATTGATACAGTACGGACTGCTGATGACATTTCATTTAGGCGGACTCAGTTTATTAGCCATAGTTTGAGATATATTGATAATTTTGGAATCTAGAATTTTGGCCTAAAATCAGAAAATTCTGCCCATGCCGGCATGGTCAAATTTCAAAATTTGGTCAAAATTTTTTTTATTTCATGGTTCCAATTGATACAGTACGGACTGCTGATGACATTTCATTTAGGCGGACTCAGTTTATAAGCCATAGTTTGAGATATATTGATAATTTTGTGATCTAGAATTTGGCCTAAAATCAGAAAATTCTGCCCATGCCGGCATGGTCAAATTTTCAAAATTGGGTCAAATTTTTTTTTTTTGATTTCATGGTTCCAATTGATCAGTACGGACTGCTGATGACATTTCATTTAGGCGGACTCAGTTTATTAGCCATAGTTTGAGATATTTGATAATTTGTGAATCTAGAATTTGGCCTAAAATCAGAAAATTCTGCCCATGCCGGCATGGTCAAATTTTTAAAATTTGGGTCAAATTTTTTTTTATTTAATTTCATGGTTCAATTGTACAGTTACGGACTGCTGATGACATTTCATTTAGGCGGACTCAGTTTATAAGCCATAGTTTGAGATATATTGATAATTTGTGAATCTAGAATTTTGGCCTAAAATCTGAAAATTCTGCCCATGCCGGCATGGTCAAATTTTCAAAATTTGGATCAAAATTTTTTTTATTTCATGGTTCCAATTGATACAGTACGGACTGCTGATGACATTTCATTTAGGCGGACTCAGTTTATTAGCCATAGTTTGAGATATATTGATAATTTTGTGAATCTAGAAATTTGGCCTAAAATCAGAAAATTCTGCCCATGCCAGCATGGTCAAATTTTTAAAATTTGGGTCAAAATTGCTTATGGTTCCAATTGATACAGTACGCACTGCTGTTGACATTTCATTTAGGCGGACTCAGTTTATTAGCCATAGTTTGAGATATATTGATAATTTTGTGAGTCTAGAATTTTGGCCTAAAATCAGAAAATTCTGCCCATGCCGGCATGGGCAAATTTTCAAAATTTGGGTCAAATTTTTTATTTTTATTTCATGGTTCCAATTGATACAGTACGGACTACTGATGACATTTCATTAAGGCGGACTCAGTTTATTAGCCATAGTTTGAGATATATTGATAATTTTGTGAATCTAGAATTTGGGCCTAAAATCAGAAAATTCTGCCCATGCCGGCATGGGCAAATTTTCAAAATTAGGTTAAAAATTTTTTTTTGATTTCATGGTTCCAATTGATAAAGTACGGACTGCTGATGACATTTCATTTAGGCGGACTCAGTTTATTAGCCATAGTTTGAGATATATTGATAATTTTGTGATTCTAGAATTTTGGCCTAAAATCAGAAAATTCTGCCCATGCCGGCATTGTCAAATTTTCAAAATTTGGATCAAATTTTTTTTTTTGATTTCATGGTTCCAATTGATACAGTACGAACTGCTGATGACATTTTATTTAGGCGGACTCAGTTTATAAGCCACAGTTTGAGATATTTTGATAATTTTGTGAATCTAGAAATTTGGCCTAAAATCAGAAAATTCTGCCCATGCCGGCATGGTCAAATTTTTAAAATTTGGGTCAAATTTTTGAGGTGTTCGTGCAACAGCGCGAACAACTCATTGTTTTTGTTCGTGTTTTTTTTTTTTTTTTTTTTTTTTTTTTAGTTTTTATTCTTCTTCTCAGAGTTTTTTGTCCGCAGGCAAATGCATAGTTGTTAAACTTACATGATCTTGAAACTTTACATGTAGGTATACATTAACTTGTAGATGATTCTAAAAGTTGTGCCGTCATGATGACGTCATCGGGTGTCAAATTACAAGCAAATTTAAGTTCAAAAAGTGACGTTAGGCCAATGCCTGTATGTCTCTGAATATTATAGCCACAATAATCATATTTGGGCATATGATAGATCTAGACATGGGCAATCTTTGAAAAGTTAACACCAAAATCGTATGACCTTTACTTCCGGGTCGTTACCCTGGGTCGAAGTTTGCCTTTGGGTTTTTTTCTTGAAAAACATCACTTTCGGGCTTATTTACGGCATAACTCAAGATTGAAATTGAATTGAACATTGAAACTCATCAGACATTTGAACCTCAATATCAAGATGACACAAACTTGATGATGTCATGATGACGTCATCAGGTTTGGAATTACAATAAATCAAAGTTTAATATATGTAAAAAATCATAACTCGTGAACCGCATGTTGGATTTTTACAATCGACACATCATCGGACAGGTCGTTAAAAGTTCAACAAACCCTACACAAAACTTGACCCCATTTGACCTTAACTTCCGGTTCAAATCGGAAGTTGAAAATTTCAAAAATTCGTATCTCGAAAACTACCAATTATTTTAGTTTATTTTTTGTACCACAGTGTAGAACGTTAAGCCTGCTCAAACTTTTGCACTGAGATGACAATATTTTGACCGTTACATCAGGTCGAAAAAGGCGCACGTTTAAGTTGACCCACCGTGACAACGCACGATAGTGAAACTGAAAGAACACAGGTAGACATACGAACGTGCGCCTACACATTGCATGCATTGAAGGCTGTGCGTGTTTCTGTGCCCGTCGTTTGGACATGTACAATTCATCGTACTTTTAACAATGGCGGCACAACACTACAGAAATGAGTTTCTCTCAACCTGTGCTATGTTTGGCGTCAAATTGTTCCCTCTTTGCCCTTCTGGTGGCTTGATGGTGATTATGGAATTGAAGACTTAGTTTCACTGAGATGTCCACCTGCTTCAGTGATTCGTATCACTTTTCTTATATGAGAAAATTCAAGCAGAAAAAGGATTAACATTTGTTATGTTTTGACCATACACCGAATGAAATGAACGGACGTGACATCAGCTTGTCAAGGGCGATTCAGACCGGCACTCACGGCAGTGTTTATCGGCGCTACACGGTGAATACAACGGTAAGCTTGGTTTCAGCATAATCTCTTTTCAAAATGAATGTGTCAAGTAGTGACGTTTTTAAAACTAAGGGTCGTTTAATGATCATGGAGGAGGAAGAATTGGGCAATGGGGGATTGGTATGATTGTTGGCTCTGTCAATAGTGTCAGAAAATGGTCAGATTTGATGAATGTGTTCCATCAACTATAGAATTAATATTATTGTGCCATAGATAAGTTACAACCTTTCGATGAATTTCCCCAAAGGTTAATATTTATAAGTTATTCATTTCCAAATCAGTATGGGCACTTTCCACGTATTAAATTATAATCTTGAAATGTTTTAAGTCTTGAATTTTGTTTATTTTACAAGTTTCTACAGTGATCAAGGAACATATGGAACAGAGTCTGATGGCGGGATGAGAGGCTGATGACTGGGTCAGGACTGGTACACAGAAAGGAGTTGCAGCTGTCAACATGAGCCATCTTTAGTCTTCACTGCTCCTGTCAGTTGTCAACTATGGTTATACCTGGCCAAAACAATGATTATGGATGGTCTTTTCTTGAGAGGTAAATTTACAGTAGTTTATTGAAGGTTCAAAATGACACAAATTATGCAAGGTAAAACATGTCCAATGGAATTGAAATAATACTTCTGGTTGAGCCCATTTTCCTTGTGATTCATTGCATTTTTTGTTGGTATGGATAACAGACTTTGCGTAACTAATGCTGTGAGACTTTCTATTCAAAGAAGTTTACATATTTTTGAAACATTCGAAACATAAGTTATTGTAAATTTGTTCATGCATTTAAAATATTGTGCTATGATTTTTATTGTGTTATATTTGTTCCATCAACTATTAATATTATTATGCCATAAATGTGTTACAACCTTTCGATGAAGTTTCCCCAAAGGTTAAGATTTATAAGTTATTCATTTCCAAATCAGTATGGGCACTTTCCACATATTAAATTATAATCTTGAAATGTTTTAAGTCTCGAATTTTGTTTATTTTACAAGTTTCTACAGTGATCAAGGAACATATGGAACAGAGTCTGATGGCGGGATGAGTTGAGAGTCTGATGACTGGGTCAGGACTGGTACACAGAAAAAGAGTTGCAGCTGTCAATATGAGCCATCTTTAGTCTTCACTGCTCCTGTCAGTTGTCAACTATATACCTGGCCAAAATCATGATTATGGATGGTCTTTTCTTGAGAGGTAAATTTACAGTAGTTTATTGAAAGTTCAAAATGACACAAATTATTTTGCAAGGTAAAACATTTCCAAAGGAATTGAAATAAAACTTCTGGTTGAGCGGTTTTGAGCCCATTTTCTTTGTAATTCATTGCATTTTTTGTTGGTATGGATAACATGACTTTGCGTAACTAATACTGTGAGACTTTCTATTCAAAGAAATTTACATATTTTAGAAACATTCTAAACATTATTACAACGTCATTGTAAATTTGTTCATGCATTTAAAATATTGTGCTATGATTCTTATAGTGTTATATGATTTTTTTTTGAGACTTGATAGGTTATGAAAAAATGTCTGAAGATATTTTCATCAACTCATACTCTGTTTATTTTTTTTTTCTACATCAGAATACAGCACATCCAGTACCGGAATGGTCTACAGTGATGTTCCATTCCTTATTTCCTTGCCAAGTCACTGTATCATGCACCATGGAGGTAGAAATAGTATTTGACTCAGTTTTTTAATAGTCTAACTTCACAATTGAGGCTTAGACTCGCATCTTCATGATGTGCCTTTGTATTGCACAACTATTCTAAACAAATGTCTTCTAAGGTTTAATTTTTTCTCAAGTCTAAATAAACAAAACGTTCTGTACAGAAACCAATATTTAAAAATCAAGCAAGCCATTTATAAATTGCAACTGAAATCTTACACAATGCTTGACTTATTTGAAGGTTATCATCATCAAGTGTAATGAACAATCATTGTTCATCCACCGATACGTAATGAGAATCCAAATTTATTTGAAATCCTTTGAACATTTCTAATAATTATACCTTAATAATGTCAACTTGAACACCATAGCTTGTGTGAACTTGTGATTTATGATGAATCAATAAAGAATAAGTTTTCATTAAACAATAAATTAGCTTTTAATAGTGAATGGCTTTATACTTAAAATAGTTGTGTGTGTATTTCAAAGCCTCTTATCGAGATCTGCATCCAAGATGAAAGGGAACTCACAAAATTTATGCTATTGTATTAAATGACAATATTAAACCTCTGCCCTTTCAAATATATGGCGACGTCGTCAATTTACACACCGCCCTCTTGTGACAAATATTGTTTCATAAAATCGTAACCCTTGTAATGGAAATAAACATAAAATCTTACACTATTCTGGTTCAAACCGGCAGTTGAAGTTTTATATTGAATAAAACTCCTGAACCAGGCAATATAAAATTTGTTAGTAACAAAAACACGTTCTTTTCATCATGACGTCATCGGGTGTCAAGTTACAGTAATTCAAAGCTTAGTACTTAAAAAATCATATCTCCTGAACCGCACGTCATAAAGTTGTATTGTTTGTGTTGTCATGTAGCTTACAGCACTTGTGACATTTTGTTCTTACGGAAGACCCAACCCTGACCTTTACTTCCGGTCCAAACAGAAAGCTCAAAAATTTAAATAATCATATCTCCTGAATCATATGTCATAAAGTCTTAATCTTTGTGCTGCTTGCTAGGTTAAAACACATTGTGACATTTTATTTGAAGCATGACCCCACTTTGACCTTCCCTTTCGGTCAAAACAGAAAGTTCTAACTATACGAAACTCAGGTCTCTGTTCAAAGTTCTCTTTGTCAGTCTTTAAAACAGCCGTCCATGCAAACCTCGCTAACAATCAATTAACGTCAGGCTTTTAATCGTGTGCTTTTTTATAGACTTTTGCTAAAGTGTATAGCTTGTTAGGCACCCCACAAAACAGTAATGGCACCAAATTCCACTCAATGCAATAGCTCTCGCGTTGACTACAACACTGACCCCATTGATAGCCGAACACCTCGTGTTTGTTTGGACAAACACTTGTGCTCTAGTTTTTTTGATTTCATGGTTCCAATTGATACAGTACGGACTGCTGATGACATTTCATTTAGGCGGACTCAGTTTATTAGCCATAGTTTGAGATATATTGATATATTAGTGAATCTAGAATTTTGGCCTAAAGTCAGAAAATTCTGCCCATGCCGGCATGGTCAAATTTTCAAAATTTTGATCAAAATTGCTTATGGTTCCAATTGATACAGTACGCACTGCTGTTGACATTTCATTTAGGCGGACTCAGTTTATTAGCCATAGTTTGAGATATATTGATAATTTTGTGAGTCTAGAATTTTGGCCTAAAATCAGAAAATTCTGCCCATGCCGGCATGGGCAAATTTTCAAAATTTGGGTCAAATTTTTTTTTTTGATTTTATGGTTCCAATTGATACAGTTTGGACTGCTGATGACATTTCATTTAGGCAGACTCAGTTTATTAGCCATAGTTTGAGATATATTGATAATTTTGTGAATCTAGAATTTTGGCCTAAAGTCAGAAAATTCTGCCCATGCCGGCATGGTCAAATTTTTAAAATTTGGGTCAAATTTTTTATTTTATTTCATGGTTCCAATTGATACAGTACGGACTGCTGATGACATTTCATTTAGGCGGACTCGGTTTAAAAGCCATAGTTTGAGATTTATTGATAATTTTGCGAATCTAGAATTTTGGACTAAAATCAGAAAATTCTGCCCATGCCGGCATGGTCAAATTTTCAAAATTAGGGTCAATTTTTGTTTTTGTTTTCCTGGTTCCAATTGATACAGTACGGATTGCTGATGACATTTCATTTAGGCGGACTCAGTTTATTAGCCATAGTTTGAGATATATTGATAATTTTGTGAGTCTAGAATTTTGGCCTAAAATCAGAAAATTCTGCCCATGCCGGCATGGTAAAATTTTTAAAATTTGGGTCAATTTTTGTTTTTGTTTTCCTGGTTCCAATTGATACAGTACGGACTGCTGATGACATTTCATTTAGGCGGACTCAGTTTATAAGCCATAGTTTGAGATTTATTGATAATTTTGCGAATCTAGAATTTTGGCCTAAAATCTGAAAATTCTGCCCATGCCGGCATGGGCAAATTTTCAAAATTAGGGTCAATTTTTTGTTGTTGATTTCATGGTTCCAATTGATACAGTACGGACTGCTGATGACATTTCATTTAGGCGGACTCGGTTTAAAAGCCATAGTTTGAGATTTATTGATAATTTTGCGAATCTAGAATTTTGGACTAAAATCAGAAAATTCTGCCCATGCCGGCATGGTCAAATTTTCAAAATTAGGGTCAATTTTTGTTTTTGTTTTCCTGGTTCCAATTGATACAGTACGGATTGCTGATGACATTTCATTAAGGCGGACTCAGTTTATTAGCCATAGTTTGAGATATATTGATAATTTTGTGAGTCTAGAATTTTGGCCTAAAATCAGAAAATTCTGCCCATGCCGGCATGGTCAAATTTTTAAAATTTGGGTCAATTTTTGTTTTTGTTTTCCTGGTTCCAATTGATACAGTACGGACTGCTGATGACATTTCATTTAGGCGGACTCAGTTTATAAGCCATAGTTTGAGATTTATTGATAATTTTGCGAATCTAGAATTTTGGCCTAAAATCTGAAAATTCTGCCCATGCCGGCATGGGCAAATTTTCAAAATTAGGGTCAATTTTTTGTTGTTGATTTCATGGTTCCAATTGATACAGTACGGACTGCCGATGACATTTCATTTAGGCGGACTCAGTTTATTAGCCATAGTTTGAGATATATTGATAATTTTGTGAATCTAGAATTTTTGCCAAAAATCAGAAAATTCTGGCCATGCCGGCATGGTCAAATTTTCAAAATTCGGGTCAAAAAAATTTCTTTGATTTCATGGTTCCAATTGATACAGTACGGACTGCTGATGACATTTCATTTAGGCGGACTCAGTTTATTAGCCATAGGTCAAAAAAATTTCTTTGATTTCATGGTTCCAATTGATACAGTACGGACTGCTGATGACATTTCATTTAGGCGGACTCAGTTTATTAGCCATAGTTTGAGATATATTTTGATAATTTTGTGAGTCTCGAATTTTGGCCTAAAATCAGAAAATTCTGCCCATGCCGGCATGGTCAAATTTTCAAAATTTGGGTCAAAAAAATTTCTTTGATTTCATGGTTCCAATTGATACTGTACGGACTGCTGATGACATTTCATTTAGGCGGACTCAGTTTATTAGCCATAGTTTGAGATATTTTGATAATTTTGTGAATCTAGAATTTTGGCCTAAAATCAGAAAATTCTGCCTATGGCATGGTCAAATTTTCAAAATTTGGCGAAATTTTTTTTTTGATTCCATGGTTCCAATTGATACAGTACGGACTGCTGATGACATTTTATTTAGGCGGACTCAGTTTATAAGCCATAGTTTGAGATATTTTGATAATTTTGTGAATCTAGAAATTTGGCCTAAAATCACAAAATTCTGCCCATGTCGGCATGGTCAAATTTTTAAAATTTGGATCAAAATTTTTTATTTTATTTCATGGTTCCAATTGATACAGTACGGACTGCTGATGACATTTCATTTAGGCGGACTCAGTTTATTAGCCATAGTTTGAGATATTTTGATAATTTTGTGAATCTAGAAATTTGGCCTAAATTCAGAAAATTCTGCCCATGCCGGCATGGTCAAATTTTTAAAATTTGGATCAAAATTTTTTTTTTTGATTTCATGGTTCCAATTGATACAGTACGGACTGCTGATGACATTTCATTTAGGCGGACTCAGTTTATTAGCCATAGTTTGAGATATTTTGATAATTTTGTGAATCTAGAAATTTGGCCTGAATTCAGAAAATTCTGCCCATGCCGGCATGGTCAAATTTTTAAAATTTGGATCAAAATTTTTTTTTTGATTTCATGGTTCCAATTGATACAGTACGGACTGCTGATGACATTTCATTTAGGCGGACTCAGTTTATTAGCCATAGTTTGAGATATTTTGATAATTTTGTGAATCTAGAAATTTGGCCTGAATTCAGAAAATTCTGCCCATGCCGGCATGGTCAAATTTTCAAAATTTGGGTCAAAATTTTTTTTTGATTTCATGGTTCAAATTTGATACAGTACGGACTGCTGATGACATTTCATTTAGGCGGACTCAGTTTATTAGCCATAGTTTGAGATATTTTGATAATTTTGTGAATCTAGAAATTTGGCCTGAATTCAGAAAATTCTGCCCATGCCGGCATGGTAAAATTTTTAAAATTTGGATCAAAATTTTTTTTTTTGATTTCATGGTTCCAATTGATACAGTACGGACTGCTGATGACATTTCATTTAGGCGGACTCAGTTTATTAGCCATAGTTTGAGATATTTTGATAGTTTTGTGAGTCTCGAATTTTGGCCTAAAATCAGAAAATTCTGCCCATGCCGGCAAAGTCAAATTTTCAAAATTTGGGTCCAAAAAATTTCTTTGATTTCATGGTTCCAATTGATACAGTACGGACTGCCGATGACATTTCATTTAGGGGGACTCAGTTTATAAGCCATAGTTTGAGATATTTTGATAATTTGTGAATCTAGAAATTTGGCCTAAAATCAGAAAATTCTGCCCATGCCGGCATGGTCAAATTTTCAAAATTTGGGTCAAAATTTTTTTTTTGATTTCATGGTTCCAATTGATACAGTACGGACTGCTGATGACATTTTATTTAGGCGGACTCAGTTTATTAGCCATAGTTTGAGATATTTGATAATTTGTGAGTCTCGAATTTTGGCCTAAAATCAGAAAATTCTGCCCATGCCGGCATGGTCAAATTTTTAAAATTTGGGTCCAAAATTTTGTTTTGATTTCATGGTTCCAATTGATACAGTATGGACTGCTGATGACATTTCATTTAGGCGGACTCAGTTTATTAGCCATAGTTTGAGATATATTGATAATTTTGTGAATCTAGAAATATGGCCTAAAATCAGACAATTCTGCCCATGCCGGCATGGTCAAATTTTCAAAATTTGGGTCAAAATTTTTTTTTTGATTTCATGGTTCCAATTGATACAGTACGGACTGCTGATGACATTTTCATTTAGGCGGACTCAGTTTATTAGCCATAGTTTGAGATATTTTGATAATTTTGTGATCTCAGAATTTTGGCCTAAAATCAGAAAATTCTGCCCATGCCGGCATGGTCAAATTTTTAAAATTTGGGTCAAAATTTTTTTTGATTTCATGGTTCCAATTGATACAGTAGGACTGCTGATGACATTTCATTTAGGCGGACTCAGTTTATTAGCCATAGTTTGAGATATATTGATAATTTTGTGAATCTAGAAATATGGCCTAAAATCAGACAATTCTGCCCATGCCGGCATGGTCAAATTTTCAAAATTTGGGTCAAAAAATTTCTTTGATTTCATGGTTCCAATTGATACTGTACGGACTGCTGATGACATTTCATTTAGGCGGACTCAGTTTATAAGCCATAGTTTGAGATATTTTGATAATTTTGTGAATCTAGAAATTTGGCCTAAAATCACAAAATTCTGCCCATGGTCAAAATTTCAATATTTGGGTCAAGATTTTTTTTGATTTCATGGTTCCAATTGATACAGTACGGACTGCTGATGACATTTCATTTAGGCGGACTCAGTTTATTAGCCATAGTTTGAGATATATTGATAATTTTGTGAATCTAGAATTTTGGCCTAAAATCAGAAAATTCTGCCCATGCCGGCATGGTCAAATTTTTCAAAATTTGGGTCAAAATTTTTTATTTTATTTCATGGTTCTAATTGATACAGTAAGGACTGCTGATGACATTTCATTTAGGCGGACTCAGTTTATTAGCCATAGTTTGAGATATATTGATAATTTTGTGAATCTAGAATTTTGGCCTAAAATCAGAAAATTCTGCCCATGCCGGCATGGTCAAATTTTCCAAATTTGGGTCAAAAAAATTTCTTTGATTTCATGGTTCCAATTGATACAGTACGGACTGCTGATGACATTTCATTTAGGCGGACTCAGTTTATTAGCCATAGTTTGAGATATTTTGATAATTTTGTGAATCTAGAATTTTGGCCTAAAATCAGAAAATTCTGCCTTTGGCATGGTCAAATTTTCAAAATTTGGGCAAAATTTTTTTTTTTGATTTCATGGTTCCAATTGATACAGTACGGACTGCTGATGACATTTTTCATTTAGGCGGACTCAGTTTATTAGCCATAGTTTGAGATATTTTGATAATTTTGTGAATCTAGAAATTTGGCCTAAAATCAGAAAATTCTGCCCATGCCGGCATGGTCAAATTTTCAAATTTGGGTCATCAATTTTTTTTTTTGATTTCATGGTTCCAATTGATACAGTACGGACTACTGATGACATTTTATTGGTGCGGACTCAGTTTATTAGCCATAGTTTGAGATATATTGATAGTTTTGTAAGTCTTGAATTTTGGCCTAAAATCAGAAAATTCTGCCCATGCCGGCATGGTCAAATTTTCAAAATTTGGATCAAAATTTTTTTTTTTGATTTCCTGGTTCCAATTGATACAGTGGGGACTGCTGATGACATTTCATTTAGGCGGACTCAGTTTATTAGCCATAGTTTGAGACATTTTGATAATTTTGTGAGTCTCGAATTTTGGCCTAAAATCAGAAAATTCTGCCCATGCCGGCATGGTCAAATTTTCAAAATTTGGGTCAAAAAAATTTCTTTGATTTCATGGTTCCAATTGATACAGTACGGACTGCTGATGACATTTCATTTAGGCGGACTCAGTTTATTAGCCATAGTTTGAGATATTTTGATAATTTTGTGAGTTTCTAATTTTGGCCTAAAATCAGAAAATTCTGCCCATGCCGGCATGGTCAAATTTTTAAACATTTGGATCAAAATTTTTTTTTTTGATTTCATGGTTCCAATTGATACAGTACGGACTGCTGATGACATTTCATTTAGGCGGACTCAGTTTATTAGCCATAGTTTGAGATATTTTGATAATTTTGTGAGTCTCGAATTTTGGCCTAAAATCAGAAAATTCTGCCCATGCCGGCAAAGTCAAATTTTCCAAATTTGGGTCAAAAAAATTTCTTTGATTTCATGGTTCCAATTGATACAGTACGGACTGCTGATGACATTTCATTTAGGCGGACTCAGTTTATTAGCCATACTTTGAGATATTTTGATAATTTTGTGAATCTAGAAATTTGGCCTAAAATCAGAAAATTCTGCCCATGCCGGCATGGTCAAATTTTCAAAATTTGGGCCAAATTTTTTTTTTGATTCCATGGTTCCAATTGATACAGTACGGACTGCTAATGACATTTTATTTAGGCTGACTCAGTTTATTAGCCATAGTTTGAGATATTTTGATAGTTTTGTGAGTCTCAAATTTTGGCGTAAATCAGAAAATTCTGCCCATGCCGGCAAAGTCAAATTTTCCAAATTTGGGTCAAAAAAATTTCTTTGATTTCATGGTTCCAATTGATACAGTACGGACTGGCTGATGACATTTTAGCCATAGTTTGAGATATTTTGATAATTTTGTGAATCTAGAAATTTGGCCTGAATTCAGAAAATTCTGCCCATGCGGGCATGGTCAAATTTTCAAAATTTGGGTCAAATTTTTTTTTTGATTTCATGGTTCAAATTTGATACAGTACGGACTGCTGATGACATTTCATTTAGGCGGACTCAGTTTATTAGCCATAGTTTGAGATATTTTGATAATTTTGTGAGTCTCGAATTTGGCCTAAAATCAGAAAATTCTGCCCATGCCGGCAAAGTCAAATTTTCAAAATTTGGGTCCAAAAAATTTCTTTGATTTCATGGTTCCAATTGATACAGTACGGACTGCCGATGACATTTCATTTAGGCGGACTCAGTTTATAAGCCATAGTTTGAGATATTTTGATAATTTTGTGAATCTAGAAATTTGGCCTAAAATCAGAAAATTCTGCCCATGCCGGCATGGTCAAATTTTTCAAAATTTGGGTCAAAATTTTTTTTTTGATTTCATGGTTCCAATTGATACAGTACGGACTGCTGATGACATTTCATTTAGGCGGACTCAGTTTATTAGCCATAGATTGAGATATATTGATAATTTTGTGAATCTAGAATTTTGGCCTAAAATCAGAAAATTCTGCCCATGCCGGCAAAGTCAAATTTTCAAATTTGGGTCAAATTTTTTTTTTTGATTTCATGGTTCCAATTGATACAGTACGACTGCTGATGACATTTCATTAGGCGGACTCAGTTTATAGCCATAGTTTGAGATATATTGATAATTTTGTGAATCTAAATTTGGCCTAAAATCAGAAAATTCTGCCCATGCCGGCATGGTCAAATTTTCAAAATTTGGTCAAATTTTTTTTTTGATTTCATGGTTCCAATTGATACAGTAGGACTGCTGATGACATTTCATTTAGGCGGACTCAGTTATTAGCCATAGTTTGAGATATATTGATAATTTTGTGAATCTAGAATTTGGCCTAAAATCAGAAAATTCTGCCCATGCCGCATGGTCAAATTTTCAAAATTTGGGTCAAATTTTTTTTTTGATTCATGGTTCCAATTGATACAGTCGGACTGCTGATGACCCCCCCCCCCCCCCCCCTTTTTTTTTTTTTTTTTTTTTTTTTTTTTTTTTTTTTTTTTTTTTTTCAATTGATACAGTACGGACTGCTGATGACATTTCATTTAGGCGGACTCAGTTTATTAGCCATAGTTTGAGATATATTGATAATTTTGTGAATCTAGAAATTTGGCCTAAAATCAGAAAATTCTGCCCATGCCGGCATGGTCAAATTTTCAAAATTTGGTCAAAATATTTTTTTTGATTTCATGGTTCCAATTGATACAGTACGGACTGCTGATGACATTTTCATTTAGGCGGACTCAGTTTATTAGCCATAGTTTGAGATATTTTGATAATTTTGTGAATCTAGAATTTGGCCTAAAATCAAAAATTCTGCCCATGCCGGCATGGTCAAATTTTCAAAATTTGGGTCAAAATTTTTTTTTTGATTTCATGGTTCCAATTGATACAGTACGGACTGCTGATGACATTTCATTTAGGCGGACTCAGTTTATTAGCCATAGTTTGAGATATTTTGATAATTTTGTGAATCTAGAAAATTTGGCCTAAAATCAGAAAATTCTGCCCATGCCGGCATGGTCAAATTTTCAAAATTGGGTCAAATTTTTTTTTTGATTTCATGGTTCCAATTGATACAGTACGGACTGCTGATGACATTTCATTTAGGCGGACTCAGTTTATTAGCCATAGTTTGAGATATATTGATAATTTTGTGAATCTAGAATTTTGGCCTAAAATCAGAAAATTCTGCCCATGCCGGCATGGTCAAATTTTCAAAATTTGGTCAAAATTTTTTTTTTGATTTCATGGTTCCAATTGATACAGTACGGACTGCTGATGACATTTCATTTAGGCGGACTCAGTTTATTAGCCATAGTTTGAGATATTTTGATAATTTTGTGAATCTAGAATTTTGGCCTAAAATCAGAAAATTCTGCCCATGCCGGCATGGTCAAATTTTCAAAATTTGGGTCAAATTTTTTTTTTGATTTCATGGTTCCAATTGATACAGTACGGACTGCTGATGACATTTATTTAGGCGGACTCAGTTTATTAGCCATAGTTTGAGATATTTTGATAATTTTGTGAATCTAGAAATTTGGCCTAAAATCAGAAAATTCTGCCCATGCCGGCATGGTCAAATTTTCAAAATTTGGGTCAAATTTTTTTTTTTGATTTCATGGTTCCAATTGATACAGTACGGACTGCTGATGACATTTCATTTAGGCGGACTCAGTTTATTAGCCATAGTTTGAGATATTTTGATAATTTTGTGAATCTAGAATTTGGCCTAAAATCAGAAAATTCTGCCCATGCCGCATGGTCAAATTTTAAAATTGGTCAAATTTTTTTTATTTCATGGTTCCAATTGATACAGTACGACTGCTGATGACATTTCATTTAGGCGGACTCAGTTTATAGCCATAGTTTGAGATATATTGATAATTTTGTGAATCTAGAAATTTGGCCTAAATCAGAAAATTCTGCCCATGCCGGCATGGTCAAATTTCAAATTGGTCAATTTTTTTTTTATTTCATGGTTCCAATTGATACAGTACGGACTGCTGATGACATTTATTTAGGCGACTCAGTTTATTAGCCATAGTTTGAGATATTTGATAATTTTGTGAATCTGAATTTGGCCTAAAATCAGAAAATTCTGCCCATGCCGGCATGGTCAAATTTTCAAAATTTGGTCAAATTTTTTTTATTTCATGTTCCAATTGATACAGTACGGACTGCTGATGACATTTCATTTAGGGACTCAGTTTATTAGCCATAGTTGAGATATATTGATAATTTGTGAATCTAGAAATTTGGCTAAAATCAAAAATCTGCCCATGCCGGCATGGTCAAATTTTAAAATTTGGTCAAATTTTTTTTTTATTTCATGGTTCCAATTGATACAGTACGGACTGCTGATGACATTTCATTTAGGCGGACTCAGTTTATAGCCATAGTTTGAGATATTGATAATTTGTGATCTAAAATTTTGGCCTAAAATCAGAAAATTCTGCCCATCCGCATGGTCAAATTTTAAAATTTGGTCAAATTTTTTTTTATTTCATGGTTCCAATTGATACATACGGACTGCTGTGACATTTCATTTAGGCGACTCAGTTTATAGCCATAGTTTGAGATATATTGATAATTTTGGAATCTAGAAATTTGGCCAAAATCAGAAAATTCTGCCCATGTTATGGCAAATTTTCAAAATTAGGGTCAAAATTTTTTTGATTTCATGGTTCCAATTGATACAGTACGGACTGCTGATGACATTTATTTAGGCGGACTCAGTTTATTAGCCATAGTTTGAGATATTTTGATAAATTTGTGAATCTAGAATTTTGGCCTAAAATCAGAAAATTCTGCCCATGCCGGCATGGTCAAATTTTCAAAATTTGGGTCAAAATTTTTTTTTTGATTTCATGGTTCCAATTGATACAGTACGGACTGCTGATGACATTTCATTTAGGCGGACTCAGTTTATTAGCCATAGTTTGAGATATTTTGATAATTTTGTGAATCTAGAATTTTGGCCTAAAATCAGAAAATTCTGCCCATGCTGGCAAAGTCAAAATTTCCAAATTTGGGTCAAAAAAATTTCTTTGATTTCATGGTTCCAATTGATACAGTACGGACTGCTGATGACATTTTATTTAGGCGGACTCAGTTTATTAGCCAAAGTTTGAGATATTTTGATAGTTTTGTGAGTCTCGAATTTTGGCCTAAAATCAGAAAATTCTGCCCATGCCGGCAAAGTCAAATTTTCAAAATTTGGATCAAAATTTTTTATTTTATTTCATGGTTTCACTTGATACAGTACGGACTGCTGATGACATTTTATCCATGCGGACTCAGTTTATTAGCCATAGTTTGAGATTATTGATAATTTTGGGAGTCTAGAATTTTTGCCTAAAATCTGAAAATTCTGCCCACGGTCAAATTTTCAAAATTTGGGTCAAAAAATTTTCTTTGATTTTATGGTTTCACTAGATACAGTACGGACTGCTGATGACATTTTATCAGAAACTTTTAACTCCGAATTACTACGGTTATGGAAAATATATCACTTTTTATTCCCCTAAATGTAAATCTGAGAAGCGTTTCTGTCAGAAACGCTTCTCAGACTGTGTATTCCTAAATGGGGAATATTCTTCCTGCGTGGAAATATTCGCTCCTGTTTTTCGGTGACATCTCAAAAACGCGACCACCTTTTGAAGTGAAATTTTCACAGGTTAGTTTTATTGTATGTACCTACATTTATATAGGATTAACACAATCAGTAGGCTCCAATTACCAAACGTGTACTGTGTCTTTAAATGACTTGAAGTAATAATACGGAAGTTCAAGATACGCAGACTAGTTGGAGCTAAACTGGGACACTTCCTCGTGCTGGCTTCCTCTGCCCCTCCTCCCAAAAAAAATAAATAAATAAAAAAAGATCAGCGTTACAATTTCACAATGTCAAATCTTGCATATTTGTTTTCAGGGGTCACCATTTAGTGCTGATTGTTATTGTATTACAGGAGTTTTGGAAATGGACTTGGCAACTGTCTAAACAATAAAGGATATCTGAGATGTATTGGTAAAGCTCCCAAACCAGTGAGTATAGAAAATATGTCAAGTTTCATATCCAGGAAGAAAACGATAAATTTGTTAAATTGAAGAAAGCAAAAATAATTTAAAACCCAAAATTGGTAACTTTGTCTTAGAACTGTGGCTACCCAGTTTAAGGTACACGTTACCTTGGATCGGGCGAGTTGGTCTATAAAAAGCGTTTGCAACCGTTTGTTATAAAATGCATATGCTTAGAAAGATGTTTTTAAAGTAAAATACAATGATCCACACAAATATGCCTCGAAATTGCGTAGTTTTCCTTTAACTTTGCGAACTAACACGGTCGGCCATTTTGTGGAGTCAAAATTTTGACTCAACCAATCAGAATGGATAAACTGTCTCAGGTATTTATGAGTGGGGATTCAAAAATTGTAAGTAATGGCTGGGTCTAATTTGATTTGGTTATTTTTTTGTATCTTTTTGTTTGCCAACATCCTCGCCCCACAGATCCCCTTTGCAACAACTCTTTTGGAGATCTAATTAAACATGCTGTGACTCCAATAAAGTGAAGGGTGTTTGTAATTAATTAGAAGATTGTGCCAATTTCAACCTTTGTTTAATTAAACTTTTCTGAGTAGTATTAAAAATATGCATTGGTTTTCCTGTTACAGCCTGAGGAGACATTAAGTATCACTGATATGAAGAGAAGCACTGTGGACCAAAAGATACTTGAAGCACGCTACCGTCCTCAAACCAGTACCACTCCTCTAGGACATCGACAACCCCCTCGCCTCTCTAGCTCCGCATCCAGAGATGGAACCAATCTGGATGAGGCAGTACCTCAACAACCAGTGGTCCCCCCTGCTAACATTGGGATCAAGACCGCACAGTTTGTTCCACTCAGGAGAAATACCAATGATACTACATTGTTTGTACCACCCAAGACGCCTGTTCCAAGTCACCTTCCAGCAAGGCACCAACCCCATGGTTCAGTATCACCATCTTCACATGGACAAAATTTACCCAACGGCAACAACAGGCAAAATGGACAGCAGACATCAACCCTATCATCAGGACAATTGAAAGGTGATGCTGCTTCGGTACCCAGTTTCAGTGGCCTCAATTCATGTACAAATAAACCGTGTACGGCAGTGTCTGCAGCGGGCCAACACAAAACTGCAGCAGGAACAACATGTACTCTTGCAACAGGACAACACAAAACTCTGACTGGGCCTATTTTTGTGACTCAACAGCACAAAACTGCCGCAAAACAACTTACCTGCAGCAGGGTGAGAGCATTCTGCTGCAGGACCCATTCACGCAACAGAGCACCCAAATGTGACAGCAGCACAGACCAGCACTGCGACAGCACAACACATGACGACAACAAACAGGCAAAAATCTCCCACTGCAGGAGAACCCATTCCTGCAGCAATACTTCGTGTCTCCTCATTTGATAAACCAGGAGACACGAAACAGGGTGATAGAGGACAGTCTGAAGCGCAGCTTGAGGAAAACACTGAAATACTTTGCCAAGCTGTAAACAGTGAGCCCCCGGGAGAAGTTCAATTCAGAACAAGAGGGAGAGACGATCCTGCAGAGGGCTTAAACCCCATCCAGTCTGTAGATTCTGCATTTCCAGCAGAAACGTAAGAAGACTTTATTTTCATAACAAGAATCTTTTACAAAATCTGAATTGTCACACATTATAAGTATGCTACTCTGAGTTGTCTGAAGAAAGTTCAGTAAAATTTTCTGGGAATTATTTCACTTTCCAGCGCCTTGAGCACCTTATTGGTGGATGTGAGCTGTATAAGACTCCACTGTAATTTTTTTAAATTAACATATAATTTCATTTTTATAGGAATTTTCCATTTTATATATTTGTTCATAGTAACGCATCATCAGAAGGCAACCTAACCAGAGAGCAGCTTTTGCAGCAACGCAAACTCCGCCAGCAACAGAAACAGCGAGAGTTCCGGGAGCAGCTCCTGCGCAAACGTCAGGAAGAGTTTCCCCCCCAGCCTGGGACTAGAGGGCAAGAGGGCACTGGCACTGTAACACCACAACAGCCAGATACCGTCGATGACCAGCATGTCACCACTGTCATGAAAGAAGAGCAAATATTCTACCAGGACGAGGGTGAGGCAGTTTGTTTGGAACTTAGGCCGTATCCGAAATGACGGCTACGGCTAGGGCTACGACTGTTGCTATGGTTGTTGCTAAGGCCGTCCTATACTTCAACGCATGATGACGCGAAAATCTAGCTGTAGCCGCTAATTTGGACACGGCCATATTTTTCATCTGGGGGCCAATTTGATAAAGTCTGTAAGCAGTTATTTTATGCTTACAGAGTGGCTCTTAACGCAGTCTCTATTTCATACACACTCCTATGGTAAGCAAGGCAAAAAGCATGCTAACTTTCCATAAGCAGCTGAGTGCCACATCACGAATGAAGTGAAGTCTGTTTATGAGAATGTAACAGTCTATTTTAGATTGTTTTTAAATAGTAAACTTGCATGCGTTTATTTTGAATTTGCAAACGAAATTTGGAACACTTTTGTTGTGTCTCGTTTAAAATCCTGTAGTTCCCATGGCAACCTCCACTCCGTTAGATACCGTCTTACTAACTACAGCAGGTAGCGTGACCTCAGCAGTAAACGCTGACCACTCACCGGCCACTGCACAGACGCACTTCACTGATATTGAGCACATACTTCTCGCTGATGGTAAGATAAATCTGAGATAAAGTTACTTTGAGATTTTCCGACGGTGTGCTGTTTTGATGAAACGTACATTGTTTATTTGATTTGGTTTTAACTCATTGACCGTTTGACAGGACTCCGTAGTTTTCTAACTGCTCTCTTTTACCCCCCAAAAACTCTTTGTGGTTGTACATGGATTTACTGTCTCATTGTTTCTATTTGATTTCCTGTTTTTAAGTTTCAGTTACTTTTTACGTTTACATTTTGACTTGAGCATCTTTTGTTATGATTTGAACAGTGCTTTATCTCATTTGTAGATTAGATTTGGCATGTGTTCTTGGAGGTTGTGTTTGTATTATCTGTAGGTTGTTTTGTCAACACTATTTTTTATAAAGTGCATTAAAGCTTATATTTATGAATTTTGGAGCTGTATAAATGTTTGCCACTTCCCTGATAAACGGCAGTTTAAGGTTTTAAGGCTCTCTGGCTGGCACCCCTGAACATAGATATTGACAAAAATAATAGGGAGCCTGCCAACATTAGGGTCTAGATTAATTAGCACATTAATCCGGAGATCCCAGGTTTGAAACCTATTCTCAGTAAATTTTTCTTTGTACACCCCAAAATTGAATTAGACTTTACCCAGTCAGTTTCCCTTGTGGTTTGTTACTTGTATTTGTTATAGATGTTTTTAAATAGAGTGGATACATTCTGAACTTGTTTGATCTCGGTTTGCACCAATTATTAACCGACTCAATAAATGTCAACGTTTTCTCCCAAAGTTTATAACTTCTTGGGTGCCTGGCAGCTGGACAAGTCTGTATAATGTTCTACCAGGCATCCTTAGTGCAGCTTTAATCCCATCAGCAGAAGGTTTTATAAGCAGCAAAATGGCTGAGTGATGTTTGAAGCTTGGCATGGTTTGGATAATAGGAAGTAGACTATTACTCAAAAGCGTGCAGGCACAATCATGTATAAATCTCTCTTTGGGCTGAGTGTTGGCTCTGAAAAATGGCTGCCTTTTTAACACCTGTGCATTACTGTCATGTGTTTGTAACTAGAATCACTTTCCATGCCCATATGTAATATAACTTTCATGCACGTAAATGGCTAACAAATGTTAAAACTTTAAAACTCAGTTTTGTAGGTTTGCAGAAATCCTTTTGCCGAGCATTCGGAGAAAACAACAACTCGTTGTAATGTGTCTATTACTCCTTGTTTGCCCAAAATCAACAGCAGGAAGTATGTAATATAAATATTAAAAGCAAAAATCAATGAGGAAAACAGCTCGTAAAAACTAAAATCAAAGGTAGACGGGGAACACAAAATTAGAGAGCTCCCATTTTAAAACAGGTTATTGTTGGCAATGTTAGCAGCTGTTTCTGAGGACCATGCCATATTATATAATTTTGGTTCAAACCAAACCCAAATAAACACTACAATTGTATAAATAGTATAAATTCTTACAATTTCCAGATGACCCAGAGTTCTGGATTGCCTCACAGCGGGCGATTCCAAGTGATGAGACCCAGCAGAAGGCAACACCACAACAAAACACCACCCAAACTAAAGGGCAACCTGGACACTCCAGGCAGAGGACACCAAGGCACTCCGCCCAAACCCACAAACCCAAGACAACTCCCCCCAAAACAGTTATTCATAACACAAGGGGGCAAGCGGTTTCCGTCAATCCATCTGCCAATCAGGTTGGGAGGGCACAGCAACCAGCCCATGGGAGAGCAGGAGGCATTGATATAAACCAGGCTGCTGGGTCCGTAACAAGACACGGGCTCGGTGGAAAGGAGAGTGTTTAGCACCCTAGAGAAAATGAACGTTCATCAGGTGAGACCAGGGACCATAGAGTTGGCCTTAGCCATCGTGGTCATGTACCCAGTTTTGACCCAATTCGCTTGACCTCATCACCACAATAATTCTTTGCTGCGCAATTTGGAGAGTCGAGTTCCCAATGTATTACTGTGCAGGGTGCACCTTCACGCAATTTGACTCCAGAAAATGGCAGACCATGGGCAGATAGTAGGTGACACATAGAAATAGTGTTGATCATTAAACAAAAGCAGAAGCCATTTTTTTTTACTTTCCTGATTGTTCAAAAAACTATCTTACCTTGCACAATGCTGTTTTAATGAACATAAACACACCCTTGACCACCTGAGCTGTAGTACATGTATGTCTAAAATAACACTAGTAGAGTCCTTATGTAGTGCATATTTCCAAGTAGCTAGGTCAAGACGCTGTACAACATTCCCTGTTCATTAGACTTACTTTAAAGGTATTATTACAAGATTGGTAAACATTAATTTAAAAAATTGTTTAATTTTAGTATGAAAGCTTACTGATTATAAAGTTCATATTATGACAAGTTTTTCGGTGTAATATTTCCCTTTGAAATGAAGTCACATTTGAGAAAAACTGTATCTGAAAAAACATTTTTTCAAACACAACAGCTGATTTCGGTTGTAACAATGTGTGTATATGCTGAAAATTTGCATGGGTTTTCGCTATTTTCTCCTGACTCACAAACAGATTGAGCCCAAATTTTCACAGGTTTGTTATTTCATGTATATGGTTGATCACACAAAACATAAACACTGTCTGTAACTATGTTGTCAGCTCCACCAATCCTGTATAATACCTTTAACCATTCATCAAAATGTTCTAAACTCCCGGGGATTGTACGTGCGCAACCTCAATTTACTTATTATGAGGTCAATCAAACACATACCATCTCTGCCCTTGCATGATCTCATTTATACACCCGGGTTAAGAGAAGCAATTTATGGTCCAGTGTCTTTCTCAAGGACACAGGTATCATGACCTACCGGGTCCGTATTCCGCTAGCCCCCATCTTGATGGTTTTACAACCAGAACAACTGAGTCCAGTGTGCTACACCAATTAGTCTTGACACCTCCACTATAATGTTGTTTCTTCTTTGCCTTTTCCAGCAAAACGAAGAAAAATGGATTCATTGTGAGGACCAGAGTACACTTTGATGAGACACAGGAAGCCCTGATGTGAATGGTGACAAAAACAGAGCTCTCTGCGTTATTGGACTTGGATGCTCAGACATAATAAAACAAAAAGTAATAAACTGACAAACCTGTAGAAGTTTGAGATCGATCGGCCATCTGGGTCACGATAAAATAGTGAAAAACCGATTACACATTTGCATGAAATCATATAGATTCAACAAATGAATGAAACGCTCACTGAGCGATAAACTCCAATCGGAAAATTAGTTTATTCATTTCTCATCAAATATGGCGTTTCAGACAGAAATATTTCAAGGGATGTTTTCTACTATCATCATCATTAGACCGTGTAAATTTTATGTAAATCTGTGATCAAAAAGTATATTTTACAAGTTTTTTTTTCTTACCAATTCTGTAATGTTCCTTTAATTTGTTATTTTGTTATTTTGTTATTTTTTTATTTAACTAATACATCGCGCACAGTGACATTAAACACACACACCTCTTCACTCTGCACTTCAGACCTTGTACCTTGAAAGGTTTATTAAGTTCTCAAAACGTGAGCTTAGTAGTGAAGTGTTGGATCAAGTGGTGTTCTGATGACGGAACCTACAAGTGAAGTGCGATTCCAAAATCGATCATCTCCGTCCAAAAAACAAATATTGGTACACAAACACAGCTGTGTTATAGTCAGATTAAAAGCAAAAGTATACGTTTGGTTTTTGGAACCACTGTGTTTGTTTTTATAATCCTATATAAAATGTGGACATTTACAATTAAAAAAACAAGCTACGAAAATTTCATTTCGACTGTCTGGAGTTGTTATGTCCACGCAGGAATCAATCATCCATAATTGGAATACACAATCTGAGAAACGTTTCATGCAGAAACGTTTCTCAGATTGAAATGTTTTTGAATCCCTCTCTCTAAAACCATATTCCTTAGAAAGGAATTGTTTCTCAAAATGTTATACATTATCAACAGCTATACAGTAAGTTTTGAAGGCCATTAATTTTTGGAGCATTTACCAAAGGTATACCATTCCTTTAGATAAATAAAATGCAAACATTATTTCGCCATTAAAATTTGTTGTCTGTTCACTAAACTCTTTTTTGTAGAGCGCAAGTGTTTGTCCAAACAAACACGAGGTGTTCGGTTATCAATGGGGTCAGTGTTGTAGTCAACGCGAGAGCTATTGCATTGAGTGGAGTTTGGTGCCATTACTGTTTTATGGCGTGCCTAACAACCTACACACTTTAGCAAAAATCTAAAGAAGCACATGATTAAAAGCCTGACGTTTGATTGTTAGCGAGGTTTGCATGGACGACTGTTTTAAAGACTGACAAAGCTATTGCCAAAATCAGGTTACGAGACTCTTGAACAGAGACTAGAGTTTTGTATAGTTAGAACTTCCTGTTTGGACTGGAAGGAAAGGTCAAAGTGGGGTCATGCTTCAGGAATAAAATGTCAAACGAGTAATAAAATAGCAAGCAACCCAACTATATCAAGTATGCCATTCACTATTAAAAGCTAATTTATTGCTTCATGAAAACTTATTCTTTATTGATTCATTATAAATCACAAGTTCACACAAGCTATGTTGTTCAAGTTGACATTATTAATTAAGCTATAATTATTAGAAATGTTCAAAGGATTTCAAATAAATTTGGATTCTCATTACGTATCGGTGGATGAACAATGATTGTTCATTACACTTGATGATGATAACCTTCAAATAAGTGAAGCATTGTGTAAGATTTCAGTTGCAATTTATAAATGGCTTGCTTGATTTTTAAATATTGGTTTCTGTACCGAACGTTTTGTTTATTTAGACTTGAGAAAAAATTAAACCTTAGAAGACAATTGTTTAGAATAGTTGTGCAATACAAAGGCACATCATGAAGATGCGAGTCTAAGCCTCAATTGTGAAGTTAGACTATTAAAAAAACTGAGTCAAATACTATTTCTACCTCCATGGTGCATCATACAGTGACTCGGCAGGGAAATAAGGAATGGAACATCACTGTAGACCATTCCGGTACTGGATGTGCTGTATTCTGATGAAGAAAAAACAATAAACAGAGTATGAGTTGACGAAAATATCTTCAGACATTTTTTCATAACCTATCAAGTTAAAAAAAAAAAATCATATAACACTATAAGAATCATAGCACAATATTTTAAATGCATGAACAAATTTACAATAACATTGTAACAATGTTTAGAATGTTTCTAAAATATATAAATTTCTTTGAATAGAAAGTCTCACAGTATTAGTTACGCAAAGTCATGTTATCCATACCAACAAAAAATGCAATGAATTACAAGGATGATGGGCTCAAAACCGCTCAACCAGAAGTTTTATTTCAATTCCTTTGGAAATGTTTTACCTTGCAAAATAATTTGTCATTTTGAACTTTCAATAAACTACTGTAAATTTACCTCTCAAGAAAAGACCATCCATAATCATGATTTTGGCCAGGTATATAGTTGACATATGACAGGAGCAGTGAAGACTAAAGATGGCTCATATTGACAGCTGCAACTCTTTTCTGTGTACAGTCCTGACCCAGTCATCAGACTCTCAACTCATCCCGCCATCAGACTCTGTTCCATATGTTCCTTGATCACTGTAGAAACTTGTAAAATAAACAAAATTTGAGACTTAAAACATTTCAAGATTATAATTTAATACGTGGAAAGTGCCCATACTGATTTGGAAATGAATAACTTATAAATCTTAACCTTTGGGGAAACTTCATCGAAAGGTTGTAACACATTTATGGCATAATAATATTAATAGTTGATGGAACAAATTCATCAAATCTGACCATTTTCTGACACTAGTGACCAATCCAACAATCATACCAATCCCCCGTTGCTCAATTCTTCCTCCTCCATGATCATTAAACGATCCTTAGTTTTAAAAACGTCACTACTTGACACATTCATTTTGAAAAGTGATTATGTTGAAACGAAGCTTACCGTTGTATTCACCGTGTCGCGCCGATAAACACTGCCGTGAGTGCCGGTCTGAATTGCCCTCGACAAACCGATGATGTCACGTCCGTTCATTTCGGTGTAGATCAAAACATAACCAATGTCAATCCTTTTCTGCTTGCATTTTCTCACATAATAAAAGTGATACAAATCACTGAAGCAGGTAGACATCTCAGTGAAACTAGGTCTTCAATTCCATAATCACCATCAAGCCACCAGAAGGGCGAAAAAGGAAACAATTTGACGCCAAACATAGCACAGGTTGAGAGAAACTCATTTCTGCTGCGTAGCGCCATTGTTAAAAGTACGATGAACTGTGACATGTCCAAACGTTCACAAAATTCACGCCACTACGCATAGCCTACAGTGTGCGTATAATTATGTGTACATGGTACCTGTGTTCTTTCACTATCGTTCGTTGTCACTGTGGGTCAACTTAAACGTGCGCCTTTTTCGACCTGATGTAAAGGTAAAAATGTTGTCATCTGAGTGCAAAAGTTTGAGCAGGCTTAACGTTCTACACCTAGATACAAAAAATAAACTAAAATAATTGGTAGTTTTTGAGATATTAATTTTAGAAATTTTCAACTTCCGATTTGAACTAGAAGTTAAGGTCAAATGGGGTCAAGTTTTGTGTAGGTTTTGTTGAACTTTTAACGACCTGTCCGATGATGTGTCGATTGTAAAAATCCAACATGCGGTTCACGAGTTATGATTTTTTACAAATATTAAATTTTGATTTATTTTAATTCAAAACCTGATGACGTCATCATGACATCATCAAGTTTGTGTCATCTTGATATTGAGGTTCAAATGTCTGATGAGTTTCAATGTTCAATTCAATTTCAATCTTGAGTTATGCCGTAAATAAGCCCGAAAGTGATGTTTTTCAAGAAAAAAAAACAAAGGCAAACTTCGACCCAGAGTTACGACCCGGAAGTAAAGGTCATACGATTTTGGCGTTAACTTTTCAAATGTTGCCCATGTCTTGGTCTATCATATGCCCAAATATGAATACTGTAGCTGTAATATTCAGAGACATACAGGCATTGGCATGACGTCACTTTTTGAACTTAAATTGCATGTAATTTGACACCTGATGACGCAATCGTGACGTCACAACTTACTTACCTTCTGCTAGTTATGTTCTAACTTCACAAGAAGTTTCAAGTTGATCAAAAGTTCGCAACTTTGCGTTTGCCTGCCGACAAGGCTCGTTCGGAAGAATAAGAAAAACTATAAAAAAAAAAAATTTAAAACTAGAGCTTAAGTGTTTTTACGAACAAACACCGAGGTGTTCGTCTATTAATGGGTTGTGTCAACGCCTGAGCTATTGCATTTAGTTGAATTTGGTGCCATTACTGTTTTGTGGCGTGCCTCACAACCTACACACTTCAGCAAAATTCTAAAAAAGCATATGATTAAAATCCTGACGTTTGATTGATAGCGGGGTTTGCATGGACGGCTGTTTTAAAGACTGACAAATCTATTGCCAAAATCAGGTTAGGATAGAGTTTCGTATAGTTAGAACTTCCTGTTTGGACCGGAAGGAAAGATCAAAGTGGGTCATGCTTCTGAAATAAAATGTCAAACGTGTATTAAGCTAGCAAGCAGCACAAAGATTAAGACTTCATGACATGTGGTTCAGGAAATATGATTTCTAATATTTGAACTTCCTGTTTGGACTAGAAGGAAACGTCAACGTGGGGTCATGCATATGAAGAAAATGTCACAAGTGTTGTAAGCTACGAGACAACACAAATATTACGACTTTATGACATGCAGTTCAGGAGATATGATATTTAAAGTAATAAGCTTTGAGTTACTGTAACTTGACACCCGATGACGTCATGATGAAAAAGTTTGCTTTAGTAAAGTAAAGGTCAAACGGAGTCACAATGTGGGTAAGATTTGTTGAATACCTTAAGAGCTTTCACATGGTGCACATATTTTGTATTTAGCATGGTTCTTGAGATATGATTATTTTTAATATAAAACTTCAATTTAATGTAATGACGTCATTGATGACGTCGTAATTCAAAAACAAATGTATTCTGTCATGTACACACTGTGGTCTAGGTACATGGTAAGTTTCAAGTCCGTACAATCTTTAATTTTTGGAGATAGCAAAATTTTAAAAATGTCGACCTCGTTAACATTTGTCGTTGTGACGTAGCTATGACGTCATATATCATATAAAATGCTCATGAGCTAAACAAAATATTATGCGTTGAAAGTTTTTTTTCATATTTTTATTCACTTAGGCTCTTGAGCCCCCAAATTATAATTTTTAATTTAACTTCCGGTAAAGGTCAAATGAGGTCACAATTTGCATACAATGTGTACAACATTACAAGACCTTTCATATGCATCAAATATCCTGTATGTAGCATATATGGTTCTCAAGATATGAATTTTTCAAATTATTTAACGTTTATTTAACGTAATGACGTTATCAATTACGTTATCATTCCAAACCAGTTGCGGATTCATCTAGTTTCAAAGATCTTTGTACACGGTAAGTTTCAAGTTCATACAAGCTTTTCTTTTTGCGAAGAAGAAAACCCAGAAAGAAAAAAACAGCAATAACAATAGTTGTTCGGATGTTGGCCGCACACCTAAAAAAACAGAGCAATAACACTAGTTGTTCGGCTGTTGGCCGAAATCCCTAATGAAACATAAATGTTAATAATTATTATTTGCGAATCGTTAATTATCATGAAAATACATTGTATTATGGTTATTTCTAGTGGCCAAGAATAACTTTTCGTAAAAGCATTACAAGCTGCACAATTTAGCAAAAGTCTAAACAAGCTTTTGATTGTTAGCGAGGTTTGCATAGACGGCTGTTTTAGAGACTAACAAAGCTATTGCCGAAATCAGGATGCGTGAACCTTGAACAGAGACTAGAGTACGAGCATGTTTGGACTTCGCCCCCTTGCGGTCAATAGAACGAAAAGCCGCTCACATGTAACTGGTATAGATCACGCATTGTGTGTGTTTTCAGTGCGGTTATTTTCCCGCGGTTTAACAGCGTGTCAATGCATACCCGATTTCAACCGGAAGTAAAGGTCAAATAGGTAACATCTCTGTGGCAAAGTTTGAGAACGCCTTTGGACCTATAACATGATGTAAAATCTGTGAGTAGTGTGTGTGTAAAAAGTATGAATATTTCTTAAAGTATGAAATTTGAAACTTTCAACTTCCGGTTTAAACAGGAAGTCAAGGTCAAATGGTATAACACTTTGTATTGTAATTGCTACATTTTTCAAGACCTCCCCCATGATGTATAGATTGAAATAATAGCTAACGTACTTCTCGAGTTATGAATTTATGAAGTATTAAACTTTGTTTTAGTGTATTTTGACACCTGATGACGTCATCATAACGTCACAACTACCTGGTGGAGGTTTTATCCATGTCCTAATGTGGTATTAATTTGAAGTTGATCAGATATATTGAAGTTAATAATTTTACCGAGAAAGTGTTTTTTTAAAGAATTACACAAAGGCAAACTTTGACCTTCCGGTACGACCGTAGGTAAAGGTCATGTGAATTTTGCGTTAACTTTTCAAATGTTGCCCATGTCTTTGTGTATCATATGCCCAAAGTTGAATTGTGTAACTTTATTATTCAGAGACATACAGGCATAGGCATGAGGTCACTTTTTGACCTTAAATGGCTTGTAATTTGACACCTGATGACGTAATCATGACGTCACAACTTACTCGGCTTCTGCTAGTTATGTTCGAACTTCACATGAAGTTTCAAGTTGATCAAAGGTTTACAAGCATGCGTTTGCTTGCGGACAAAGCCCACTGAGAAGAATAAGTAAAACTAAAAATATAAAAACGAACAAAAACAAGAGTGTTCGTGCTGTGCACGAACACCTCAAAAAAAAAAAAAAAAAAAAAACGAACAAAAACAATGAGTTGTTCGCGCTGTTGCACGAACACCTCAAAAAACCGAACAAAAACAAAGAGTTGTTCCGAGCTTCGCTCCGAACACCTAACAATGAGTTGTTCGTGCTGTTGCACGAACACCTAAAAAAAAAACCGAACAAAAACAATGAGTTGTTCGCGCTGTTGCACGAACACCTCAAAAAGTGACGTTCGGCCAATGCCTGTATGTCTCTGAATATTATAGCCACAGTATTCATATCTGGGCATATGATAGATCTAGACATGGGCAATTTTTGAAAAGTTAACGCCAAAATCATATGACCTTTACTTCCGGGTCGTTACCCTGGGTCGAAGTTTGCCTTTGGTTTTTTTTCTTGAAAAACATCACTTTCGAGCTTATTTACGGCATAACTCAAGATTGAAATTGAATTGAACATTGAAACTAATCAGACATTCGAACCTCAATATCAAGACAACACAAACTTGATGATGTCATGATGACGTCATCAGGTTTTGAATTACAATAAATCAAAGTTTAATATTTGTAAAAAATCATAACTCGTGAACCGCATGTTGGATTTTTACAATCGACACATCATCGGACAGATCGTTGAAAGTTTAACAAACCTTACACAAAGCTTGACCCCATTTGACCTTAACTTCCGGTTCAAATCGGAAGTTGACAATTTCAAAAATTCATATCTCAAGAACTACTTTTACTTTAGTCACAATTTTTACATCAGGTTGTAGGTCCTTGAGCTTTCTCAAACTTTTGCACAGAGATGATATCAATTTGACCTTAACTTCCGGTCGAAATCAGACGTTAAAGCCCACGAGTGTGATTACCCGCGTTTAAACTGTGTATAGTGCTAAAGCACTGTGGGTGGCTGTTCCGCTCTACTGATCACAGTGGGGCAAAGTCCATTAGGCTATGCATAGAGCAAGGCTGTATGGGCTGTGTTGGTCAAATCCAAATGTGATCATTTTTGCCAGATAACAAAAGACACACTTCGCAAGATCACGCAACCTTCAAACTCCGCACATAGTTAGCTCTTCACCTGTAGAAGACACCGCTTTCTTGGTGTCATAATGACAACATCATGTGTTCAATTAAATTGAAATAAAGTTTAATATTTGAAAAATTCTTAACTTATGAACCGTGCATGGATTTTTACAATCCATAAACCATCGGAGAGGTCTTCCAAAAATAAACAAACGCTACACAAGGTGTGACCTCAATTGACCTTGACTTCCGGTTGAAAGCTGAAGTTAAGTATTAACGTTTGCATTTATTTCCTGTGTAATAAATGTACTTTCCGTGAAATTTCAAAAGCTATCAACAATCTTTTCATCGATTTAATTAAAAACTGACCTCTTTGATAGCCGAACACCTCGGTGTTTGTTCGTACAAACACTAAATTCTAGTTTTTATAGTTTTTCTTCTTCTCAGAGTCGTTTGTCCACAAAAAAACGCAAAGTTGCGAGGCTTATATCAAGTTGAAATTTTACATGCAGGTTAATCGTAACTAGGAGATAAAACAGAACTTGTGGCGTCATGATGACGTCATCGGGTGTCAAATTACAAGCCATTTAAGGTCAAAAAGTGACCTCATGCCACTGCCTGTATATCTCTGAATATGTTCGCTACAGTATTCATATTTGGGCATATGAAAGATCAAGACACGGCCAACATTTGAAAAATTAACGCCAAATTCACAAGATCTTTACTTCCGGTCGTACCGGAAGGTCAAAGTTTGCCTCCGTGTAATTCTTAAAAAAACCACCTTCCCGGTAAAAACATTAATTTCTGTATATCAGATCAACTACAAATTAACACCATGTTAGGACCGTAATACAACCTCCATCAGGTAGTTGTGACGTCATGATGACGTCATCAGGTGTCAAAATACAGTAAATCAAAGTTGAATACTTCAAAAATTCATAACTCGAGAAGTACTTTAGCTATTATTTCAATCTATACATCATCGGAGAGGTCTTGAAAATTGTAGCAAGAACTACACAACACAAAGTGTTACACCATTTGACCTTGACTTCCTGTTCAAACCGGAAGTTGAAAATTTCAAGTTTCATACTCTAAAAAATATTCATACTTTTTACACATACACTACTCACAAATGTTACACCATGATGTTGTAGGTCCATAAGCGGTCTCAAACTTTGCCACACAGATGTTACCTATTTGACCTTCACTTCCGGTTGAAATCGGGTATGCATTGACCCCCTGTTAAACCGCGGGAAAATAGCTGCCCTGTAAACACACACATTTCGTGATCTATACCAGTTGCATTGTGAGCGGCTTTTCGCTATTTTGACCGCAAAGTCCAAAGTCCAAACATGCTTTGTACTCTAGTCTCTGTTCAAGGTTCACGCAACCTGATTTTGGCAATAGCTTTGTTAGTCTCTAAAACAGCCGTCCATGCAAACCTCCCTAACAATCAACGTCAGGCTTTTAATCGTGTGCTTTTTTAGACTTTTGCTAAAATGTGTAGCTTGTTAGGCACGCCACAAAACAGTAATGGCACCAAATTCAACTAAATGCAATAGCTCAGGCGTTGATACAACCCACTAATAGCCGAACACCTCAGTGTTTGTTCAGACAAACACTTAAGCTCTAGTTTTTTGTTTATTATTGTCATTGATTAACATATTATTTCAATTTCGGAGGAGATAAGTCCCACGGGAACAATAAGTGCCTCTCGGTAACGGCTACCGCTAACTTCTATGGAGGTTTTTTTTCATAAGGTTAAAATGAACACAATAGTTTTGAAGGCTATTACCTGGCGTCAACTGCTCATACTGATTAACTGCAGAGGCATTCGTTTTTAAGAGTATCATCATGATGAAAGAAAATATATATATTTTGTTAAATATGAGCGTGGTTTGGTAAGAGCTTTGTAATGTTTACAATTCAACTCTCAACTGTGAAGGGCGAAAATTTAAAAATGATTTATATAAACGATTGCCATTGTCTCGACCAACGCGTACCAATGACTATTAAGATTTATTTTGATGTCACTTTCTCCCCCCCCCCCCCCCCCCTCTCCAAACACAAGCTGGTGAGCGTTTCATTCTACCCCTGTGTTACGGTGTATCGCTTTGGGCGGCTGGCGGTCCAGTGGCTAAAAGGTTAAACAGTTTTTAGAAGTTGAATTTCCCATAAAAGGAAAAGGCTGCAAGAAAGTGTATGTGACCCCCAAATGTAATGATAAATTAGTTTATCCCAGTATCAGAAAAATCACAATTAAGAATTTTGCATAGATTTAAAATAATAGGTATGCAACAGATTTTGCTCATAATAAAGGTAAAAACGGTGGTTTTATATTGAATTGGTGTAACAGTGCCCAGATGACTTGGTTTTAAGAGTTATGTGAACTAAAATAGGGCATACCTCTTAAAACTCCTCACTCAAGCTGTCAGTGGCTATAGTGGCAAGGAAAGGGCCTATAAATAGGGGATGAAATCAGGATGTGTATTACATACTGTCATGAGCAGTGCTATAAGTTTATTTATTTCAAAGGGTTTATATGCTGGGGACACATATCCGGCAACTACCGTGACTACTTCTGCCGCGGGGGCGCATACCGCTGATGGCGTGAGTGCCATCGGGAGGATCGCATCACATGATGAAGTTGAATCGTCTGCAAGGATCTACATGAACGGACAATTGGTATACGGCCCGGACCTTGCAAACTGCTGGGCTCATAGAGTTCCCCACCCCGGCGGAGTTTTGAGAGCGGATGGAGTCGATAAGGGGTGCAGACATAAGCTGCTCTCATGCGGGAAGAGTTTGTAACGGCCACGGTGGAGACGGTGGAGGACACCGCCACCAGAGTCCGTACCGTTCGCTGCACGGAGTCATCGGGCATAAAGGAACCCAGCGACGCGCTGTGGCAGACCTGGACCAGAGGGGGTCTCCAAAGCATAGATAGATAAATGAATATTGTTTTTGTTGTTGCTAAATAAATTTTTTAAAAGCGGTTGTGGGTCTCACCGCCGATTGTTGCATCTTTGGTGGATTCTGGGTCACCAAATTGGGGACCAGAATCAACATTGATCAACCTCAACCAGTTACAAATAACACTGTTTACTATATTAAAGGGACACACCGGCTTACTGTTTACCTAATTTTCACAGACAATAATTTTGAGATGGTTGTTGTAAAAACAAAATCATCAAAATATTACGTAACGAAAAATGTGAATGTTTATGTATTAATTATAACGATGGCGAGGCATGAGGATCCAGAGTTTTCATACCCATCAAGCACAAATTCACGTGTAATTAAAAAACTGACATAAACACACAGTCTAGTCCGATCCACACCAACTTGTATTCTGTGGACACCGTGCAGCTATTCGTCGTCGTCCCGCCGCGTGTGTAGCGCAGTCAACACGTAACGTGACAATAGTTACAGGATATAGCTAGGGGTACAGACTAAAACCCTCTTAAATTAATGTTCTGGCTCCCTCTACCCCTCCCACAAGCCCCGAGTTCATGCCACCGAGGTTTGTCTCTCTGGCCCCACGAGACACAGCACCGACACCGGCTGTACGGGACACTGCCCCAAGGTTTACGTTCCGCTGCTCCCCACGCTGGTGCGCCGTAATACACGCTTCCGTTGCACAGAGTCTCTGAATGCGAATCTTACGTTCGATTTTTCATCATTATTTACAACTTGTATCCATAATCTGAATACACAGTCTTTCTTTGTCAAACACTCATGAATAGTTTTTTTTTAAGAATAATTTAAACTTGGTTCAGTTATTTACTTTTATACGGCTGGAAGTAAAACTAACTCCGAAGATCACGTGATTTATCTGAACCGCCTTTTGGTTCGGATAAAGCACGTGACCTTCGTTTTTTGAAAAATGCTCGAAAACGGCCACATTCGATGGTTTCTTTTTAGGAACCGTTCTTCTCCATTCCGGTGTCGCATGCAAATATGTCCTCTATGCAATACTATCCGGCGGACAGTATTGCATATATGCAATAATGTCCTCCGGACGGTTTTGCATAATGCAATTTGTCCCGGACGGTTTTGTATTGCAATAGTGTCCGCCCGGACGCTGCTGCATAATGCAATTGTGTCCTACTCAAACACATGCTGCACTTGCATACATATTACGTTCAGTGCATACACGCTCGCTTACGCACATTTGTGTACATGTCCGCAGGACGGTTTTGCATAGCCCTGGACACGATTGCGTATGCAAAAGTGTCCGGAGCGGACAGTATTGCATCTGGGACACCGGTACGGTAAGACCTTTGGAGTCATGTTTGAGTCTATTTTGTATCCCATATAGCCCAACATATAGAAAAACGTTGGATTCAATCAGTTGAGTTGTAAGCTCGAGGCAGAACATGACCTGGGGCCGATTTCACAAAAAGCTAATATTAATCCTAAGTGTGAATCAATTTTAATTGTTAAGCAAAGAGTGATGTAACAACACAATACAAATCACTATGGTGATATTGAAATATCACCTAAATTCGGTTCCCGCTATATGTACCTCTCAGCAATAATTGAAAACCATATCAAATAAACATTTCCATTTAACAATAATACACAGTGTGAATCACATGCCTATAATACTGGTTAATTGGATACACGATTGAGACTCAAAACTAGTTCTTGGTGCGGACGCACGCTACCCTCATGATGGGGAGGTGATAAAAGTCAGAATTGTGCACATGCGCGGTATGGTTTATAACCGGTTTCTCACATTAAGATGAATCCTTGTGAAATCAAGTGCAGTGTTTGAATCAAGTTGGTTTTCCTCCAGTCCAGTCTCGGGTTCCCCTTATTTTCAGCAGAATCAGAAATAAGGACCCGTAGGGCCGTTCGCTACACTATGGTCGTATCCGTCAGAATGTTTGCAGTTTTTTTAATTTTTGAAGTTGTGACGATTACATATTATCTTCGACGTGAGCAGGAATCATCATTCACAGAGGCCCGTCGACACAGAGGCGTGTTTATAGATCAACCTTTAAAGTGCAAATCTGTCTGTAGCAAGTAAGTGTTAAAATTCTTTTAATAGTTTTAAGATGGAAGCTGGAGTACTTTAAAAACAAAAGAGTAAATAATTTTTAAAATACCAACTGACCGTAGTTAGTAAACGGTCATTTATTTTGAGGGCAATTCAACACACCCATCTTATGCCATACAGGGCAAATTGTATCTTCTTGTCCCGTTCTGACCCATGCGGGTCTAAGAGAACTCTGCAGTTTTTCGGAGTAATTGCTGGAGATTACGATTCCGAAAAGTTCTCCACAATATCGCAAGTCAAATTTGAGAAATTAACGACCAAACATTGCACTAAATAATCGACAGCGATCGAACACTGTTTACGGTTGTGATACGTCGGCTCATTTACATTTTGTTTGGCTGAAATGATAATGAAAAAATTTGACTGAATATTTTTTGGAGAACTTAGTCTAGTGTTTAATATGTCTACAACTAACTAAATATACCTTGAAAAGGTAGACCCACGGGGGTCGGAACGAAACTCATTTTCCAGACGTCTTTTCGTTTACACCGTATGGCCTATCTCCAGGATTTTAATTTGCTATAACTGTTTGTTTATAATGTTACGAGAAGATCCCCAACCCCCCTTTTTTCATTTTACGCGCAGTTAACTAATTCCCCCTAATGTAGGTCATTAAGACCGATTGCGCTCCCAATGTTTACATGTGATTACGTGACGTATAGCGGGTGTATTCGGTCGGATTGCGGCACTGCAGCTGTTGTTGTGTTACGTGCAAAGACTATGAGAGTTTGAGTGGACCAACAATCGGCGGTTTTTTTCGGGCTGGGGGGGGGGGGTAAATATGACTTATAACACATTTACAAACCCCTATTATTAAATTTGTATGTTGTGACAATGGTTTACATCACATAACCATTTTATAAATTACCAGTATTCCACAAAAAAGGAGAGTTTTTTTTAGCATACTCAACAAGGTTATTAGTAACTAATAGGGCCTATACGTGAAACTACATGTACATATTGTCAAAGTGAAACTAAAATAGGGTTGGAAAATTGAGCTTTTAAACCTTGCAGAATTTAAACAGACAAAGGAATCACACAGGAAACACCCTTTTCGAGCTTCAAATTTGTGATTATCTTGTGTTATAAAAAGGGGTTAGATAGATCGTGCCCGCGTCCGTACTACCGTGCAACAACCACATCGGGAACATAACGTTCTTTGTAGAATTTCCAAGATTTCCTCGAACTGTCCTTACTGGCTTTATTCATGGAGTATTCCTACCTCATGCTTTATTCAACCATTCCGGTAGGGTCTCGGGAACGAACTCCGGGATATTCTTCAAAGATCTTAAAAAGGAACAGCTTCCATCGAACAAACAAACGCAACAGTTATCATGCACTTTGCAACAGCAACACATTCCCACGACGCCGTGTTTGTTTACATTATACCCACTAGAGGACATGTGACGCACGGAGCGCAATCGGTCTATTGTTTCACACAAAGATGTCTCGGGTGTACTTATGTGCATGCAAAATATATAACAATGGGTTCCCGAGTGGTACGGTGTGATGTTTTATACGGGTAACGGGATCAGTAACAAGTCAGTATGCATTGTTCCTTTACAAGAAGACAAATATTCGAAACTTTCAAACTTTAAAATACAAAATAAAGCACTTTGAACAGCTGGCTTACAAAGTGTGCCAATAACTTGCCTCCCTCTCGAACTTAACAACGTCTTAAACGCTCCTCCTTGTGAACTTGATTTCCCTTCCCTTTTGTTATCTTTGATTCATATACAGTAAATAAACATGAACATCGGTAGCCCTAGTCTTGGCCCAAGACGTCAGTGATCGGTAGTGGATATTCGTTGTAACTCGTTATAGATCGCCCTCTTACGGCCGGATTTAACCAATCAGTCAAGCTGGTTAAATCCGGTCGTAAGAGGGCGCGCTATAACGAGTTCAACGAATATCCACTACTGATCACTGACGTCTTGGGCCAAGACTACGGTAGCCCCCGACCCCCAAACCGATATTGGACCCGTTACGCAGTCACGCCTACCGATGGACTACTCAATATTTTGCCCAAGCCTGGCAGGCAGAATGACTGCTCCGGTGAAAGAGATTTGGACAAAACAATCCGACTTGAAACTGATATGAGTTTTGATATTGTATTTCTAGGTCGGCGGGTTTGTGTGTTCCAATTGACCTGGCTGTCTTTGTCCTGAAGGAAACTTCAACCTCAGCCCTGCAGTTAATAAAGCAACTGACCTACCCGACTGTCCAAGTTTCAACACGGAGCAACAATTCGTCTACCGAGCCGGCGGCAAGTAAGTATTGCTACATGGAGGATCACTACCCTGGTTTGGAGCTGATTCCTCGGCAGGGAAGCTGCGCTGTAGTCGGTAACAGTGGTATCCTCAACAACAGCAGCTGTGGGAATTTCATAGATTCACATGACTTTGTTTTCCGTGCCAATATGGCGACGATAAGAGGCTACGAGAGAGACGTTGGTCGCAAAACTAATATAACCGCTATCAATTACTCGTTATTGATGAAATACAGTAAGGCACTCAAGACACCGTACAAAAGCCCCGACAGTCAGAACATTAAAGATCGTTTCATAGAAAAAATTCGCCTCTTAGGGAAGTCGATACTATGGTATCCGAAACCACTTCATGTCAAGTATAAGAAGACAACACAAGGCGCAGGGGCTAAAGTGTACCGAACCTTAATCAAGGCAATTGAAGGTAACGGGAGTTCGCTTCTTCGTTATGCCTTCAACTGGAAACCCATTAACATCGAAGCGTAAGTGACGGTAGTGTATTATAATCATCATTCGAAATATCGTTTTGCCAATTGTAAACATTCGAGCTTTCATAATAATATATACTACGCCAACAAGAGTTTACTACGGAGAAGTTAATTCTGTTATGCAGTATAAGACATACAGAGCCCACGTCTACTTCTGTAATTTGAATGATAGAGTTTACCTAAAATTTATCCCAAAAGTGAGCTAGTGAGCAATATTATGCTAACAGGGAAGGTATACGATTGTAATCACTCTAAAATTTATGCCATAAAAACTTACTTTGTAGTACAGCAACTTTCGATAGTATAAAGCATTTTTAGAAATAATATTTCATTTCAAAATAATTTGAATATGGAAAAAGATGTCAGTTTTTATCCCCAAAATTTGAATCTGAGAAACGTTTCTGTCAAACGTTTCTCAGATCTTGTATTCCTATTAGGGATTATTCTTTATGCGTGGACATTATTCGCTGCGGATTTCAAAAACGCGACCACCTTTTGAAAGGAAATTTTCACAGGTTATTTTTTTTGTATATTATTATATATCTACATTTGTGTAGGATTAAAACAATCAAACAGGCCCAAAAAATCAAGGTATATATACTTTGCTTCTAATGATACATCTAAAATTATGCGAAGGTTCATTTTTTTCCTTTCAGGCTCAAAACTTTCATTTCAATCAAACTCGTTGCATTGTGACTGCTCTATAGTGTCCCCCTTTAAAACCCTGCGTAGCGCCATCGCTCACTTATTGACTGTCGGTTTTTAATTAAAAAGTCGGTACTCCGGCATTTTTTTTATATATTTTTTTTCCCGAAAAAAATTCAGGTTCATCAACTACAACTAGCCAAATAGCATACCAATTGTCTTAATACCATCGGGGTTTTTGTTCACGTTTACAACAATTTTTATCAATGACCAGCTTTCCCGGAATTCCCATAGGAGTTGTCAAATGTGCCCAAGAGAATTGCGACCTAGAACGACCAGGACGTGCTCAGTGTGTTACCGCTTCATGTGTAAGGAAAAAGGATCACAGCATTATCATTTGCTTGAATTGATTTTATTTAGTAATAAGGATCAAGGGTCTATATCTAATGCTTTGGGCGATTTAAAAGTGATTAGGTTCTCCACAAAAATGTATTACACGCTAAAATCAAACTAACACTCAATAATAAAATAAGTGAGCGATGGCGTAAGCCTGTGAGGTTTTTTATGGTGTCACGCTGGGTTAAAATATATATCTTTGGCAAACTCTTGCCGGTGTGAAAGTAACTGCCATGCCATTATTTATTTCATTGTTCCTTTCTATTGAGACAATAAACGTCAACCCCCGAATTTTTCTGTCCACCCTCTCTTTACCCGCCTCATCTCATTCTGTTCCTCCTATGTTCTTCCCAAATACAGTGAATGGAAAACAGGAAAGGTTGGCACGCTCGGCTTTGACCAGTTCGTTGTGGCTCGGACGTTCTGCGACAACATCAGTCTGATCGGCTTTTACCCCTTCTACAAAGACCCCAATGGAAAACCCCTGAAATATCACTATTTTGAAGAAGTGGTTTACAACTTCAATAGAACTGCCGTACACAATTTTGGTCGGGAGTATAAAATATTACAAAAACTTGATGCAGAGAAAAAACTGAAGTTGGTCGTCGGTCACTGCAAATCGTGATCTGCTGACCAAAAAGCCCTTCTTGCGTGAGAAGCCTACCTGTAAATAGCTTGATGCATTATAAAGCCGTCCCACAGTCCCACACTAGCCTATTTTCTATGGGAACAAATTATTGAGAGGGAACGCGATAACATTGTTATTATTTGGTGGGTGGGAACGAAATATTAATTGAGCGACTACAGAGCCCTTGATATACCATTTAACTAGGCCGTAGAATTAACAGCCATTTAATTTATTTGTTTGGTTGTTGTTATTGTTGTTGTTGTTGTTGTTGTTGTTGTTGTTGTTTTTGTTGTTGTTGTTGTTGTTGTTGCTGTTGTTGCTGTTGTTGTTGTTGTGTTGTTGTTGTTGTTGTTGTTGTTGTTGTTGTTGTTGTTGTTGTTGTTGTTGTTGTTGTTGATGTTGGTGTTGTTGTTGTTGTTTTGTTGTTGTTGTTGTTGTTGTTGTTTTTTTATATATTATAATCTTTTAGGGATACACAAGATGGATTCTTAGCAACAAAAGGGCTGTCAATCAGCCTTGTATTATTTGCTCCGCTCAATTAGGAGAGTCAGTGAAATACAACCTAATGTAGTTGTAAGAGATTTCTGAAAAGATACGCTAAAAACAATCATTTTATTATACCAGAAATTCAGTTGGTATACAAAGGACTCCATACCAGCTAAGTTATTTCATTCCCCCGAAATATTATTTCGTTTGAATGAAATAATTTCAATTTCTGGTCGTTGCATGCTGCTTCGGCTTCCTTTTTGTTGACGCCATTTTATCTGAAAAAGTTTGGCTTTACGGTTTCGAAAATCATGTTTTTTTTTAGTTTTTTTTTTAGAGTTGTTTCATTCTGGAATAAGTATGTAGAAACACTGGTCAGAATGAGGCATGGGAACGACGGCTCTCCTAAGGTTAAAACAACGTTTGAGCATAAATAAACTATACAATAAAAACTGTATACCACACTACGTTTTGTATATTCTTTTCAACAGAATGAAGGTTATATAGATACATATGACTCTCCTCCTACGTATATAACAATAGTTTAATTATGCTCAAACGTTGTTTTAAATGACCTTTAAGATTTGTTGTCGGCAGTTGTCGTCAGGCGTCTTCAGTTGTGTTACTGCATGTTTAATTTATACCGGGAATTTATCATAGCGTCTCAGATCTACCTTTGGCAAAAGAGTTTCTGAAAGATTCTTCTCTGAGTATGAAATAAAAGACAATATCTCCCGGTAAATATAATCTTATAAGGATTTTAGAAGAGTTTTAAATCGAACTAAAGTAATGATATATTTCTATTGCTTTTAAGAACAATTAGGAAAAACAAACCAAGGAATATTATTGGCAAGCAAGTTGAGATATATTTATGTTTCTTTAAAGAACATTTAGGAAAGATGAATAATTTGTTTAATGCATGTTACATGTATATGTATTCTGTTCATTCAATTTTATTACCGATAATATTAAAATCGATTTGGAAATAGACACCCGGCGCGGTCAGGCACGAGAGAAAGTTCCAGGTTTTTCAAGGTCTATACTACGCCGCGCCTTGCTGTTCCTGTCCCACCAACCCACAAGGGTTTACCGCATAGTCGTCGAAAAGTTCCCGGGTTTCCAAGGCCTATAATACGGCACCTACGCCTGCCGTTCCCGTCCCCGTCCCGGTGCTACTAACCCACAAGTGTTTATTCAACCAAGCATAGTGTATTGAGTTTCAATTGGGATGAAACGGCACTGGGATGAAATGGTACTGGGATGAAAGTGCCCTTGGATAAAACGGTCGCCGAAACTATTGGGATGAAACGTGCTGTTTTCCGAGACGTCACATTGTTTACTGAGCCTTGCCAAATAGTGTCCGCGTTAAAGGAACACTACAGAATTGGTAAGAACAAAATTGTAAAATATACTTTTTGATCACAGATTTACATAAAACTTACACGGTCTAATGATGATGATAGTAGAAATCATCCCTTGAAATATTTCGTCTGAAATGCCATATTTGATGAGAAATGAATAAACTAATTTTCCGGCTCAGAGAGCGTTTTATTCATTTGTTGAATCTATAATATGATTTCATGCAAAATGTGTAATCGTTTTTTTCACTATTTTCTCGTGACCCAGATGGCCGATCGATCTCAAACTTCTACAGGTTTGTCAGTTTATGTATAATGGTGGATTACATAAAGTGCTTACACTGCCATCAACTGTTTTGTTAGCAAAAACCGATTCTGTAATGTTCCTTTAAGCGTGCATCCCATGGCGTGCCTTCTGCAAATTGATTAGACGTCGTTCAGTTATATCTTTTCATCTCATCAGTTTGTCGTTTACAGTTTTATTTTTTTGGAAACTGTCTTTATTTTGGGGATTTAAGGATTCTCGTTATCTTTACATTTTGCACTTTCTAGGCCCCCTACATCATCGCGATGTTTTATTTCGTAGTTTTAAACCTGTACCATGCAAACACGCACCTCAGAATTATGTTGAGTTTCTCTCGTTTGAAATTTCAAAAAAATATTATTAGTGTAACCTTGTCTCTCTCTACGTGTCACGTTTTACAGTTTCACTTTTCACATTAAATTTACTTGAAATAATTTGTGATTTTACGGTTATCGTAGCAGAAGTGTTGATCCCAGCATAGACTTGTACAGTACTATCGAGCAAGGAACCCCAAGTCAAGTGCTTATAACTTCATGTCAAATACAGTCCATTTACAGCCTATATACGTTCGGCAACTTGTGTCAAATACTGTCCATATCTGCCGACCATTTTTGTCAAGTACTGTCTGAGTGAGTTCAAGGCAAATACTGTCAATGTTTTGCCAATACCGTTCGGTTCCTGTGAGCGCGCAAACTTCATCCGCACACGCAAATTTGCCGCACGCAAATTTCACTCCCGTAAGCTTGAAGTTTGCGCGGCCCATCTTGAAGATTGCGCGCGGCTTGTTTGCGCCAAACATAATTTTTATATCAACTTTGATAAATTAAAAGTGCGTTTATAGGGTCAAATCACAGTTAAATCGGCCTTCAAAATCTACTAGCTGATATATCAAAGATAACATACAAGTACTTACTGTTAATTTTACTAACTTAAAAAAACAAAACAAAACTGATGTTTTTGAAAAGCCCGCGTGTCGAGAATCTGAAAAGGCCGAGGTCACGATTGTTTGTACGTGACGTCACTTAATCCATGAAAACAACGACTGACTAAGGTCTAGTACCTAGAATCCATGCTGTTTTATAGACCTTTCTATTGCAACGTCACAGCCCGAGTTTTTGCCAACCGAGATCGGAAAACTATAGAAAGCCATTAATGCAAAACAAAAACGGATAGCCACAGTTTTTAACAATGTTACACAAATATTCAAAAATGGTGTTGAATTTGTTGGAAACAAAGCAACCAATCATGAGAAGATCTTAACTTAATTGGAAGTTTGCAGAAAATGTTGAATTGTGTTTAGAAACATCTGTTAACACGATTGAGTGTTCTGCTAACATTCGGCCTTCCATGCCAACCAGCGCAGTTTGTTTATCAACAATGGAAAGGTCTATAGACTGTGCAAGTCTCGCGCGTAATCGAACTTCCGGGACCATTGTGGTCCCAACCATATGGAGTTTTACGTTGGCAAGATTGTGTTTCGTCTTTTATTTTAGTTTAACGTACTTTATGACCATGGAATTTAAATATGTTGTTGGGAATGTAATACTTCAGTGATAAAAAATATGAAAGTAAAATCAATTCAACAAGGACAACGAAGAAAACCAAAGATTAACCTTGACCTCTGCTTCCGGTTACTTGCACAAAATTAAGAATTTGTGCCCACACCTCCGATCACCAAATTTGTTTTGTCGCGCGATGATAATCACCAGATTGTCAGACGATAAGCCTTTTCATTACAGTCTACGGTTGTTGTCGAGGCGTCAACGTCCTCTTTAAACTGCGCCACGCGTTAATTCTACGCCCGTGCGATCATCGCGCGTCTGCGTTTAAACACCTGCTTTTAGTGGTTGCACGTACTCAGGCGTGGATTTGCAAAAGGGGTTCCTAAAAAGTTAAGATCAAATAAGCATCCTGTTAATTTTACTAACTTAAAAAAAAAAACAAAATGTTTTTTTTGAAAAACCCCCGTGTCGAGAAAACTGAAAAAGGCCCAGGTCCGTTGTTTGTACGTGACGTCACTTAAACCCTGAAAAAAGGGCTGACTAAGGTCTAGTACCTAGAATCCCTTGTTTTATAGACCCTTTTTATTGCAACGTCACAGCCCCAGTTTTTGCCAAAGAGATCGGAAAAAAATGAAAACCTTAAAGCAAAACAAAAAGGATAGCCACAGGTTTTTTAAAAATGTTACACAAATATTCAAAAATGGGGTTGAATTTGTTGGAAACAAAAACAACCAAAATGAAAGATCTTAATTAAATTTGGGAAAATTTTTAGAAAAAGTTTAAAATTTTTTTGAAACATTGAACCCCCCGAAGTTTTTTGCTAACTTTGGCCTTTCCCTTAAACCCCGCGGGTTTTTTTCAACAAAAAGGAAAGGTCTTAGATGTGCA